>VXAA01004465.1:92254-104878 GCA_013399115.1 Anseranas semipalmata
AAAAAAAAAAATCAAATACAGACACAGTTCCAAAAAGATGGCGCTTTAGTAATATACTCTGCTCTTTCTGCTCGCATCAATGTGCACTGATACTTGCACTCATAAAATTTATGGTTGAATTTGTCTAGACAAATTTGAACTAGACAATGTGAGAAACTGCATTTTTGAAGTATGGATTACTTACATAGTTGCAGGTGAACTGTATGGATAGAAAAAAAAACATAGTCTACTAATAGTTTCTTCATTATACAAATGGGAAAAGATAAAGTATTTTTATTTTCATTAAAATTCAGCATACCTCAAAGTTGAAAAATAAAGCATGTTTTTTCATGGCTGGAAGTGAAGAGAAATTGATGATTTTAGCATTCTGCTGTGTGCTGCAAGGAACCAGGTAAAGTAACACATTTTTCTGACAGATAGAAACACAGATGAAGGCAGCTAACATAACTGTAGTGAGGTCAGTTTGAAAGGTTCACTCCAAGCAAGAGAGCCAACATTTAAATTCCTGTTCACTGGAAAAGAGACATTTTCAGTGTTTCACAACGTGTACTGAAAGCCTTGCTTTCCTTCAACTGACGTGATTTTTGTCTGCATATCTATTTTGAAATTATTGCTGTACTGATGTTGTAACCAGGAGTCTGAAAAAAACATATTAAGACCACTTGAAACAGAAAATCAGATTCCTCTTGGACCACTGAAAGGAACAGTTTAATTTATACAAATCATGTTCCCATGACTGTAAATGAAAAGCAAAAAAAACTATTATGATTTTTTTTTTTCATCATGGTATATAAAAAGCAACTAAAGACAGATATTACTTAAAGACAAGTAGATACATGTACCTGCATTAGCCATCATAACGTCTTTATCTGAAAGGTCAGATAAAGTGAAAAATCTGGTTATCCCAGAAGTTGCCATTAGTTAATATACGATGTCCCTACTGGTTAAGTCCAACTGCATAATTCTGCACTGCAAAGAAACACCTCCTCTTGTATGCCTAACTCATCCTAATTCTATTATGCTGTTTTTGTTAGCAGTGCAAATCTGACCTGAACTGTACTTTCAGCAGTGTAAGCAACACCAGAGACAGATTGTGCTTTTAGAGAAACACAGAATAAATCCACAGAAATCAGTGTTTGATTCCATACTTCCAGCAGAGTAAATGAAAGCAGTTTTACTCCAGAGTCCCGTTATCCTTTTTATTTTAACAGTGAAGTTATATTAGCAAGGATCTGATGGAGATGAAAAAAGAATCAGGGCAATCAATAAAAAAAAACAAGCCACACAATGCATAAAGACATCTTTACAGGCATTTTAAATTAATGAAAGCAGATATCAGCTTGGATATAAAGAAAATCATTATTCTTAGTTAATAACATTCTCCTTCCCCAAACTTCAGTATATTTTGTTGCTGTCTTTGAACTTAGGTTCTAATTTAACCTTCTGGCCAGCATCTCATCTCAGTTTATCAGAGGCATCAGTCTTCATAATTGTGTTTTGTCCAATGTCAGGGTCCTCCAGCCTGCACCTCCACAACAGTATTGAATTTTTTCTTTAAACTCTCATTTGAGGAAAAAATTATTTTTTTTCCCCCTCTGGATGCCATTTACAGATAAGCTATGTTTGATTAGAGCAGAAGTCAGGACTGCACTGATAACATATAGATAAGTGAAAAAGAAACATGTTAATTTCCCACTTAATGTACAGAACCCACAGTTAAAACTGTTATTCCTTGTGTATCACCTCCACAAAACCGGTATGGGGCGCCTACAAGGTTTTGCTACTGAGACACATTTTGTGTAAGAAATCTGCGGCACATTTCCTGTGCACCCCCCTTCTCCTCACATTCTTTTCACAATTCATTGAAATAAGACATATTTTCTGGAGATGGCAAACATACCTGTCTGATAAATATAGCTATTGTTTTGTTTTATACATTACTTCTGGTGTTAAGATCTTTATAAATCTTTCTTTAAGTAAGGGGCAGACTATCACTCTCTATGCAAATAATATACTTGTTTGCATTAATAATTTAGGGCTGACTTTGAGTTGACCCCATACTTTATCCCTCAATGGGGATCTATGAAGGGATATTTATAATACCTGTGGACATCTTGCATTACACCAGTGGGAGTTTTCGTCATCAGTAGATGAAAAGCAGAAACATGGACAGGCTAAAACATGGCAGATATATGCAAAAGACAGATTGAACTTGATTTATTTAGCAGTCTATTACTTACTATAGCCCTCCTTGGTATCTCTCTTGGGTACATGAAATGGCATTATTTCCTGTAACAGTAAAATAAAACTGGAAAAAAGGAGTACACATAAAAAAGTACCACTTGAAAAAAAGAAGCTTAAATCACAAATGTTATTTCCTGGATCCTAAATACGGTATATTTTCAGAGAAGCCTTTGACAATTTCTATTGTTGTTGATTCCCATGTGAAGTAAAGTAAAAAATTCTTATTCTTATGTGTTGTTACCATTTTAGAGCACCCACATGAGTGCTTGCCACTTTACAGGAATACAGAAGGAAAAAGGGAGCTCTCTGCCTTGAACAGTACATGGACTCCACAATGGAGAGCTGCTGACATTATAAACACAAACAAGAAAAGTAATGCAGAGACCTCGGTTGTAGATGTGACTACATGAACACTCAAATAAGCAGGACTAGTCTTAACATTTTATCTTAAACATACAAAATGTTTTCTCTACTGTCACCCCTCCCAAAAATACTTGTTATGGATTTTTGCTCTGCACAGGCTTGCTTCATCTTGCTGGTGATGTAGAAATCAGTCCACCAAGATCCCTATCCATTCTGTAATCATAGTTACAGAAAGTACTAATCAGTATGAAGAGAAGGAGGAAACCATACTCTTACTCCAGTTGCTTTGAAAAAGATTTTTTTTTTTCCCTTACATGCAGTAAAACCAGAGTGGTTGCATGGAAATGGCAGAGCTGGTAGGGATAACCTCTGCTTAGAAATGCAGATGTTGAGAAGAGAAGTGGAGAAAACTTACAGACAATAGTTTATTAATCTGGTTGCCATTCATTCAGAAAAAAAAAAAAAGAAAGAAAGAAAGAAGAAGAAAAAAGAAAAAAAAAGAAAAATATCTGCTTTTAGGCGCCAAATATTAAATATTCAGGTCCCTGTACAATGATGAGGGCTGAACTTTAGCAGTGGCAGCTCCAGCAGTGAAAGACATCTTACTTATCTCCTCCTCAGGGAATTGGGTTGTTCCTCTCATGTGGCCAGAGGTTGCTACGCAATCTTTGGGGAGAAAATACTCCCTTGTAAGAACCAGTCCTGGTTTGTAACAGGGAGGAAATGTGCGTGGGTTCCCAGGCCAGTTCTTCCCAGACAGTCATCTCCTTCTTCAAGTACATGACAGAAGGGGGCTAACATCCAAGACAGGCTCTCCAAAGCCATCTTCCACCTGAAAGGGTTAGAAATACTTGTGTAAAACAGGAGACTACTATTTCTTGATTCCTCCTACTTGGTCTTAGCCAAAAAGAAAAAATATACAGGACATCAGGGTATGTGCTGGTCATATAATGGAGCACAGATTATAGGCAGTCTGGTAAATTTGTTACTCCAGTCATGGTTTTTCAGAATGTTTCAGCTACTCTGCTTTTGTGAAAAGAAAGTACAAATGCATGCCACAGCAACACAATCCCTTAAGTAACTGTGTCCTGTCCTCATTCCACATCTTCACCTGTCTTTGGAGTTTACCATCCTACTCAGGTGACCAGGACAACTCAGGTGACTGGGCTCAGAGCATATTGTAAAGGTACCCACCATCACTGGACCAAAGCTACCAACCCACAGACACAAAGTCTCTCCACTTCTTGTCATTACTTCATAGGCTGCATTAAGCATCAGTGCTTTAGAAGGGGAAAGGCTTCATATGCTCTGTCAGCCAGAATCTGCACCATCCCCATCTTTAGAAAGACTTGATAAAATATGAAAATTGCATTTTTTCCTGTACAACAAATATACTGATAGGAAACAGCACAGGCATAGTAAGGTCCATATAAGCACATATTGAATATACAATGCTACACAGTGCTACCACGATTGTGTTCTGTGACATTGCTACGCCTGGACACCTTTCCTATAAAATTTATCATCTACTATTCCCTACATCATCTGTTAAGGTGTTGCATGATTTAGGACACACATAACTTTTAGCAGGTTATCTACCCGAGATGACGATTAGCCTGATTCAACTTTATTAAAACTGATTGCAACGTCCTGGCCAACGATGGATCATTTGCACAACAGTTGAAACACACAACTATTATGACTAAGTTCAGTATGTTTTCTGGATCTAGATAAGGTATAAAAGACTCTACCACATTAACCTTCTCACAGCATTATTGATCAACTGAAAAATAAAGCTGAAAGTAATTGAAATAGGAAAAAAGTCAATGTAACAGTTTATTTTCTCAATAAGGAAGATGAAACTAATGGTTCTTTGTTTTGAAAAGTATCATCTGGAGCTCAGTTGTAACTATCCAGGCATGTTTTAAAATAGAGGTTACCTGATATGAATAGAATCATGAGAGAGGTTAAATGAATAAAATCAGCCCACAGTCTATCGTTTAATGTTGGAAAGAGACACAAGACAAATTAAATGAAATTTTCTAAACTGAAAAGGACTATATAAAATACAGCCATGCTTAGCAATGCAGAGGGACCCTTGCTACTGGATTAACATGAAAACCAAGATGAAGGTGCAATGAAATAATGTAATGATACAAATATAATTAAATACTTTTTTCTGGATTATATTTCTTTTATGAGATTTACCAAGAACTCATGCTCGTTCAGTAGACAGATTTACTGATATAGAATAGCTTTCTTTCCCCTTACCTTCCTTACTTAGTTATTTCTTTCAGAACAAATCCTGCCTACAGCCAAACTCAGAAGGCAACATAGCTTTGAGAAGCACATCACGTCTTTGCTTTCACTGAAAAGTCACTGAGTCAGCCCTGCAAGCTCCATCCACCCAGGAATAAGGGGACAACTCCAGTGACTGTCTCATGAGAAGGACAAGTGTAATCTCTGTGGCTCTGGGAGGAGAGCAAGGTCTTTGCCTGGTGTTCTTAGAGTGCACATATAACCTCAGGTTGACCTTACATATTAGTATGAATCATTGACTGTCAGACACAGGAGAAGAATCAGGAATTGCAGCCAAAAATCTCTTGAGTTATTGGCAAGAAGCAATAAGAGGAGAAAAGCAGTAGTATTTTGCTTCTTTGTTTGTTGCAAACTGTATTTTCATGTACAACATTGTTTTGAAAAAGGATAGTTTTCAAGGAAAAGTGCATGCAGAAGATATGGACACGTTTTCTTGTGTATTATTTGTAGATTTGGCTAAGTAGCTCTCCTGGGCTACATGTAGACAGTTATTTCCTCATTGTTTCTTGATGTTTAATTTCTAGCACTTCCAGTATAGTTTTCAATAAAAGTTTTGTAAATTAATCATGATAATAAATTACACCTTTTCCCTGTGTTTAGTATCTCATGGCACAGATTGAGAAGCATGACTGAGGAGATCGAGGAGCATTGCTTAGTGGATAGAAAGCCTTTCTAGAAGTTATGTTCCAAAAACACTTTCAACTAATGTTAAGGAAACTAAAAACGGAAGTTTTCATTCATAATCTTCTGCTTTGGTGATGCAGCAGAAATGCTGTATTAGCTCCACTGGTAGGAGATCCTGGAATGTTAATATCACTTAAAACAAACAATAATCTAAACTCAATAATATAGTATTTCTTTATTCCTCGTTAAAAGAAAAATCAAAGTGTATTCATGAGTGATATGGACCAGAGCAAAACAAATCTTTTTTTCAACACATAATACATGTACAGTATGGGGACATTCACCAAAGAGCTTATGTACTTTGACAATATTTCTCTTGCAGTGTCTAAAAATATGCCAAGTGTCAAACAGACAATGAAACATCTTATCATTCTAGTATCAAAAATATATATATGTATGGAAGGAATGGTAAGCAGTTATGCATAATGAATACCTTGAGGATGCTTTCATTTATTTTTTCTCTCTTAGACTCCCTCTCAGGCCATTTTTTGACTCTGGTTCATCCCACAGTACCTCTTCCCTCCAGCTCTCAGAAGGATGTCACTGCCCTCCCCATCAATGCTCAGCAGATCTTGAATGAAGCTGTTCTTAGGGAAACCCAGTCAAGCCATTTTAGCCCACATTTGTTTGCTAGCTAACTTCCTATTGCAAATGGACAAGTATTTGAGGTAAATCAGGTTCATTTCTGCAATACTCTCTTTCAATACACAAAGTAAATAAAAAAGAGGTGCTTTGTGAAAAGCTTTCTCAAAAGAAACAAAGAAGAAAAGTTCCCTTCTGGTAATGTTAAATGACTGAGCGCAGAAACTTGTGCACTGGTAGGCAAACAAAGGCTTTTTTTCAGTGAGTGGGGAGAGGAAGAGAAGAGAGAAAACAACAAAATGAAATTTTGAATTTTCTGTAGTTTTATTTTTACAAATACCCATTTTAGGAAAGCTCCAAAGGAATGTATACCTGGCCAATATAAAAAAACTCAAAAAAAAAATCTGTAATGCACTCTGCCAAGTTATGGGCCAATCTTTCTTTCACTGACATGTCTCTCCAAGTCTGAGACTATCATTTAAATTACAGGTGGTACAGTGAAGACTGTTAGACCTTTAACTAGGGAAGCGACTGCAAATGCTGTTCTAATTTATGCATAGATACCAATGCTAATTAAGTAATAGCAAAGGTTGTCTTTGAGTTTATAGAGCTATAATCGTCTCCCTTGTGTTCAATAAATGCCACAGCTACAGTGTGTGGTGTTAATTTCACACTACAGTGGGAACTGGTGATTGTTGCCAAATATAATCATAAGTCACAGGCAATTTGGATTATTACAGTCAGGTACGGTGCCTGGAGAAATGACTTAGTCCATAATCACTTTTTAAAGTCACTACTAGACATGTAAAAATTATGACTTTTCTACCTCTGCTACAATACGCTCCATATCCTGTTCTTAACCTGCAAGTAATCCAGGTGTAACATTAGATACATCAAACTGCTATTATGGAGAAGATTTTCATATTGCTTATTTTTTCTTGCATTTGTTAGGTATAGGAAATCTCATTAAGATACATTGTCTCTGGTAACAAATACAGGGAAAGTTCCCATTCACAGGAGAGACTTACACTGAGCTTGTTTTGTCTGGGTTTCCCTAGAGAAGAACTCTCCAAATGCAGCAGTATTGTTGTGCTCTCTGCT
Source organism: Anseranas semipalmata (assembly GCA_013399115.1). Lineage (NCBI taxonomy): Eukaryota > Metazoa > Chordata > Aves > Anseriformes > Anseranatidae > Anseranas > Anseranas semipalmata. The sequence continues at coordinate 99,548 of VXAA01004465.1, forward strand.
CTGCTCTTCGCCAGGCACACGGCTCTCATGGTGAGGCTTAATGCCAATGTCACATTAATAGAGATGTCACAGATAGAAAGATTGTTATTGGACAACACCTTCCAAAATCAGTCAATACAGAAACTTTTATCCCATCGTGAAAGGCTATATTTGCTATTTGAATAAAAATGAAGCACTAAAACAGAGGATTCCATTTAATCATTTTTGAGTAACCATTCCAGCAAAATCCATCAGCATAAGGATATTTTTTTCACACACACTTTCTCTTTCTTTCCCCCTAACCACAAGAAAAAGTAAAAGAAGTAGCTATTCTGTAGCAATACTGATGGCCCCTCATGTCTAGAGATCTTCTTCCTTCTAAACCTAAAAAGTACTCATAACCCCAGAAGACTGATCAGGAGTAGTATTTAAAGCAGCTGATTTTCCCATGGGATTAACTCATGGCCCAAATAACACACCAAGCACCAACACAGAACTGCATCCTATTCCCATGCGGGTCAGTGGGAGTTTTCCTGCTCTTGCAAGCCTGAACCAAAACCACTTCTGCAAGCCATCCCTGGAGGTGGCATGTGGGAGTCACTGAAAGTGGCCATAGGCCATCTCTGGTTGGAGATGCCCTCACAGAGGTGCCCTGCTTGGTCTTCAGCATCAACTGCAGTAACCAGCATCAGGCCACCAACGTGACCAAGGCACATCGGAGTGAGGGTGCACAGCCTGCAGAAGGCAATTAGTTGCTGCCCACACATGGGAGGCAGCATGCCTTTTTGCTGCCCAAATCCCTGCCTCCATCAGCCTCTGAGAGCAGTACTAATTCCTGCTGCTGCTAATCTGTTTCAACAGATAATGGCCTCCCTGGAGAAGAGCTGAAAGATGGATTACTTACAGTTACAACACAGGGCCAGGCATAGCTATTCAGAGGAAAATGGAAGGGAAAATTACAAGGAAATGCACCAAGATCTCTCTGTGTTCATATCTGAGTTGTTCTGGTCATCATAAATAGGACCATAGAATCACTAAGGTTGGAAAAGACCTCTAAGATCATCAACTCCAGCCGTTAACCTAGCACTGCCAAGACTCCCACTAGACTGTGTCCCTAAGCTCTACATCTACACGTCTTTTGAATACCTCCAGGAATGGTGACTCAACTACTTCCCTGAGCAGCCGGTTCCAATGCCTTGCAACCCTTTCCATACAGAATTTTTTCCTAATATCCAACCTAAACCTCCCCTGGCACAACTTAAGGCTATTTCCTCTTGTCTTATCACTTGTTGCTTGGGAGAAGAGACCGATTCCCACCTATCTACAACCCCCTTCGAGGTACCTGTAGAGAGTGATAAGGTCTCCCCTAAGCCTCCTTTTCTTAAGTCTAAACAACCCCAGCTCCCTCAGCCACTCCTCACAGGAGTTGTTCTCCAGATCCCTCACCAGCTTCGTTGCCCTTCTTTGGCCTGGTAGATATTTTACATTTTTAGTATGTATGATTTCATTTATGTAGGCACTCAAATTCTCTTCTGAAATCCCATTAAAACCCACCCACTCCACTGCACCTTCATAAAGTCACTCACTTTAATTCAGAATGAACTCAAAATCACAGATCATGGATGCTGTCTGGGACATTGACATGAACAGCTCCACTTATTAACAACTTTGTTTATCACATCACCTTCAGAAACTACCCTCAGTGCTAAAGTATTAAGTCCCATGCCATATCCTGTTTCCTGCAATACCATTTGTACTTCACAAAACTCCAGGTCTTGTTTTTTCGAGTGTGTGTTTGTTAGTTAGTTTGTGGTTGATTGTTGTTGTTGTTGTTGTTGTTGTTGTTTTGCTTAGTTTTGTTTTGTTTCTGTGTCCACAAACCCACAATTTCTCACTTGATCATCACCTTTTTATACACTTCACAAAAAGGTAGCCTATCACAAGTCTTCTGGACCCCTTTGAGACTGTTTCTGATATGTTGTAAGCTTGTTGTTCAGCAGAAAGGTAATATGTTTCCATAAGAATACAGCTTATAGTGTTAGCATTTATTAGACTTGACAGATAAAATGAAAATTAATATACTTTGGTATATACTTTAATCACATTTTTTTTCCCCAAATATTTGGCTTTAAAAGAAAGCAGTAAAATCCCAAGGATACTCATTATGGTATGTAAATAGGTAAACAATTTTTGTTTATTACTATGATAAAGTATGAAGAAACAAGACAAACCTTCCTATATCAAACTTTGGAGACATTATCAAGATCCATGTCTGGAGAGGGCCTGGAAGTTTCAGAACTAAAGGAGAAATTCTCATGAGCTAAAGCCCAAGGTGGGTAGCTGTTTATTCACCTAAACACATGACACTAATCCAATGTTGTAGTCTCTCAATTGCTGCAGTGGCCACCAGCTGGGACTTGCAGTAAGTTCTCAGCAGTCAAACTCTCTGGATATTTTTATTTGCATAATTTATCTACCTGGCGGTCCTGTAACAGTACCACTACACTTCATCCCATGGCTTTAATTTTGTTTGTCAACACTTCCTTGCTTGTATTAAAAAGTATTAAAAATACATTTTTTTTTTTATCCTATATAATTCTAACCACAGGACAGGCTTTTCTGCCCTGTCAGAGCATTCCCAAGTAAAACTAGTTCATGGCAGAACTCCCCGCAGGTGATTGACAGCAGTTATCCAAGAATAGTATAACTTTATGGCACAGTTCCCTGTTGTGTGAAAAGATTTCCTTCCTCCATGTAGAACTAACAAATACATTTAACAAAACATAGATCCACATATAAAATAAACTATAATTCAACCAGTAGGTTTGCAAGATATCGTAATTCACAGCAGTGATAGAAAGAATGGAAAATCAATTGCAATGAAGTTTATTGCTTCTGATATAATTAGTGATTTTCCAAAGTGTTTCAAAAAACTATCTTATTCAGCATTTCTGAGGTCAGATTTTAATTTACAAGACAGAATAGTAAGCTTTCTACAGATATCAGATATTTCAATGCAAAAGTAAATATTTGTTTTAGAAAAAACACCGAAAGACACATAGTAAGTCCAGACCAAGATTCTCTGGCATGTGTATTTTTCAGTAACAAAAGCAGAAGCCCTGTAGAGGGTCATGCCTGATGAAATTATCCACCGTCTTTTATTTATTTATTTATTTATTTATTTATTAGCTTTTAAACTTGCTTATCAATTTCTGTTTCTATTGGAGTAGCAATATTTCTCCCAAGCACCATCTGGGACACCTCTGGGTGTCACTTTTAGTAGAAGTATGCTTCCAAAGAATTTACTTGCAGTGTAAGGTTTCTAAACACCATTCAGAAAAAAATGTGTTTGAAGTGAAGGACACATGATGGAAGCCAAAAGAAGAACAAACTTTAAGTAGGAAAAAAGAAATAAAACAAGAAAGCACTGAAAATGTCATGGACTAAAATTACTTATTAAAGAATAAAATTTTTTTTTTTTTTTTGAATGGAACAATACATGGGATTTTCTTCATTATTTTAGTTTTATATGTATTAGAATCTGCTGAAATAAATGGAATGACACCAGCATAGGATTTTTTTCAGAAAGCCTTCAGAGTTGAGTTGGTCTTGTTTACTTAGAGTTGTTCGGAGTGAAGTGCACTAATTGCATCTACTGGGATATATGTCACAAACCAGATATGTGCAGATTAAGCCACTTCACTAGTTATGCTGATTTTGATATAGCAATGATTAATTTTGCAGAACTAGTACAAGAAACTTTCTATGAGAGAAAAGGGATCGTGGCCAAAAAATATTCACAAGAGCCTTGTAAAATAACACTATCCACAGTACTAGAGAAGTATTTTAATGTTATTTGTTACTGCATGCAGTAGAATTGCTTATGCTGGAACAGTGATGAACTTTTCAGCAAAGGGAGACACAAAATGCTATATGCTCTATCATGTTTTTATTAGATTTTAGGTCATTTCTGTATTCTTTCTGAGTTGGACCTGGTGAATTTATTTGAATTGCTTCTGCCCATAAATTCCTGTCATCTGAAAACGAAAGTGTGCTGCATGGGAGGAAATACATGATACGTAACATCCTGAACCAGAAACATTGCAATAGTAGGAAAGAGATAATAGTGAAACTGGACTGAAAGAATCACAACAGCCACTCTCCCACCCCCAGGGACAACAGGCATGTGCAAGAAAAGCGGATAGAACAGCAGCTGCTGCTTCATGTCTTGATAGCATGACTTCCTTCAGTAAAGCCAACTCCCATCCATAGGTGTTGAAGGGATTTGTGTTACTAGAAGTCATTTGATGGAGAAAAAGTGTCCAAATCCTGGAAAACACACAAGTGAAAGAAGGTTGCAAGGCTGGAAATTAGCTGGTGTGTCCCTTTCCTGGAGACCCCTGGCAACAACCTCAGAAATGGTTGGGCACAGAAAGTATCCAGGGTAGCTGATGGAGGCGCTAAGTGAATGCAATCCTGCTGCAGAGATGGGGAAAGGCTCCAGCTCAACCCTTTCAAGGAAAAGCTCAGCAGAAATGCTGTTTGCTTTACTCAGCTGTGAAAGACTGAGTTGTAGCTTTCACTGACAGTGTAGGGAAGGCATTTTTCCACATTCTTGCATCAATGGTGTAGATCTGCTTTGGTATTGTGATGGAGGAGTGGGTGCATGGAGAAATGTATGTACAGGACTATAGACTACTTTCAGTACCAAAGATTCTACTGTGCCCTAACTCCCACACAAATAAATCCCCTTACATCAGTAGGGACATACAGGGTTCAACATCAGGGCAGAATCCAGCTGTGCATTTCTGTGCTTCATAATAATGTGATTGTGTTGGGGTACTGCAAAAGAGTGACAATGTTGAAGCCTTTGTAAATCAAGTTTCAGCACAAAAACACACATATTCTGGGGAAGCAGTGATGGGAATCATGGGGTATCTAGTCTGGCGTTCTTTGGCATCAGATGGTATGTGTTTGCCATCATGGTCTTGTTCTGCAGTGAAAGCAAGCTGTTGGTGGGAAAGGAAGTGAGAGTGAATAATAAAATCTACCTCTAAAAATAAGAACAGCTTTATAATAGGCCTCTTGGTCTTACAGTGTTTATATAGGCAAATTACTTGGCAGACTCTGCCACGACAGCACAGAAGCGTGCTTTAGCCTGCTATTTTTGAGCCACCTATTCATCACAGGAGCTTTATTAAAAATGTACTTTCCATTCTTCTGCAAAGAAATATGAAAATCTGGTCTCTGAAGATATCAGAGCCATTCATTTTTGAAGCTGGCAGCACTGACTTAGAGAGAAGTTACGCATTATCTTTTTTTTTTTTTTTTTTTTCCGAGGAAACTTTTTTT
>VXAA01004465.1:104901-120545 GCA_013399115.1 Anseranas semipalmata
TTTTCAGAGCAAACTTTTTATCCACTGGAAATAATGAAATATTAAACATTGTATATAAAAAAAAATAAACAGTTTTGAAGAGAATAGAAAGCAAATCACACAGTCTGACTCAAATTCACCACAGGGAATCTTTCTGATACTGCAGAGAAGTGTAAGAGAGTGTTCTCAATGCACATCCACAGGCTACTTCTCCCATGCAGCTTCAATACTAAAGAATTCAGCGTTTCTAGGGAAATAACTTCTATGTCCTGTGAGCAATGCATATAATGCACCACGAGCAAAGGAGTCCCTGGCTGGTGGCTCAGTCATGTTACATATTCAGAGCAGCTTCACCTCATTTTTCCCCAGAAGCCATCACTGCCTGATTTCAGCTGTCATTGCCTGGTAGTGCTCTGAGGCACGACAACAGAACACTCACCCCTTGACATGGAGGCTCTGGCTTGTTTGTTGAACACCACCGTCTCTGCTTAACACAACATTGTTATCGACAGACATGCCAAGAGTGTCCCAATAGGATGAGTTTGGTTTTGTTTGCTTGCTTGCTTTGGGGGTTGTTTGTTTGTTTTTGGTTTTGTTAGTTTTATGTTTAGTCTTGACATTGCCTGTTTGGATTAGAGAAACCCGAACAGTCAGGGAAATTCTAAACAGAAGGTTACAGCTGTTTGAATGGCTAGTACCTTTATGTATTTTGTTACCAACAAGCATACTAACATGACACCTCCACCAACACCTCAGAGCCAGGACAGAGAGCACAGAAAACACCAATTTCCTCCTCCTCCCCCAGTGAGTCAGAGTTACAGTAACACCCTGTTCAAATGCAATATAAGGAAAGAAAACCCCAGGATTTAATAGCCCTTGAAAGGTTTTGCTTCTTATCAGCAAGGAACAAAGGCTTGATTCTACAGACTAGCTTGAAGTCTTTCTAATCTGAGGTACAGAAAAGCTAACTGAAGATCAATTAAAACACTTAGACTACCTTAACTGCAAACTATCTATGGACTAATTTGAGAAGAAAGACAGGCATTCATTCCCAGATGCCTGTTTTTGATGGGAGGACACCAAGGTCTCCTCCCATCGAACCTTTTGGATAGCACCAAGCTGACACATAAGCAGAGATGGGGAGATAGTGAGGCTATGGGTGATGAAATCTCCCCTTCCAGCTGCAAAAGGCTGGGGCATCTCTGCAGCCTCCAAGGAGGAAGGATGGAGCCAGACAGCATGCAGCAGCCCCAAGGCAGCAGCACTGCCTCTGCAGGGCTGCATGTGAGCAAGGGTCCCTCCATGCCACGGCTACCTGCGGAGCCAGATCTCCTCCCAGGCTCCATCACATTGGTCCCACAAGAGGCAGGTACAATGCCAGTGTGAATGAAGACTCAGATGTACTCCTGTCAGAACATCCATGGCAGCAAAACCAAAGATACCAATAGCAAAAATGCTGGACATGTAGAGCTCAAACAGTACCCTCGTTTGCCAGAATGCTGTACAACTGATTTGTAAGTATGATCAGAGGGCATGGACTTGGCTTCATGGAGCCTGTAAAAATGGTTAGATATTTTCCTTATGATTGCAAGGATGTAAATGGACAGGCATTGATGCACTAGTGGTAGCCAGGGCCTTGATCTCACCATCAGAAAACTGGGAGGCATATGCTTAATGGACTTCTTACCAATACCTTTTCCATAGTATTACTACTCCTAATGTTATGGATTTGTGACCTCTGTTTAGGTTCCATTCTAAGTGGAGTTCAACACCTATATCCTACAAATTTAATCTATAAATTAAGCCAAATTTCTACTCAGGTAAGGTCCATCTTTAAATGGATTTTTCACATGTGCATATTTGGCTTTACAAAAATATTTTTTCAAGGTTTGAAATAAGCACAATATGCGTTTTAAATACTTGATTGTAAAATGTTTAGCTGTTATTGGCACATTCCAATTGGTCTTATAAATCACCATGTATATGTTTTATTCAACTGGATGAATACCCTGTTATTGGGTTTTTGATAACATATACTTAGATGATCTGAGCCAAAATCTAGCTAGTTATTCGTAGGATAGCAGCTGGCCAATCAATTTACTGGCTTTTTTATTTGTCTAAGAGAATTTTGGCTACTAAAAATTAATTGCCTGAATGTTTGCAAATAGAATACATTTATATCTGAGGTTGTATTTTGTACAGTATTACAGATAAAAGAAACCCATACAGTTCTTGCCCAGCTTTGGTTGTTTTAATTCAGTTGAAGTTTTTGAGAGAACCTGTTGACATGAAGAGAGCAACTAGTAGTGTATCAGCAGAAAGGAGAAAATAAGCCTGTCCCACGTAATAGAGAATGAGCCTTCTTCCCTTCTCAAATTCATGGCATACTGGATGAATGAGAGCACAGTTACTGTATTTGGGCTGACAGGGCCACTGGCGACAGAAGGAGCCAGGCAAAAGAAAGCTGGTGACAGCCCAACAGACGCAGACACTGCCTGATTAGAGCATGATTTTCCATAAAAGCGCTCAATGTCCATTAAACAAAACCTTTAAGAAGGGACACTAAAGCCGGTGGAGCAACATCCTCCTGTGCTACCTCAGGGCTGCAATCATCTGGAGACCTGTTCTTTCTGATAGCCTTCTCAGGAGCTCAACTGAACAAACTCCCTCATTTACTTGTTGATACCATAACATTGAAATTATATCTTTTAAGAAAAAAAAAAAAATTGGTTAGCCTATGTTGTAGTCCCCCAGCAGAAAGAGGACTTCTTATAATCCTGTAAGATAAACCCTAATAGTATAGTCACCATCCAGATTCACAGAAAACAGTTATACCAGTGGTAATGTTGGAAAGCTCATCCCATTTGTTAATTCATCTCATTTATTTGGAAGACGAGAGTAGCAATTGGGAACCTGGCTCCTTATCACTGTAGTGATTCTTTATAAAAGGACACAGCAGATAAGGAAAACATGCCCTAATACAACAGTAGCCTGCCATTTGGCCTTCTCAAGAGATACTTATCTATCTGCATACTGAGTAGTTGGATTAAAGGTCAGCAATGATCAATGTGGCACTGAGTCGCCATTACAAGGAGTCTATTAAGCTCAGCTAATAAGGGGACAAAGCAGGATGTGTTCCTCACCACTCTTACATTTGGAGACTTTCTATAGATTGTAAAACAAAAGAGGTGCCTCCAAACAGATGCTGGATGTGTGTGATTTCACGCTCACTGATCTTTATCATTTGCATTTAGTATTCGTCATCTCCTGTGAAGGAAACATCAGATATCCAACCAAGGGGCAGGCACAAATCTGAGCAATACATTCCAAGGTACCTACAAGCAGTCACTGGAGAACAGACGGAAGTGTAGTTTAACTCAATTGTTAGTAAATGACCTATATAAATCAATTTCTATAAATTTATTTATCAAATACTGGTGATTTATGAGAGCAACTAGTGAAATAAAAAGCGGTTTGCAAATGATCTAAAAGCTTAAGCTTGTAGCATACTTTGTCCAGGATACTTTGTCAAATCAGTCTGGCTAGAGATATAGCCCTGATTATATATATTTCACAGGATACTTTTCATGGGATTCTTTCATACAAAAATAGGCAACAGAAGTAACAAACTTATCAGAGGCAAATATTTAGCAGTGCCAAAGTTTTCTAGGCAGCTTAGTCCTGCTGTCAGTACAGCTGATGGTGAAAATCCCTCAAGACTTCAAGAGACATCAGATGATTCAAGACTGAGCAATTTATAATTTGTGCTTAACCTCAGCCTGAAAGCTGTGTGTGTGTGTGTAGACTCCCTGCTACTGCTTTTAAAGGCCTTCGCGTTCAGTCCGCTATGAGCAACTGCACTTCCACTAACATTTCCAAAATGTCAATCAGTATTTATCAGTGCAGTAAATATATGAAAAGTGGATGCCTGAGGTAATTTTGTCAATAATAAATAAAGTTATTTCAAAGATTAATGTTTTAATTAGCATTTCTGTCCTCTGTTATGGGTCCTCTGCCACTTAAAAGAGTCTCATCAAGTTTCATGTCATTATGTATTCTATAGTATGTATAATCTGCCCCATATTTCACCCTCTTCTCTCACTCCTTATCTACTTTGTTGCATGCCTCACATTTTTAATAAATATCTATACTCTTTTTTGATTAATTTCTTAGCACCAATGAAATAATGAAAACAAGTCATAATTGTCACCTTCCAGTGATTATCCAAAAGACAATAGCAAAGACAGCTGAGCTATTATTCATGAAAATCTGATCAAAGAGAAGCAAGATAATGTAGGTATAATTGTCCTAGATATTTGCAGGTAAGGTACAGTAAAATGTGTTTATACTCACATAAACGAGTAAGGGAGACAGAAGTGCAGGCAAGCCACTTTAGGATGTGACAGAGGCTACCTCCTTTTAGAATCTTTGACTGGTTTTAGTTACTTTGTTTTGTTTCACCTGGTAAATTTCCTTTCTGGAAATTTCAGACTCTTTACCAAAGTAACAAAATTAACTATTTGCAAGGTTGTATGATACAGTAAAGTGTGATGTGTGCAAGGGAATCATAGTTAAATGGTACAGTAATATGAAAACACAACAAACCTTTGGTTAAATAATTCACAGGAGACTGTATAAAATAAAATTTAGTTCATTCTTTTCCTTTCAAATTATGAAGAGGACTGATCAGATCATGCCAAATTCCAATTTCCTAGGAACAATATTGCTTATGAGTTTCACGAGCTACTTCTTTTGCCAATGATCAATAACTTAGTGCTGTTTGCCTAGCCTCCTATCTTGGTGCATGTTCTCACTGCAAGCACTCCTCCTGACTTGTGATGCCCCTCACCCGCCATGTCACAACTGCATTCATGTGCTTCAACTTAGCTACTCTGCCTAGCTTCAGGAGCACAGGAGCCCATCCTTCTTCCCTGCTTCTCCTAGCACAGGAGCCCATCACACTGCAGCCCAAATTGCATGGCCCACTAATGGCAAAGCAGGATTTACAGCAGCACCTACAAAAAACATGGCGCTGAATTTTTAATACGGGCAAATACATATTTACTGCAAAAAATTCAGAGCTGATTTGCAGAATGAGGTGACATCACAGGAGCTGGTTTCTCTCCTTTGAGTATTCAGTTCATTTCCAGTGCTCATTTCAGACCAATTAGTACATGTTGTCTTCTTTGTTACAGCTGGAATGTAAGGATTGCTCCCCAAAACAGGAGTCAGTTGCCAAGCCAGTGTTGGTCACACTTGCATAAGGATATACTAGGGAAAACGTCTGGACAGATAGAAAGACCTTCAAAAAAACATACATGCAAGACTTACAGGGAGGTCTGGGCCTCTTTTAACTCACCCACCTACTACCTAAGCCCTAGCCTCCTGCGCAAGCCTGTCCAGCAGCGGTGTTTCAGTAGGTGGCACTCTGTCCCTGGAGTCTGTCCGGAGCCCGGCACAAGCTTGCAGGCTTGGGTGGGATTTAAACAGAAACCCTCATTTCTGGGACACCTCCGTAGGACTGGACATTCTGGGGTCCAGTTCCAACCCCAACAACTCTACTGAAATTCGTTCTGCATGTTAAAGCAGATGAGGAAGTCATCTCAGCCTCAGCCCCTCAGCTCTTGCAAAGTGCTGCTGTGCCTGGTGCTGCTACATCCCTCAGCTTCTGCGCAGTCCTTCCCTCCCTCCACCCTGACCCTGCTGCCCTCTCAGGGGGCTGAAGTTCAGCGGTCAGTGGAGCAACCTGTCTGAAACCCATATTAATTCCACAGAGGCAATGGACATTGTCATGTTCATGAAGCAAATGTTTGCATTCTTAAAGCACTGCAGACTAACTATAGAATTACACAGGTGGTTGTTGTCATTTTTAAATGCACCACTCAGATAGTATAAGGAAACAACCAAAGCCAACCCAAAGGAAGAATAAAAATGTGCAGCCCACAATATGCAACTTCCATGGCTATCTGGAAACCAAATTGTATTCATTTGGCTTTCCAGAAAGTAAGCCACAGAAGTAGCTGATGACAGTAACAGCTGGAGCCCAGGACAGAGAATCCCCTCCAAAATGTAAATCAAGGGACAGGGTGGTTTGATCAGTAGGTGACTGAACAACTGTTTGTCTGCAGAGATCAGTACAGAGGGATCATTAACTTCTCCTTGAAGTGACTGTTTTTGTACTCAGGAAACCTGGTCAAGGCATGATTATTGTTGGTACCACCCACTATGTTTTCTTTTGCCGTTTACCACTGAAATTCATTTGCTCTAGCTGGATTTGCAGGCAAGCTGTTGTACAAGCTCACAGGGACTCAGCAGTAGGTTATTATTTTGCATGGATTTTTCCACTACATTCAATGATGATATTGAAAACTCAGTGATGAAGGGACTCAGCTGACATGTATAATAAGTGAAAGTTTGCAGCGATGGCTAATAAGAAAACAAGGCAAAATCTGCACAACAAATACGTGATTGAATTTGTGTTTGGAAAATGAGAGAGCATTCATTTCAGTAGTAAAATCTTACTCAAGAGGAAATGAGGTACAAAGGAAATCACTAGATAAAGGCAGAACACAGTGTTTTCCATTTTGTTAGAGCTGTTCATTTCTAATCTTGGCAAGTATCTCCTAAAGTAGCTTATTGAAATGAAACAATGCTTGATGCTATAGTAGGGTAGCATGGTAATTGCAATCAAAATTAAGAATTAATGATCATACTTTCACTAGAAACTTGTACAGTTTTCATCAGTGTGAGGCCAAGTATTCAACATTTGATCTCAATGAAAGTTATAATTACTCATCCTTATTTTTTCCTGCCCCTGAATAACTTACAAGTGGTTGAAAATGAATGTCTGTATTTATGAAGCAAAACAAGGCTTCTAGGAGAAATAACTCATTTCAGTAGCCCAGCAGGGCAGGAGGACCTCCACTCTCCCCAGAATTTCACTCTGGCTGAAGTGGATTAGTAAATACCAATCCAGATATATATATATAGTTGTACATCACATTAAGAGATAGTTGGACAGAGAAGGTGTGCACAGGAAGACTTACACCCCACCCCTCCTCTTCAGTCTTGCTCCTTACAAATATCCACACAAGTATATGGATCTTGTAATTTCAATGACCAACTACTGTTTAGGAAAAGCAAGCGAACAAACAAACAAGCAACAACAACAAACAGAAAGAAGTGACATTTTCTCCTCTCCTTTTGAAAGCACGAGGGACTGTTGTACTCTCAGATCCCTCTTGATGGTCAAGGAGGATCAGAAAAGCAGCCTTTTCTGTGCCCCCCTGCCATCTTCATGACTTTTATGTGCTGTTCAAATGTTCAGAGAATCTGTGTTCCTCTGAGCCAAACACAGGCAAACCAACATCCTTAGGAAGGTCTTTCCTCTTCTCCCTCTGTTGCATTACAACTCATTCTTTTGCAATTATTCTTGCAAGTTAAGAAACCACAGACCTCTAGGACTAGATTTCTTAAGGAAAGGTGGACAACACAGCACTTGCGTGTAAATAACAAAGAGGCAAGGAAAAGCCAAAACGACAAAAATACCATTAGCAATTTTGGATGTTTGCAGTTATTTCAAACACTTCCGGGATTTTTTTTCAAAATCACTTGTTTTAAAGCAAAAACAAATTATGATCACATGAGTAAATTATTACAAGTGGCATGGAGAACTGGTGCGATATCTATTGCGGAAACACAGAAGCACATTCTCCAAATAGCCCTCTCAAAGAGGACATTCAACAGGAACCTCTGCTGCTTGTGCAGCCACTAAAATAGGCCCCATGGATATACGTGGGTTTGTATCACTTCGCGAGAGTGCTCCAAAAACTACAACAGATATGTGAACCTGACCTCAACTGCATATCACAGAAGGGCTTGGGGTTATTTATAGTAGTTTAACTTAAACCTAGGAAGACTGCTATTACTTTACCTCTTTGACTTCTCTCTGAATCTGCTCTCTTCACAGATTTCTGTTTTGCTTATCTCTGTTTCCATGCTTTCTCTTTTCAATTTCTTAATCCTATTCCTTGTTTTTACTTCTTTCCTCCGTCTTTAACTCTTAATTGTGATCCATCTAACAAACTTTCACTCTGCTAGTAAGAAGTACCTCCTCATTCCTAATTCTGATTCATGCTACTCACTGTTAATTTAGAGCAGTAACTAGAGCTTGTGGCCAGGCAGGACTCCCTTTTGCTGCTGCTGCAAGCTAGACTTTTCCATCCCTATGCGTGCCTGAGCAACTAGGTGAGAGTGAGGAATGCAAGTCTTCCCTCTGTTTTTTCAGTGAGGAACTGAGGCCAGGGAGATGAAGAAAAACAGGAATTCACTGTAAAAGGACCAACATAGCAGGAATTGTTGCAAAGGGGTACAGATGCAAATCGCCATCTAAATGTAGTTTTGGAAGCTTCCAAAAAGAACTATGATGTTACTCCTTTTCAAGACTGTTACAATTACGTGATTTCCATTTAGTTACAGAGATTTTCAGATTGACTATCTCGTAACTTAATTTTATGTTGCTATTTTTCCTGCTCTGTACAGATCACTAAAGAGACCAGTGGGGGGTTTGAAAACATCCCTTGAAACTGCACTTAGAGGTCTGTTAAATCTCCCTGTGTGGAATACAACCTGATGGCCTGGCAACCATCAGTTTCTCCTGCAATGAGCAACACTTGGTGCCTTCCTGGCCAAGTGCTCACAACAAGCAAGCGGTCAGTAAGCAGAGAGCAGATGGAAACAGTAGCGTTCACAGGAAGTCAGAAATTCATGCTAGAACTTTCTCCTGCCTCTCTTTTAGTTTTTATTAAAGTTGCTACATTTTTGGTACTTTGTTACTGTCATTTCAAAAATAGATGTATCTTTACCTAATGTTCAACAGATTTTTTTTTTTTAAAATACCCTTTTGGATCTCAATTTCTACAGTTCATATGCAAGTTTCATATTATATGCATTTATATAGGACATCAAAAGGACGGATTTTGCTCTTGAAACTTCACCTATTTTATTAGTCTACAGGCAGATACTGCAGCTCATGCAAACCTTGCTTGTATTTGTACAACAGTTTAAAAAATCTCCAAAAGATGTCTATACTGCAGCTGTCCTATTGTTCTGTGAGAATTCTGGTCTCTTTATATTTCTCAAAGGAGAAATAAAAAGTCATAGAATTAAGTCACAAAAAGAAAAGAAAAGAAAAGAAAAGTTTCAAATGTTGTTAAGTGTTTTATTTAAGCCTGCATGAAGTTCAAGAAATTTCATTTGCCCTCAGTATTCCCCATTGTGCAAGCACTTCTTCAGAATGAGGACTCTTACAGACCATACATGCCACAGCCTCTACCCTAAACCCTACATTTCTCCCCTCCCGCTCACCCCTTTCAAATTTAATTTGGGCTTTCAGTGTTGCTTTTTGAACACGCGGTGTGAGGAGGGGAGTGCAAGGGGAGGGAGGGGTGATTCACTTGCTAGTTTTGTAATGCTCTTTGTTCTCATTCATATTGTTCTTTGATGACGCATACTATGAACACTCAGTAATCCTGGAACCAGCATCTCAGCCCAGGCTACACCCTTCCACTGGTCAGAAAACAACATCATCACGTTAAACATTCATGTAAAACAAATGGTGGAGCAAAAGACAATGACAAATAAACAAAAGGAAAAGAATGAACTACAGAGTGGTTTCAATGAATGGCATTAAGTATGAAAGGCAAGTTTTCCTCCTGGCATGATTCTTTAATACTAATCTGTGTTGATTTATGACCATATCACAATGGATATTTTTGTGTATCTGAACTGAGGGGGAGAAGAGAGAAGCATGCCTATAGACAGGGAGACCAGCACACATGTACACAAGCTGTTGTTGTGTGTTTCCATCTTTCACTAGTGAACACACATCTCCTGGATGCAGATGCACTGCAGCTCACCCCTGATCACTAATGTTAGCCTGAACAACACATTTCTCTAGAGAAAAGGTGGTTTACACTGCTCAGTCAAATAATTTCTGCAGAACTCAATTTTTCCTCTAAAACAAGAAAGTCTCATTTACCAGCATACTTTGACCCTTAGCAATCTGACAATTGTAAGGGGATTTTGAGAATTTAGGATTTAAAAAGTAACAAAATTTCACAGGTGTTTATTCACAGCATATTTACATTAGACATTTCCAGAGATCTGATTATCTGTCACATAACCATTTTCCAGCCAGAAAACCTACACATTGTCACTTCACACCTGTGGAGCGGCTAATATGGGCACAGCATGCCTGCTGTCTTCAGTAAGGCTGGAATGCATTTTTCTTGAATTCTCATTACGTTTGTTTTCATTTCTGATTTGGGTTTATATACACATATAAGGTATGCCCATGCCTGCAAAGTCTAGTAAGACCAATGCCAGAAGTCATTTGGACTGTAGTGTGCAGCAGCTCAGCCATGGAGATTCAATCCAGTTTGCTGTATCTGTCTGTATCTTACGGACACTAAGGATGAACTTTTTTGTCAATTGCTCTGTTTCCCTTTACTGTTCCCCTCTCTTCCGGTGTTATTTGCTCTCCTAGTTGGGCACAGACATTATCCATTTCAATATGTATTGACCTCACAGGGAGTAGAAAGATATACAAAAGGAGGACCATTTGGTGCAGAAATAGTCACCTGCTTCTTAATTAGAAGACCAACTGTCCAAACAAAAGAATGAATTGCATTCCTTGCTTACTGTGATAGTGAAAGAAAGCTTCAAATTACATGATTTACAAAGAAGATGACACCTCTGTTAGAGCCCACTTAGCTGCAGCATGTAATCAGGAGACGACAAGGTCAGAATTTTTTTTACAACAAAAAGATCCAAGGAAATTTTTTTTTTTCCTCTCTCTCTCTCTCTCTCTCTCTCTCTTTTTCACATCTCCAGGGATTTGGCTTTCCTAAAAGCCTAAACAGCTCAGAATATGTATGTCTTAAAAAAAAAAAAAAAATTGTCCCAAACTACTAGACACACATGTCCTTTCCATAAACTTCATGAACTTCATTATTTATCCCTTGGTTACTGCAAGACACACGTATTTCTCACATTTCTCCCAGATAGTTTTAAATTTTATGATTACAATGAGATTATGAAAAGACGGGAACCTGGCTTAGTCAAAACCTGAGCACAGGCAGTCCTGCCTGAAGTGATAATGATGTGGGGGGGAACGTTAAAATCTTTATGTGACAGTCCTCTAGTGGCTCCCACCCCCAGTCAAAGTGAGGATTTTTAGCTAAACAGATTGTATTTATTTGCAGAAAATTACTTCTAATTAAAATTTGTGCAGATAGCGTGCAACTTCAAGGGAGAGATGACACACTCTTGTGTGCCCACACACACAGGCACACCTCATTTTAAACCACGGTGTTTACACGTGATTCAGGATGTGCAGAGCTAATGTTCTATCTTCAGAGATATGCTCCAGACCAGAGGAGCACACATGACATGAAAGCTGTTAGCACAGCAAGATGTTGCTGCCTGGGACTATGTACCCAATAGGTACATCTATCAGAATTCAGTGTATTTATCAGAATTCCATAGCTGTACCCACCCCCTGACTTTTGCAGCATTGTCTGAGAGCAATGCAAGTCTGAGCAACCCGGGCACACTCCTGGAGTCTCTGCCCAAACAAAACTACCACTCAATACAGAGAGTGCTTTGCCCAGGTAAGCCCTAAGCACCAAGACCTTTGCTTTTCCAGGTACTGATCCTGACCTGGGGAGGGTAGTTAAACCTGTTTGTTCTACTGGGTCAGGCCAAGCTAAGATCACCACCTTGTAACCATGAACCCCTTATGCTGGGCTCATGAGAACAGTCATGACAGTGCCCACAGGCAAACTTCCAAGATCTAGGTCATCCTTTGACAGGAGTCGGAGTATTGCTGCAGCAAAGACACTGTGTACAGACTATGTACACACACAGTGTGTCTTAAGGGAAGGATAATAATTAACTGCAAGTTTGAGAACAGGCAGAAGGAACCCAGTTGGGGAATTCTGTACTAGAGCATCCTATTTGCAAGGAGAGAAAGGGTCTGTTGAGCAGCTGCTCTCAGACTGCACTAAAGCCTGGCTCAAACATTTCATCCCTCTGGGCCAAATGTTTTTAATCAGACTTTGCCCTGAGCACAGAATTTGGATCTTGTTCCAAATCCTTACCTCATGAGAAAGAAGATACTCCACTCACCAACAGGTGCTCCCTTAAAGCCCTGCTGCACTGCCAAAGAAAGAAGGCAGAAAACAATGCTCGGAACACAAGGAGCAGAATAATTTGAGGTAATTTTGAAGGTTGCAGAAGAAGAAGATGGGCTTTTGTTTAAGCTTTGGAGAAGTCCATATATCATTGCATGGAGATTCACTTGGCAGGCTGAAATAACTACAAATTCTTGACAGAAAACTTGATAATTTGTCTCCTGACAATTCTACTTAATCTTTGCTTGTTATAAGTAACAATAACATATGTTACATGTTTTGACACAATGAATATTTTAAAGTGTTTTGATTGAACAGATACATTAAGCTTTCTAAAAAGAGAAATGTGTATTTTCCTCTTTCTGGCAGCCTTTTCAAGCAGAGTGTGAGCTAATGCAGGTTGTGAAAGCCTTGTTTTACTTCTCCTTGAACTTACATGAATAAAGCAATCAGGACACAAAATGCTTGCACTGTGCAGTCCCAAGTTCTAGTTACAGACTGATACACATGCTGTTTATTAATTAAGCAAGTGCATGCAGAGCATTTGGCATTTCTCTCTGAAATCAACAATCCATTTCAACACAACCCTGTTTGCTGTCATTGAAATATTATAATTATTGATACACTTGAGGTGTAAAAGCTAACAGCACATCTGGTGTTGTTTCACAAGCTCTTAACATCCAAGTCCTCAAACTGAAAAGTATCCTATCACAGACAGCTACAAGCTAGTGCATCTGTATCAGCTACAAAAGGACAATGCTTTCTGGTACCAGCTGAAGATCTCTGTGATCACGAAACAATTTCTCAGCTAATGCTTTAATTCTCTTTTAACAAGGAAAAAAAAAAAAAAAAAGAACCTTTCCTGTAGCTCACTGCAGTTTATTCATAAAATAGCCAGGTTATGCATAGTGACTACTGAGATCTTTTGTAAGTTTTAACATGGGTCCTGAGTTGTTGGTTGATTGGTTTGTTTGTTTGTTTGTTTGTTTCCCCACAGAAACGTTACTGTGTTGTCATTACAAAGCATCTAATAAAATGTGACGATAACAGTATGGTGCTGCTTCTTCTTGAGTATTTACAAAAAGCTTATTAGAAACAGAATAAAATAACTGAAGATTTACCTATCACCTATAGAACAGCACCTACAGAAACCACTTTTCATCTATTAGGTAAATTACTGCTAAGTCACCTAAGGTCTTTGGGAACTATTATTAGTGTGTTGATCCATTAGTGTGTTGAGCCAGCAATCCATTACTGGCTTGTTGCTTAAATTATTTTTGCACAGTATATTAGGCACTGCCAAGTAAGCGGTCACACATGTGAACATGTTAAAATCACTAGTGTCCACAGTGCTAGGCAGGAGCCCTGGGGACTATTCCAGTGTAAGGGAGTGCATTCAAGCACTGAAGACAAGAAGTCCACTGACACTGCTAAGGTACTTCAGCTTGTTTGACTAGAGGTGATTATGTCTGCTGAGCTGGAGGAGAAGATAAGAAATGTTATAAAAAGTCATTTAGGACAGAAATTATGAAAAGCCAAAACAAGCATTGTCCATCACCAACAAGTATGGAAAATGTGGAAGTGTTGCAGACAGCCACCTCCTGATGATCATTTCAGATCAGAGGCACAAGAGAGACCTCAGCTCTTCTAAAAATGAAACCTTCATCCAGGCAGTCACATGCAATACTGGAGGCCCATTTTTAAGGATAAGATTTCAGGTCTCCATTGCATGTTGCATCCCATGCTCTAGGAAATTTTACTTGTATCACCAACTTTAAACAATAAAGCATTCTAAATGTCCCAGAATCAAGAGGTTTTGTGAAATGGTAAATGCCAGGACATTTTCCTTTCTTTTCGTTGTTTTAAGGCTTTTCCAAGCTTCTCATTTCCAGTGCTTTGTTTTCATCAAAGGAAGGATAAGATTAACAGACACTTGGGGCAGTGGGAAGAAGAGTAAATATCACAAAACTTGAAGTAAAATTGCAAGCATTTGTAATTTTGAGTATTGCCTCAGATGTATATTAGGATTAACAAGCAGGATCACTGGCAAAGAGTGCAAGAAAGCTGTGTAATTTGCTATGCATATACTTTCACATCTGCCCAGTGATCACACACTCATATTCTACTGGTATGGTAGACAAACCATCATGTACTTTTCCAAGTATTTATACACACAGAGAGATATGTTCCATGCAACTCTCATACTATTTATGATTCTCAAAGGTGTGCACTTTCAGTTTGAATGTTGGAAATCTGTGATCATGATGAACAGAAATCAGATATTTTGGTTGGAAAAAAGAGAAAGGGAGAGAGAGAGAGAGAGAGAACAAGCAAACTTCTTTTCTGGGTTTCCTATCCTTGGGCAGACAGTCCCATCTACACCTTAGTACCAGTTCTGATGTTTTCACTGACCCAATTCAAGTTGTTGCCCTGGCAGAAAATTGTGTTTTGTTGTTGTTGTTGTTGTTGTTGTTGTTTTGGTTGGTTGGTTGGAGTTTTTGTCAATTTTCTGCTTTGAGCAAAGGGGGATGGAGACCCCTCTTCTTAATGGTATTGGTAACACTAGACTGTTAAAACCAGCTCAAGACAAAATATGCAGCATCTCATTTAAAATCATGCATAATCATCTACAGTAAAAAGAAAGAGACTATGATGTAAAAAATAGCAGTTATTCCAGGAAAACACCTTAAAACAAACAAACTTACACTTATTGTTAAATAAGAATGAGTGTTTTAGAATAAAAATGTGTCTGCTTTTATGTTTTACCTCTTTTATTTTTGCCTTGCAACGTATGCAAGTTGAGTCCTAAAAAAACATGTCTTGCCTTCATTGTTTCAGTGATGTCTTCTTAATAACAAAATCCCATGCACTAACTGTAATCATGATAAGTTTGCATGTTAAAAACTGCTGATGGGGTAATTTTAACCAGTGGTTTTACATTTCCTTGTAAAAGTTATACACCTGAAGGGGGAAAGAAATGACTTAATTTTTGCAATATCAAATGACAGGGGGAAACTTAGTGACAAGAGATGACAAAAAGGCTGAGGTGCTTAATGCCTTCTTTGCCTCAGTCTTTAGCAGCAAGACCACTTGTTCTCCGGGTACCCAGTCCCCTGAGCTGCTGGAAGGGGACGGGGAGCAGAATGTGGCCCTCATAATCCACATGGAAATGTTTGGCAACCTGATACAGCACTTAGATGTACACAAGTCTATGGGGCCGGATGGGATCCACCCAAGGTGGCTACCACCACCAGGGTGCTGAGAGAGCTGGCAGAAGTGCTGACCAAGCCGCTTTCCGTCATTTATCAGCAGTCCTGGCTATCAGGGGAGGTCCCAGTCGACTGGCAGCTAGCAAATGTGATGCCCATCTACGAGAAGGTCTGGACGGTGGACCTGGGAAACTATAGGCCTGTCAGTCTGACTCCGGTGCCGGGGAAGCTCATGGAGCAGATTATCTTGAGTGTCATCACG
>VXAA01004465.1:121135-187784 GCA_013399115.1 Anseranas semipalmata
AGAAGGGCAACGAAGCTGGTGAGGGGTCTGGAGAACAAGTCCTACGAGGAGAGGCTGAGGGAGCTGGGGTTGTTTAACCTGGAGAAGAGAAGGCTCAGGGGCAACCTTATAGCTCTCTACAAGTACCTTAAAGGAGGCTGTAGCGAGGTGGGGATTGGTCTCTTCTCCCACGTGTCCAGTGATAGGACGAGAGGGAATGGGCTAAAGTTGCGCCAGGGGAGGTTTAGGCTGGATGTTAGGAAAAACTTCTTTACTGAAAGGGTTGTGAGGCATTGGAATAGGCTGCCCAGTGGTTGAGTCACCATCCCTGTATGTATTTAAAAGACATGTAGATGTAGAACTTAGTGACATGGTCTAGTGGAGGGCTTGTTGGTGTTAGGTCATAGGTTGGACTAGGTGATCTTGAAGGTCTCTTCCAACCTAAATGATTCTGTGATTCTGTGACCTCTATTTCTCTCCTACCATTGAGCAGAGAAACCATCAGCAAGGGATAATTGTTACTTTAAAATGAAGCTCTTTGTACTGAAGGGAAAAATTGAGAGTTTTTCTGAGAGCACTGAGTCTCTGTTATGGACTATGGTGGGGCAAAAGAAGGGGAGCTGTTACTCCACACATGATTATTTCTGTCCTACCTGCAGGACAAGCTCATCCACACGGGACTGTTTCTGTCACATACATTGTTTTTTCATAGAGCAGAAGGGCTCTCACAAACCTGCCAGTTTGTTCTGGACTGGAGCAGAAAAAGGCACTACAACCTGGCCTGGACCCAACATTTGTGATTCGGAAGGAAAAAGAGTCCTCACTTTTTGTACATGTTGCAGTAGTAATTAAGTTTCTTTCCAGACAAGGATGAAATCCTGATAAAAAGTTGCAGGTTCACCTGAGTCAAACCTATAACCTAGAAATGTCTACTTTATTAAGAAATAATCAGCAGTCATTCCAGAAGCGAAAGAAAGCTGTGAAATATACTACACCAGGCTCAAATATGCTAGGGATTTGTAAGGAACGGAGAGGTTCACAGGTTGTTTCCAAGGTTACTCAGGAGGCCCTGTTAGACTGCATCTCTCTTCACCTTCTGATGTCCCTGCAGCTCTCCTAATGGTGAAGCTCTGTTGGGGAGGTAGCAAGATCCAGATATTTTTCCTCACTTGGAAGGAGAATGGCCTCCACAGAACTTCTTTTTGGAAGGTTGTATGAACATTCAAGATGGACAAAATACATTCTCCATAGCATGCTTAGTTCTTGACGTTTTTCTCCTCTCTTCCAAATCTATTTTTCTAAAGTTAAAGGTTTTTTCCTGCTCGCTTTTTCCTCTTATCCCCTCCAGTTAATGATCAGGTTTTTTCTCAGCAATGGAAAACAACTGATCAGTCCAAAAAGAAAAACATTGGAACATCACTTTGAAGCAATAGTCTTTTTCTGTTGACATTTTGCAATATTTTCAGTTGGAGCCCCTTTTAAATTTGGAGCAATTCCAAGACCCAAATGAAAAAATAGCCTTTCATTATCCTTTGATAGGCAGAATAAAGAAGTAATTGAATGGGGACTGATAGATTCAGATATGACTACTTATTCCAAGATCTGAGAGGTACTATATTTGGAGAACTCTTTTTCTGTAGTCTATTTCTTACATGATCTAACAGGCCCTTCCTTTGAACACTATCAGTGTGTATGACATTTTAACAACTAGAAACATTCCCTCCTCAAAAGTTTCCTCATACTCCATGTAGTGGTAATTCTCTAGATTACCCTGCAGGTACTGAAATGAGTACTTATCATTGCCTCAAAGAAAAAGCAGCATCAAAGAAAAGAATTAAAAAAAAAAAAAAAAAAAAAAAAAAAAAAAACCAACCTTCAAGCTACACATTCACGGTATTTCCACAATCAAATGGGACAAAATATTGGACTGTAACTCCATTTTGGCAAATATACTGTATGTCCTTGTGAGAACAGCCAGTTCAGATGGAGCAAAAGACATCAGTTATTTTCTGAGGAAAGCTTAAAGCATCAAAAGTAATAACAAAGTCATATTCTGGTTAAAAGAGACCCCACATTCAAAGACAACTGCAACATTTTGGGGATTAATATTCTACCTGTGCTTCTCTATGTGTTTTAAAGTTTGCCAAAGTACTTGCTAAATGAAAACTTTTCAGAACCATTTCTCTTTCCTTAAGGACTCAACTGAACAAAAAAAAAAAAAAGAAAAAAGATGTCTGCAGATGCAGGGGGAAACAGAACTTAGTCAGCATTTTCTACTGGATGGGAAAAAAATATTTGGCTATTACAACATTATAGGTTTTCTTTGGTGAAGTACAGTTTTTTTGATTAAACAGAAAATGAAGAGGGAAACAAAGTCCACTATCCTTTATATTTTTGTAGAGCATAATTTCCCCAAAAACATCTTAGCATAGCAGGCTGCTTATACTTTTGGGATGGTCTCAGTATAAAAATTACTCTGAAAATTTTGGAGCAGGTCAGAAGTCTAGCAAAATAATAAGTATACGTATGCATAAATATCTAGATAAGTCAAAATCAATTTGCTGTGATGTTTAATGAAAGGTCCATCTCCAGTACAAAAGCCATCTTAAAATATTTACATGAAGTATGCTGTTCCTTCTGCGTAGCATGCAAAAAGCATGAGTAAAAGCCTGATCTTCCCCAAAATATAGCAAAGGTATTGAAATAAGCAAACATAAGCAAAGCAGGAAATGAGTTTAAATTGTCTGATGGGAAATTCTTCATAACTTCATCCACCTGACTGTTATCCTTTTGTTTCACCATTTTGTTTCTCCCCAGAGAATTTACCATCTTCTGCAAAATCATAGCTTCTAACCTTCTGAACACAGAGCCCAACAGAATCTACCATTGTCTCTCTCAAAGAAAAGAAACCAAAAACCCCACATACCACAACCACGCCCCTTCAGACATTTCTGGCCACAGCAAGAGGTACTGCCTCCTCTACACCACTTCCACCCCCCTTACCTTTTTGTGTGTCACCAAGTTACTGTTAATAAGACTAGTTTAGAGAAAACATGTCATCATTCCAGGACAGCGTGTTTCTTCATATGAGCTTTATTTGATACAGCAAGTTATAAAAATATGAAAATTGAGGTGATATCAGTCTTTTAGTCAACTCTGTAGTGTTCAAGGTGTCACAGATGCCACGAGAATGTAGGCTGGTATGTGCCATAGTAGACTAAGAAAAACAAACAGGAAAAACCAATGCTCTTGTAAACTGAAAACTAGCTAGTTCCTGCAGACAATTCATGATAAATTTGTGTGTGTGTGTATGTGTGTTTTGTTGTTGTTTTTATTTTTAAATGGATTTCAAGAGTGGGTGAAAGTCCTGCAATGTAAAGACTCATGACTGGCAACCAGACAGAATCAGTGCTTATTATATTATTTGTCCAGTAGTCTGGTCAGAAATATCCAACATATTTAGTCTTATACTAATGTTTAAAGAGGAGGGAATGGTACAATCAAATAAGCTCAATATGTTTGCAGTAGTGAAAAAAAAAATGGAAAAAAAATTGAAGAGGTGGTCCACTTACAGGCATTAATGCAACTTTTTAGATTCAATAGCATTTGAAAAGTTGAGAAACCGTGCAAAACTATATACTTATTAGTGTCAGCAACTGCATGGGAAATCTCTGTAAAGCCCTACTGAGGTTAAAGTACACACACATTTCTTTCACGCAATGAAGAAACGAGATGCGGTACTTGGCACCACACATTGTTTTTATTTATTTGGGTGGGCTCAGGCTGTCTGTGGCCTCTATATTAACTAATAGTCTGAAGAGAGAAATGTTAAGACAGAATTAACAACTTTTCCTGGGTATGCATGAAATCTAAGGCAGAGCTGCCTAGTAGCTGGCAGTCAATTTTTCTAAGAATAAGCCAATTTTACCCAAAAAGCAAGCAAGGGGCATGGAAGCAGTTCCTTATGCTGACTCTATTTTCCACAACAGAAACTTGTTTTGTTAAGTACTTCAGCTGTGAAAAAAGAAGGATTTAAATAAAATGTACTCAAATCCTTGGGCTTGGTCCTGTAAGGAAACTTCTGAACATGAATAAACCTCACTGAAGTCAGCAATTACTCTGAGTCCTTTACAGCACCTGCTTGCTCATACTTGGTGGCACATGGTCATGCTCCCTGGTGGGGCAGAGAATGCCACGTGCCCAGAGCAATTGCCCTTTTTGTGTGCAACCATTCAAGTCAATAAGCTTTGAGAGTCATGTAATGTCACCTATAGAAGAAATATGCCAGCTTCATGTACTAGGAAAAGGTAGAAATTCTGTTTTTATCTATCACATGGACTCTGCTGCAGTTAAAAAAAAGAAAGAAAGAAAAAAGGCTATTATAACAGACTATGAAGAGCCCTAGTCAACCCCTTCACAAAAAAATCACTCTGCTGAAGTAGTTTACCACTGTCTTTTTCTTGAAAGAAAAACTACATTCCACTGCAGGCTACTTCTTCCATCACCTAAGCTCTGAACAAGAGATATGAAGTAGATACTTATTTACTAGGTCTGAAAAGCTGTGTATTGCTCTCATAAGACAGGTGTCTCAGTACTTCAGTGGTTTAATCTTGTTCCCTGCTGACTTCTGTAAGGATGGGAACAAAGCAGTTTAACTAAATATGTAGCCATTCACAAGTCACCAGAGATGTACAAATGTGTTTGCCTGTTAATGTGGGTTTTATTACTTGAGCTATGAAAATGAAATACACTAGAGATGTAAAGGATTATATCTTTTTAATAACAGAAAAAAGTTAGAGCCATCATCTAGTTGGAAGATTTATTCTTTTCTAATTATATATCATTTTATAAGTTTTCCTAGGTTTATAGAATTTATTTCTTAAATCCCAGTGACCTTAAAACAAGATTGTTGCAGGACTTGTTTCAAGCACTGTGCTAGAAAAATGTTTTCATTTTTAGCATATAATATATATCAGGCACTTGTGTACAAGGTTAGAGAAAAAGTTATTAATAACAGATATTTTCATGTAAACAAGTGCTGCAGGTTTCTTTGTAATTTAGGTTGATAAAATGAATTCTAAAAAAATATTTGCCATACTCCTTGGGAGCAAGTTAAACACACCCAAAAGATGGGGAAAGGTTTTTCTCACTGAAATGGGGACAGCCTCTAGGTGAAAACCATTCACCATAATTTAACAGCCAGGAAAAAAACCCCTCTGAAGCAGATTATATACTTAGTGCACAGAGGGTATATTTTCCACATCAGCATAGACCTGTTAGGCCCAAACTAACATTTTACTTAACAATGACTCACCTTGCCCCAGGATGGACCACAGTCTGGGAAGGTGAGGTATGGTGTATGCTGTCTTTGAGATGCTATGGCAGAGCTCACCAGGCATAAACCTGAGAACAGGGAGTATGACCCAGTGTCTGCCTAGTCCCTGCTCCCTTTGAGCTGCCTTTCTTCTGCCTCGTCAGCTGAGGTCACAACCTGCACCTCTCCAAGATGCTCACTGTACTTTGTTTGTGAGGTACAACTCAGTACAAGGCACTCCCATGGTTCTTGGCCTTTCCACCCAGATAAGAGTATTAGAGCAAACTGTTTGTTTTTCCATGTAAAATCTTTAGTTAGCTACATTTCTATGGGCTAATTAAGGTTATAGAGCAAGAAGATGTGGTCATTATGTAGACTTTTGTACAGAAAGAAGCGTGGGAGGGTGAGGCTCAGTCCTAAATGGAGTAAATGCAGCTGGAAAGAAGCAAGGAAACCCTTTTATGGTTAGCAATTACACCAAGTTAGACAAAGGTGGGGTGAAGAACTCCCAGTTGTCCTGAGCACATTTATAAGTAGGGCTATGTATGTCTCTTAAGACGCGTAAGAGTGTCAGATGAACCTTGTTAAAAGCTTCATTATTATACAGTGAGATGCACAGCAGTTTTCTGATGATTCAGTTTATGAAGAGGTTGTGTGAGCTCTTCCTCTACTGATAACAGCTCTCAGCTTTTCACCTTTAATGTCAGTCTTAAATTGGAAATATCTGACAGTTTTCACAGTGACAACCCCTACAGAAACATCCCTGATCTATCAGAAGTAATCTAAATGCAATTTTTCCTCTCTCCCAGTAATGCAAACAAACTATTTTTATCTCTGTCACGTCTATTCTGTTTTCATCTTTTCCATAATGGTATTAGACTCAATACCAAAGTCAAATATAATGTAAACACTCAGTAAAGGCTTCTTTGAAGTTTGATTAGTGGAATGGGTTGATTGACCTAGATTCATGTCTTGATTTTGAATCAGCCAGAATGAGTTTGGTGGACTCAAAGTAGGACTGACATAAATTTTTTTGCTATCTTATCCTGACATAACATGGCAATGAAAAGCATTATCATGAGTCACCATGCACTTATCATCATTTCCAGTGTCAAGCATTGCAGCAAAAAGATCAAGCACTGTCTTCCATCTGTAACAAGTTCACTTCACATTCACAACATTATGCACTACTGGAATCCACCAAATTATCTGTAAACAAGCTGTCCAGTGAATTTAGCCTTGTTTTCTGGTCTGCTTCCTGCAAAGACTTTCACCATTCAAACTTTTGTTATTTCCCACAACCAACCTGGCAACTGGCAATCCAACAGCTCCTGGACGACTCAGTTGGCTTCATCTGATCAGGAGACTGTGAAGAAGAAGGTCTGCTGACCTTCCCTAAATGAGCAATTACCAAGTATCAACTGCTATTCTGCACTAACAAGGACAGCAAGAGCATATCTGAGCTAAACACTTCTCCCATGCAAAGCCAGAACATGTGGAAAACTTATTTTCGCCATGTAAAAGTATCCATTTTTATTAAGAGGAGGTGTTTTTAACACTAGGTTATCATTCCTGTTCTCAGTTTCTAAGAACACAAATGAAGCTAGGTCCTTGCAGGTCTTTTATCTCAGCAGAACAACTTCCTTGTTCTTACATGCACAGAAATAAATCTATTTTCTCTACATACCACCTGTAAACAGAACATACAATTTGTTAAGGACCCCTCTGAGGTGTTGCATGGCCTGTATACACCTGTAGTGGGAAAAAATAGTTCAGTCATTGAGAGCCCTGGAGTAATTCCAAAGGCCACTTAAGTTGCTAAAAGATTTCCTTTCTTACCAGGCTTTGGATAAGCTCCAGCAAGAGAAGGGACAGAGGTTTTTATATATATAATATGTATCATACACACACACACACACAGGTATATATAAACTGTCAACATTCAGTGTTTTCAAGCAGGGCAGGGCAAACTCTTGAGACCTATGCACAAGTGGAAGTTGGATTTTGTCTTGAGAGTGTTGGAACCGCACTTTCTAAACACTAATAAGTTTCTCTGTTCAATGAAATTCAGGCTTGGGGCCGTGGACCTCTAATTATGTTCATACTTAATTGTAACTCTCTGAATATTCCTCTTGAAAGCAATAGGGCTTTCCATATGCTTCCAATATTAAGCCCACATAAAGCCTTAGAGGCATGAGTGCCTATAAAGCCACAGGCAAAATAAAAATATTTTTTGTTATTGTTCAATATTACAGTTCTGACTGTGGCCATTTTATTGTCTGATTCACTGAGCATCCTTGCAATGGAACTAAAGCTCTTAAAAAGATTCTTGGGGATATGTTCATGTTAAAAACAAAAGATTTAGTTCATTTGGAAAGCTTTTATGTTCTCAATATGAAGAGGATTTGTTTTGCATAAGCACAGGGCTGATAAAGTTGTCAAAATTTATGACTCTTGGTATTTTTTGTCTCCCTTAGCAAGAGCTCTTCACCCCTGAAAAAATGTTTTAAGATTATGCTGGAACAGTAAAGGGGCTGATTGGTGCACCACCACAGAAAAACAAGTGAATTTGTCATGTAACAGGAACATGGCATGTCTCAAAGTAACTCAGTATCCCATGCAAAATTCACAATTTATGGCAAAAAGAAAGCACAAACAATAATACCGATAAAGGATTTTTGCATATTGCAGCAATTTTTGACACATCTATTAATAACGGGATGAGAAAGAAGTGAATAAGTTTAACCTGTGGTCTAATGTGCCTTAGGAATGATCGTGTGTGGCAGAATTCAGCAGCAAGATAGCAAAGAACCACAGGTCTACAACATGCTGACATGGGACTTCGCACATGTAGGGAGCTGCAGCTCTAGCTGTCCTCAGTTACCTCTGGGCTCAGGGCAATTGCACCAGCTGCTGCTCTGCCCACAGGTATTTTTGATATCTTGCATTTGAGCTCTAAACTGCAATTCAACTCTTTCTCCTCCCAGAAATGTTCTTAAAACCAAGGAGTAAAAATACCAGTGGGCAAGTCTGACTTTGTCAGCCAAAAGTTTGACTTAGTCAGCCAAAGTGCTTCTGCTTTTACTGACTGGAAGCCACATTTCTCCAGGGTGCCACAGTAATCTTTACAGTCTGTTATTTAACATTGAAAAACCAGAGTGGAAGGGTGGATTTCAGAATTTGCTTCCTACCGCTTGATACAATAGATAGCTGAGAACTGCACATCTCCTCCCCCTCTGGAGCTGTAGTTTCATGAAGTGGTAATACAGTGAGATAGAAGTATTAGAGTCCTCCTACTTCAAACAATAGCATTTTAATAGTAACATACACAACAGTACAGCACACTCATGAGAGATGCTCTTTTATATAGCACAGATATGTGATGTTGATGACACCTCCTTGTTGTGTTCTTGCATGGCAGCTGCTGACCTAATCATTTGACAGTAACTTATATTGCATAGGCATTCAACATTCTCATTTGAGCTCAGTGCCCCATGGTGCAGGATTTAGTACAAAGACTTCGTCTTCCCAATACACCCTACAGTATAAAACTGCATCATGCACTTACAAGTAGAGTTCATCAGTTTCACAACAGGGTTGTCAGATGAAAGTGTTTGTGTGAAAGTAGAACATGCTTTTCTATCAGTGGAGGAGAAGCAAAGTTGTTTCAGTCTGTACCAGTTGAGGGCTTGCAACTATGTTTTTGATTGATGCTTGAAATTCAAAAGATGTCTTTAAGGTCATTAACCCTTTGGACACTATCACAGCCAAACAAAAGAAGAGCTACTAGGTATATGAGCTTGTGTTAAAATATGTCAACGACGTCCTTCAGGAGTTCCTACAGAAGACCATCTTTCATGCCAAGAGAAGACTGCAGAGGGGTCAAATCCGGGCTCAGGCACACTGAGAAAATCCCGTTGATCCTGGCAGGATTCTATTGATTTTGTATTGATGTTAATGAAACCAGTGGTTAACTTACAGTTTGCTGACCTGAAATATTTATTATTTTTCTTTTATTTCTGTTGATTTCCTGGCCATTTTTTGCAACTTCCTCAGTTAAATTTGTTGGAAACATTCAGTGAGAATCACTCAATTTAAAAAACAAATTATGTTTCTAGATTTTTTTTTCATATTAATTATTTATTTTCAGATCATTCATGTGAGTAATCCTAGTAAAACAAATTCATCCCTTGCAACACCATTGAAGTCATTGTATTTACCTCCATTCTGAATTTAGATTCTTTGCATTCTTTGGTCTTCTAAACAGAGATTGAGTTTTACTATACGTCATTATAAAGAAACACCTCCAGACACCCTGCTGTGAATAAAGACAACAGGGGCTATTCATGAAAAGTGAGTAAACCTTATCCCCTAAGCCTTATGATGGAGTTCTCTTTCATGTTTTTTTTTTTTTCCTCTTCCTTTTTTTTCTGGAAAAAAAAAAAAAAAAGAAAAAGATTTCTTTCTCTTATTACTTGCCTGAGGAAGAAGCATTTTCCCAAGGCTATTCATCCAAAATTGAAAGTTGAGTGATAACTGTGAGTTAGACAGCTTAATGGACCAAACTGTGGCCTTTCACCTCTGACAGTTGTAGAAATGTAGGGGCTTTGTTTATTCATATTATAGGTACAGCTGAGGAAGCTGTGAACAGTGTTCCATAAAATTAATTTCCTACTGACTTAAAGAGGTGACTTGGAAGGCCTGATGCAAGGCTTGTGTTAGTGTGTAAGGTCTATAGATGTGTATATTAGCGTGAGTATGAAAGGGAATCTTCACATTTCCATTTTCTTCAGTATTTTCTAAACAAAGATAAAACACTACACCAGTTGTCACTGAGTTATGTCAAAAATTGGGGTACTGCATATTCCCTATTGCTTGTTTGCCTAATCAGTAAAAAATTAAAATAGTAGATTGGACTGTAGGGAGGTAAAAAAAGGGATATATTTTTTTTTTTCCCCAGGGCTAAAGGCATTGCAAGGTTAAAGAGGAATCTCAGTTCAGTGCTGAAGGGATCACTAAAGAGAAATATAATTAGTGAATGTCTTAAAGCACTGAGAAAGTTTCAACTTTAGTTATATTTAGAAAGTGGTATTTCTTTGCATATGATATCTATGCTATGACCAGTCAAGCTCTGAATAGTAGTGGGGATGACAGATCCAAAGACCTTCTGCATGCAACTACTGCAACCCCTCCTCCCCTTTTTCTACCCTCATTATAACTAAATCCTTTCTGACAACCAACAAGGGACATAACTTGATCCACATCAGCAAGACTATACTCTCTGGTGCCATCAACTTAACTCCTGAATTCCATTAATAGGAAAGATTTCATTAATGTTCAGGAAAGATTTGCAAATTAATTGTGTTTTGAATCCTCCTAATACAGAACAGTGTTCCTGAGTTTATCTGTTGAATTAATCCCTCTGTGTGCACCTAAGAGAGGCAATAATCTTGGGAAATAGCCAGGAAATTGAACTTAGTGACGAGTTTTGATTGCTTGTATCAATGTTGTTATTAGTTTCTGGTATGAGACTTGAAAATAATCCAATTAAATTGCTACAGGAAATGGCACTGTATGATAACAGATACTGTTTGGCTGCTTGCATAAGTAATGTGTGTGCGTGTGTACGCGAGAAAGCCAAGGCAAACATTTCAAAGGAATAGAAGACAACGTAATGGAAAACAAGGTATTTCTTGTCAGAAGTGTATAGATTAGGCACATTAAAACCAAATCATGTTTATTACAGTCTAAGACATATGGCAAGAGCAATGGATTGATCATTGGTGCTGAACATTTTATTTTCTAAAAACATCCCTATGGTGTTGAGGAACTGCTGGGCAAGGCAAGAAAGATGAAATGTGTACTTTGAATTAATATCTGTTGCTTTGCCCTGACAAAAGTAAATTGGTTTCCACAGGATAATCATGATTAACCCTTCATCTTTTCAAAATATCTATGCAAATTTACTTTGCATATTGCTCACAACAGCAGTCTTAAAAATAAATTCATCAACATGGAGAGAAGCTTAAAATGTGAGCTCAGATTCCTTTCAACTCAAATATTGATACCATCCTCACCTTATGAACTTACTAAATGTCTTTTTCTTTCCAATGTGACATCATAAAACAAGTCATTGGACTGAAATTACCCATGCCCAAATCTCTGTGGAGGTTCTATAGAGATTCTATAGAATTTTCTCTACTATCAAAAGGATCTTGTTTTACAGCCTGCAATTGAATATGTGCACAAGAATACCCATGGGGAAAAACAATAATCAAGAACCCTCCCCACACCAGCATTTTGGTAAGTAGTAGCCAATACCACATGCACAAAAGAACTTTTTCATTTTAGGTGTTTTCTATTTATTTTCAGTTGATGATGTATGTGGTCACTCGAGACAGTTGTAACATAAAGCATAGTCATACTTTGCTGACCAAATTCAAAAACATTTTAAAGGCTAGAAACAATCCTAGGTCATTTCATCTTGTCCCATTGGGGAAAAAGGAAGCAGGGTCAGGCTTTTCTCTAAGGTTATTAACATTTATTGTTACTAGGAGGGGAGAGATTAATCCATGAAATGTGACTTGGCAGTCAGATACTCAGAGGCTTCACACCACTCCTTTGCTATAAAGCACCACCAGTGATACTGTTTCCAGGACCTTTGCTGCTCTGCTGAAGAATGCTATTACATTATTATTTGAGAATACTATTGTTAAACAGAAAATCTCTCCTTGAACATAGTGTTGGATTTGACTTTTAAGGAAGAGGGAGAGTAATACTTTTAAAAATACAGTATGGCATTATTTCACATCCAGCTGGAGACAGTACTGATTGGAGTTTCCCCTAGGGAAGTATTGGCAAGATACTGGAAAACATGCATGCAGCAATGCAGTACACCTCTCTTATTTTTCTTGCCAGTGCCTGCTGTTCATGATCAGGACAGGTGAGAACCTAAGGAAACAAAGGACCGCTCTCTCAGCAGCGAAGGTGAGACTGGGTGACATCTCTGCACATCTCAGGGCCTGTTTCATAGTAGAGACATCTGTGAGAGCAATCTATCAACTTGACTAATCAGTTTCCAAAAGGGCACGGGGAGTCTAAATCTGACTCTACTGACCTCACCAAAGTCAATTCACATTTTCCGTCAATGCAGCTGAAAGCATACTCCTTGGGATATGTTATGCCTGGTCTGCATTCACACATCTGAGTTTTCTTCTGCCAGGACTCTGTATAGTTCACTCAAGGGACTCACCAGCAGCAAATTCAGTTACAAAGCTGTGAAAACAACATTCTTTGCTCCTCTTTGCACTAAGTTATGTTTTCACTCTAATATTTACCTGCTTCAGACTCTGACCTTTTTTATTATATTCCCATGGTCCAACTCTGGTGAGCAAAATACCTCTACACAATACTTGGCTGGCAAACAATACACACTTGGAAGAGAGCCAAACTGGAGTGATTGTGGAACAGTCCTGCCTGGTCACTCTTATTAGTTGTCTTCTTTGCCTTGTTTTTCTCTTCATGCTTTTTCCTGCAGTCTTGACTTTCCTTAACCTTTCAGATGAGCATTTAAACTCCACATCCTTTCATTTCTGCTTGAGTTGATCTTTTCTTTTTCTTTTGGAGTGTGAGTAGATGGGAGAAAATGGGTTAACTTCACTTTAGGATGAGCACAGAGCTGACCTAACTTTGGCAACACAATCACTTCTGTGATATCCAAGGAACTTCTACAGGGAAAACTCAAATATCCTCATTTTTCATTTCTTCAGTCAAAAAGAACAGGGTCAATATGGGGCCTGGTGGGGTTTCATTTGGCCTTTTTGGGGCTTTATAACTCCAGTTTGTTTGTTCAAGCCATATGGTTTTGCCAAAAAGAATTTGCTCTGTGTTTACCAGGAACAAACAGTCAGTGGAGCAAGCATTCATTGTGATAAATAGTGTTTGGCATGAAGGAACAAATCGAAGGAGCACAGCCACTATAAAAGCTGTTCTTTTGCTCAAAGTGAATGTTAATGACACTCGGTCAGTGTTTTATGATAAACTAATTCAAAACACTACGTTACTGGAAAGAAATCCTTGACTCCAAGAAATATGCCTGTGTTGCTGTTGAGTCAGAAGCTGGCAGAAGAAACACTGACATAAACATTTTCTTAATTATTTAATTTTTTGCCTTTTCTATGCATATTTTGTGACCCTAGAAGAGGTCAGTAGAGACTGTCCCAGTTTTTTTTATTCCAAAACAGAGCTGTGTTCTTGCTATAGTCTTTCAAGTTCTTTCTCCATCATTTAAAACCAAGCAAACAAAAAGCAATCAGCAATTCATCCCATCCTCAGCAATGTGTTTACATATCTGAGTCTGATAGTTTAGCCTGTCAGGCCAATAATCCATGTTTTACAAGTTTCCTAAGGATGTATTTAAAAATTCAGTGGTTTGGACCTGCGTGTTTGAAAGGCTGTCTTTTTCCTAGTGCTATACTACTGCAGTTGTATTCAGCAAAGGCACTTGGGCTGGAGCCTGCTTTCCTCAATGAGTTTTCAGCAGGGCATTTCACTGTGAAGAGTCCACAGAGGTGGGAACCACCTCCTCTCTTTCCAAACATCCACAAGGCAGTAAGCATTCACAACATGCTGCAGAGCAGCAGAGAGAAAAGAGAACTTTGTGAAGGCTTCTCTTTGTGTTTTCCTGTATTCAGATTTTCTTCCTGGCTGGTTATTTGCTATTGCGGGATGGAAGGAAACAGCTGCCTCATTGTACCTTTAATTTGCACTATCCCCCAAACCCCAGGTTTTTAAGGATGTGAAGTCAAGCCTCCTAAATTAGTATTGGATTGAAGTTTCAGAGCCTTAATTCTGCCCCCTTGTGCTCATGTATAGTCTTTAATTAAATTACCACATGCTATTTTTCCACAGGACTCTAGCTTCATTCTGTGCACAGGATGGACTGACCTCACTGAAAGACAGCTATTCAGTACTCCTGCACGATCCTCTTAATGCACTGCGGCACATGCCTTATTTACTCTATATTATTCATAACGCCACACTGAAGACAGAATTATTCATTTACTTTTTGCACCACTCATCCATTTCACAGCTCTTCTGCAACATTTGGAGACTGGGGGACTACTGGGCTCGGAGCCAGAAGCTGCAGGATTCATCTCCAGTGCTGCATGCCCTACTGCTCCCGTTCTGTCCCTGTCATCTCATGCTGTACCCAGGGTAGTTTTCTCTCTCCCATCCTCCAGCTTTTGAATCCTGTATCCAGCCTCGTTAGTCAGCAAATCCCAGCCTCCTCCCTGCAGTCTGCCTCCCAAATGGCAGTAAGAAAGCTCCGCAGCATCATGACCCAGCGCCCGTGGGAGCTGTGATTGCGGGTGAAGCCCTGCTCAGACACTGCTGGTCCAGCAGCACACATGTTCAACACAGATGGAGTCTTTGGAGAACTGGCTGCAAAACTTTAACAAGTCTCTCCTGAGCATGTGAATAAGAGATTTTTCAAAGGCTTATAACTTGGCCAAATTTAGACAGTTTTTCATAGAGATGAAAAAGCACATTTCTGTCACCCAGGCAACCCACTTGCCAAATTTCAAGTTCCTCTGCCAAAACATTGCAGCACTAGCGCTTCTCAGCAAACATTTTGCAAGAATTTCTTTTTTTTTTTTTTTTTTACATGGCGAAAACAATACAATTTGCTGTAATCCTCTTCTCAGAAAGTTCTGAAGCACTTTAACTCAAAATTTCCAAAGACAGGCTGAGTCTGTTTGGGAGTGTTCAGCCTGGAAAAGAGGAGGCTCAGAGGGTATCTTATCAATGTCTACAAATATCTGAAGGTGGGTTACAAAGAAGACCGAGCCAGGCTCTTTTCACTGGTGCCCAGTGACAGGACAAGAGGCAGTGGGCACAAACTGGGACATAGGAGGTTTTGTCTGAACATCAGGAAGCACTTCTTTACTGTGAGGGTGATAGAGCAGTGGCACAGATTGCCCTGAGAGGCTGTGAAGTCTCACAGAATCACAGAATCCTTTAGGTTGGAAGAGACCTTCAAGATCACCTAGTCCAACCTATGACCTAACACTAACAAGCCCTCCACTAGACCATGTCACTAAGTTCTACATCTAAACGTCTTTTAAATACATACAGGGATGGTGAGTCGACCACTTCCCTGGGCAGCCTATTCCAATGTCTAACAACCCTTTCAGTAAAGAAATTTTTCCTAACATCCAACCTAAACCTCCCCTGGCGCAACTTTAGCCCATTCCCCCTCATCCTATCACTGGACACGTGGGAGAAGAGACCAATCCCCACCTCGCTACAGCCTCCTTTAAGGTACTTGTAGAGAGCGATAAGGTCGCCCCTGAGCCTTCTCTTCTCCAGGCTAAACAACCCCAGCTCCCTCAGCCGCTCCTCATAGGACTTGTTCTCCAGACCCCTCACCAGCTTCATTGCCCTTCTTTGGACATGCTCCAGCACCTCAATGTCCTTCCTGTAGTGAGGGGCCCAAAACTGAACACAGGACTTGAGGTGCGACCTCACCAGAGCCGAGTACAAGGGGACAATCACTTCCCTAGTCCTGCTGGCCACACTGTTCCTGATACAAGCCAGGATGCTGTTGGCCTTCTTGGCCACCTGAGCACACTGATGGCTCCTATTCAGCTGACTATCAGCCAATACTCCCAGGTACTTCTCTGCCAGGCAGCTTTCCAGCCACTCATCCCCCAGCCTGTAGCGCTGCTTGGGGTTGTTGTGCCCCAAGTGCAGGACGCGGCACTTGGCCTTGTTGAACTTCATACAGTTGGCCTTGGCCCATCAGTCCAGCCTATCCAGATCTTCCTGCAGAGCCTTCCTACCCTCGAGCAGATCAACACATGCACCCAGCTTGGTGTCATCTGCAACTTGGTGTCATCTCCTTTCTTGGAGATCTTCAAAAGCCACCTGGATATACTCCTGGACAACCTGTTCTAGGTGTCACTGCTTGAGCAGGGGGATTGAAACAGACAACATCCAGAGGTCCCTTCCAACCTTAACCATTCTGTGGGTCATAAACACTAAGTGGAAATTTAAGCCCAAATAATTTAAATCTGGCAAACTTAGAAGCAACCAGAAATGGGATCTTTACTCTGAGAGGTGCCCAGAGCAATAGGTGGAGCTACCAAATGCACTAGAAAGAAAAGTATCTTGAATTTTGACATGTTTGGTTTTGTTTCTTCATGTTTTTTACACAAATAACTAATAAAATGCCATGGTTTTCTCAGTTTCATCTCTTGGTTAGCTTGTTACACTCCATTTTTCTTTACTTCTGTGGTAAGAACACAGACAATCATCACAAGATATATCACTCTAAAAATTCTGAAATATCTAAACAGGTGGCATATGAAGAAATACAATGCAGTTCTGAAGCTGACTGTCTGGAGATGAAGTCTTGAGTAGAGGTTGGCTACTGCTGGCTATGTCTTTATTAGATTTATATTGCTGTAGTATGCTTGTAGGTCTGGCAATCAAAAAGCAGAGCTCTAGTGTGTGAGTTCAGTCCAAACATGAAGTTAATAACTGACTCCTACTCCCTAGAGCTTTCAAGACACAAAAGAAGGATGAGATAGCAGTAGAACAACCAAAACACTGTGCAATAACACACAGCCTCTGATTCCTTTCAGTCTACACAGATCGAGACTGGCTTTATACTCCAGGCACACAACAACAAATACCAGACACTGCTTTCTGTTTGGAAAGTGATGAGGAGGCAAAAGGATGCATCTTTACAATGTCATCTTTGTGAACAAACATGCACACTTTCTTGGTGACAACTGGAACACAGCTCATGTCTCGCTTGTGTCTGCTCACCTTATAACAAGTGGGACAGAATTACTGAAGAGTCCCACTCCCACAGCCCATCACTAGTGTCATCAGGGTGGAGTAGCAATGGGCCGTAGCTCATTGCCTCTTTTTAATTTGACTTACTGGGCAAAGAAGGGTCCAAAGGCCATTTCTAGTCGGTGAATCATCTTTATTTCAGTGTGTTAGGAAGAACTGGTGAGTGACTGAATTTTGAAACATTTAAAGGTCCTTTGCCTCTTGCAAAGAAGACCTTTGGCATGCCTTCAAGAGGCCTCATTAAAATATTGATAACATTTGCCGGGGGGACTGGAAGGGCTGAATCCTAGTTTCTATACACTACAGTGTGGGTACAGGTTGTGTAATATATGCACAGAAGATGGAAGAAAATAGAGCAAAGGCAGGCACACATTCTGCCCCACCAGGTGAGGAAATTGAAGACAGGTACATAAGCTCCCTCCTTGCAGTTACTGCAGACCGCAGGCAGACCCACAGCAAAACACAGGATGGACCAAGCATTTGTAGTGCACAACCGAGCTCTCTGCATGTTCATATCAAAGGGGAACATCTTATTTCCAAGTTCAGAGTAAATGGAAGAAAAGGATAGGAAAACAATTATGATGGAGAAAAGCATAATAGGATCTCCATGAAAAAAAAATGCATAAAATGACTATTGGCAGAAATCTGAAGGCAATGCACAAAGTGTAGGCATCTGACTATAGAGTCAGAGGAGAAAGGTGGGAATGAGAAGGCAATTCTGGAGGCTGCATCACTCACTGACTTCTCTTTTAGATGACTAAGTTTCTTAAAATTAGATATTATGAAAACTCTTCCCTGCCATAGCCTGCCACCCTTCCTTTTGGTTGGCAAGAGCAAGCAGTCACAACTAGGATAGTCAATAGCTATTTCTAAGACCTCTCCCGAGAAACAATTACTTTATTCCACCTCTTTTATTTCATTGATTGATTTTCTAAAGCCCATGTGCCTTAAATATGTCAATGAAAGCTAAAACCTCCCTTTCTGCCAGTAGGTGGAAAGACAACCATTGCATATAAAAGGCAATATGTTAGATCCCTGCTGTACTTTGAAAAGACATCTTTACAATAAAAATAGCAACATAAAGAGGAAATTGTTAAATACACAAGAACTTGCCCAGTAGATCTGTAACTTCTCTGCTAAGGAGTGAATTATCTATTAGATAACATTGCTGTGAAAGAAGTATAATTTGCTACTAAGTGTGAAAAAAAAATTGACCTTTTTATCTAGTCATGAGGTGACAAAAACGCTTCAACAGTTTTTGAAAAGTGTCAGGTCTCTTTATTTCCAAAATCTCATGACTCTAAAAATACTGTGTCCTCAAAATTCCCAGCACTGAGGCTATTATCCCTTCTACAGGGAGACAGGCAGTAAATGTTAGATAGAAAGGAAAGGGTTTCTGAAAACTGTATATAGAAAGAAGAGTCAAAAGTTTTTTTAATAACTATAGAGCCACTACATTACCATATAAGATCAGGGAAAAGGAGGACTTTCTGGATTCAAATCTTAGAGCTCTGAAGTTGATCAAGGTTGGGGACAATCTGAGAGTAATTTTCTGCCAAATATTCAACAATAAGCTTGCTTGTCTAACTGGTTTCCTCACTGCAGGTCCACTTACCTCTCTGTGGACCCCACAAGGGACACAAGACAAATCCTGTGGTTATGTATCTTCTTGCTGCAGACAGAAAAGCCAAGGTTGAGTGCACCTGGGCACTCTTGAGGAGCTCCCTTTAAGAGCCATGGTAGGGAGCCACAGCACACCCTGAGGTATATTATTTTTTGTTCTTCCTTGTGGATCAGTTCTATGACATGAGTGCAGATCTGCCTTTTCAGGATATGTTCTCTGTGATGTCTTTTTTCCTATTTTCCCCACATTTGTGTGCTTTAACATGCAAATCAACATCTGCAGTCTGCTTGTGTCTTTCATTTTCCTTTCTGGGACTTAAAAAAAAAAAAGAAGAAGAAGACTCTGTAATCACAGCCTTGATAGGTTTGTTTTGTGGAATCCTATTCATGGACACAAGAATCAGAACAATTGTCTGCCTTAATCTGCTGTTCATAAGGCAGATAACTTCCAGTGGGCTGAAAACACAAGCTGAATTTCAAAGTAGCTAGCTAGAGTAAGAAGTGGGAGCCAAAGCCCAAAGAACAAGACTAACAAAGTGGTGCTGGTTAGGGGTAAGGCAAATATCTTACCAGGAAAAAAACAGTGGTAGGTATCTACTGTGGAGAACAGCACAGCACCAACCAGGTAATGCATAAAATGACCTGCAGGTTATTTCTTCACTTTGCTTTTTACAGTCTTGTCATTCTGCTTTCCCCTTGCTCCCCAGCATTTTTTTTTTTTTTTTAGAATCACAATTAGCATGAATTAGTATATACCTACCAGCTCAATGAATATCTTAATAAAATGTCCAGATAGGAACATAGATTTTTAATGAAAAAGGGAGCACTGTGTATTTTGGTCTCTGGCAGGAGTGGAGCTGTGTGGTTACTTTGAGGTAGTTTCTGCTTCTAGGTTTCTGGAAAGTCAAATAAAGGCAGCTAGCAGTATTTTAGTTTTAAAATGAAGCTTTCAAATTATGCCTGGTCTTGCTGATTTGTGAATTCAGTATCATACTACACAAGCAGTCCACAAAGAGAAATTAATTCCAGTTGAACTAGCATTTAGCAGAGAAGACTATCCTACACAACAAGAAAAGTCTTTCTATTGCCTGCAAGGTATGTTGAGGATGAATGAGTTTTCATCCTGCTTTGAAAGCCAGTCTTTGTATTGCAAGAGCCCTGCAGCCAAAAAAATATAATTTTCTTATTAAAACATAGCTGTATTTATCTTCACTGAATTTCAACCGGCAGAGATGTTAGCAAAAGATGGGAAGCTTAGTAACATTTACTAGAAACTGCAGAAAGAACTTATCTGAAGACCTAAACCTTTGCTTTTCAGCTCCCATTGAAGACCATAGGAGCTGTGGTTATGCATAAAAGACAAAGGTCTGGTTAGTCAGCATTTATTTGGAACAAACTGGACTAGTAGCTGTCAGTCCACTTTGTTCTGTTAGTCTGCTATGCTCTGCAGGTAATACTAGAAAAATAATTTCCTCTTCCTAAGTCACAGAATCACAGAATGGTTGAGGTAGGAAGGGACTTCTGGAGATCATCTAGTCCAACCCCCCTGCCAAGCAGGACCACCTAGAGCACGTTGCACAGGATCATGTCTAGGTGGTTTTTGAATATCTCCAGAGAAGGAGACTCCACAGCCTCTCTGGGCAACCTGTTCCAGTGCTCTGTCACCCTCACAGTAAGGAAGTGTTTTTTCATATTTTTTCATCTCATCTGACATATACCTCTCAGATTATCAGAGTTCATGTCTCAGCCAAGTATAAGAACAAACTAATTTCCTATAGCCCCTGATGCTTTAAAATACTGCAGTTTTCTACAGCAGTTACTCCCTCAATTCCTCCTGTTAAATATATGGTAACTGGCCAGATATTTTGGGGGTTGTAGGCAAAGTCTGCAGTCATTTTCCAGACTCAGAGCTGCACCTGTCTACACCCAGATTCATCAGGACTCAGACGATGTCAGGCTGCCCAATCATGGTGTTGGTTCCCTGCCAGCCTAGGGACAGGTGGCTGCGAACTGTTGGTGCTAGTCTACAAAAATGTTTGGAGATTCAGAGAGGAAAATGCTCTCCCACCAGCTCTTACTGGCATTGGAGTTAATCTCACCAGGTTTACACCACTGAAATACCATTGACTATAGCTGTAAGTGGGATCTTTCCAGATTTGCACCAGCACAAACAAGATCAGAACAATCAAATCAAACCCCCAAGGGAGCTTTGGGGAACTGAGTTCTCAATGCCACAAATAAACCTGACATTTACTAAAGATCAGGCCAAGATCTGGTTGCTGTATTATTACAAATCACATTCAGCTTTATGTCCTAGGAGAGTACATTTTAAAAGAAATGTTAAGGCTTAAACTTTAGTTTGGAGATACCAGAAATCAATGCAGATTAAGGCATTATTGAAATGTTTTCACATAAATCCTTTCTATCCAATTCCTACTTTGTTCCCAGCTGGCAAACTCATTATCTGCCTTTGTACTTGCAGCACTGTTACGTGTTGGTCTGCTCTCGTGATCATGACCTCGAAAGTAAAAAGCTGGATATTCAGTTCTATTGCTCCAGAAACAGTTGGGAATACTGAGAGTTGCTTAATGCTGCAAGTAAAAACGATCCTACTTTGTTAAGAAACAAATGAAAATGGATGTAAATGACAAAAGAAGTACTCACAGTGCAGGTACCACTGCACCTCAGACTGTATAATTACATAGATTTTCTTATACCTCTTCCCCTCCAAAGTTTGACAGGAGGTCTTGAATATGTTCTTTCACAACTCCAACCCCAAATGACAGAGCAGGTGCATGTATGCCCAGACATCTGATTGAAATAAGTAAAATGAACTAGCATAAAGTGTTTAATTAACAAATGTAAGAGAGTAACAATGTCTTAAAATGTGACCTTACATTACTAACACTAAGCATAAATTAAACCTCCGGTAGACAACCCTCTGTCTAAAATGGTTTGAGAGAGTTCTCACATTTCAGAAAACTGTATTTAACTTTTCACTGAGTACTTCTATCTGTTAAGCAATTCACTGCCCTATTGATGGACATGCATGACAAGTGACATCTAATACACTCTCTACATCTCAGAACAGGTATTCTGTTGACAACAGAATTACACAGAATAAACACTGCCACTACACACTGACAATGTGATTTGAAAAGAATATTGTAACCAGCATGAATGAAACATTTCCCTAATAATATTTGTCAGGTTCTGTGCATTTCTCTTCTGCACTATTCACAATCAGCCAGTCACATAACCTTCATAATACTTTATCCATCACAGAACAGCAGAGATTTGTTAGAAGCATGCCTATAACGCCAAGTAAATATGTTCTTTCTTATTGTAGTTATTTAAAGTTATACATTTGTTTTCTGGCAGCATACACACATTGTGGTGAAAAGCAAAAGTTGTCTTTTTATTATTATTTACAGAGGAAACTCCAACAGAATGCCAGAGTGATTTCCACTTTATCTTTCATTTGTGTCCTGGAGTGCAGAAAGGGAACTATTGCACAGTGTTTTTTTCTGCATAATACTGAGCATGTCCCTTTCGAAAGTATTCTGGAGTGGCGGTAACTTTTGTCAGCAACTTCAGAAGGGTTGGCTTCACTTCTTTTTTTGTTTTTATTTTTTTGTTTGTTTGTTTGTTTTTCCAAAATCATGTGTGACCTACCATCTTTTACTCATAGCTTTTATGTGACTATGACCAACAAAGTTGGAGCCTGTTTTCTGAACCAAGATTTATAGTGCTCCACAATGCACAATCGCATTCTCTTGTGCTACAGCTAATAATGTGTCAGACAAACTCAAACATTCAATAGTTCCTGGTACATCTGAGCTGCAAAATATTAGTTCTTATTGTTTGAGTAATTCAATAACTAATCACCCTCTAATCACATGTATAGTGTATGTAAATAGCTATGATTCTGAAGGAAGACTTAGAGTTCAGCATTCAAACTGGAAATATTGCAAAATTAGATGTAGCAAATACTTAATATCATCAAAAAATTATAAACTAGCCCTCAAAATACTTTTACATGTTCTAATCTTTACAGCAGAGAAGTAAGATAATCTTACCAGTAAACCAAGACATGCTAACTTCTCAGAATCACAGAATGGCTGAAATTGGAAGGGACCTCTGGAGATCATCTAGTCCAACCCCCCTGCCAAGTAGGACCACCTAGAGCACATTGCACAGGATAATGTCTAGGTGATTTTTGAATATCCCCAAAGAAGGAGACTCCACAGCCTCTCTGGGCAACCTGTTCCAGCGCTCTGTCACCCTCACAGGAAAGAAGTGCTTCCTCATATTCATCTGGAACTTTCCTGTGTTTCAGTTTGTGCCTGTAACCTCTTGCCTTGTTGCTGGGCACCACTGAACTTGTTGCTTGTCTTACAGAAAGTTCAAGTGAGAACCAAGCTGAAGAGATTGGGATGACCGGACCAATGCTGAACAAGGTGACAAAATCTAGGATTCCCAAATTCCGTCAGTCTGGGTGTGTATAGCTTGTTTGCCTCACCCTGCTCTACATCTTTTCTTTCACATCTAATTGAATGCGTAACTAAGCAGGTAATTTACTTTGAAATTGTTCCTGCTAACTGATCCATGTGTCTCCCTTTCTCCCATTTCCCATTGAACAACATCTGTGCAGAAAGGATGTACTTTATTGTATAATCCCTCTCTGTAATACGATATCACCTTATTCCAAGAGAATTATTTTCATTCCTGTAGGAAACAATCCCTGTGTGTTGTCCATCTGAGATATCTCAGGATACCAGCTGACCAAATGAAATAATAATCATGGCAAAAGAAGCTTCAAGTTCCTGTTTACATTGTTGTCAGTATGTACATTGCCCATAGGACAGAGCAGGCCTTACACAGAAAGGTGAGCTTGAGTAAATTTTTTTTTTTTTTTTTTTTTTTGCCACTGAAAAAGAAGCAGAAGGAAATGTACATTCAATTTCTACTTCATTAAATGTGTCCTGGATAGATGCTTTG
Source organism: Anseranas semipalmata (assembly GCA_013399115.1). NCBI lineage: Eukaryota > Metazoa > Chordata > Aves > Anseriformes > Anseranatidae > Anseranas > Anseranas semipalmata. Next base: position 144,918 of record VXAA01004465.1, read on the forward strand.
CTGTGCTTCTCCTGCAGACCATCCTTGGAATAAGTCATAAACTGTCCAGCTTGATGCAATAAAATCTGTGTCATCTACCTGTTGCACCGCACACTAACATTTACTTTGGGCAGTTTTGGGTGCCGCAAGATAAGAAAGACATAAAACTATTAGAGAGTGTCCAAAGGAGGACAACAAAGATAGGGAAGGGTCTAGAGGGCAAGATGTATGAGAAGTGGCTGAGGTCACTTGGTTTGTTCAGCCCAGAGAAGAGGAGGCTGAGGGGAGGCCTCATGGCGGCCTGCAGCTTCCTCACGAGGGGAGCGGAGGGGCAGGCGCTGATCTCTGCTCTCTGGTGACAGCGACAGGACCTGAGGGAACGGCATGGAGCTGTGACAGGGGAGGTTCAGGCTGGGTGGTTAGGAAAAGGTTCTTCACCGAGAGGGTGGTCGGGCACTGGAACAGGCTCCCCAGGGCAGTGGTCACAGCACCGAGCCTGCCGGAGTTCAAGAAGCATTTGGACAACGCTCTCAGACGTAAGGTCTGATTTTTGTGTGATTCTGTGTAGAGCCAGGAGTTGGACTTGATGATCCTCGTGGGTCCCTTCCAACTCAAAATATTCTATGGTTCTATGATCCTGTGATTCTAGGTATACCTAGAGAATATATTTATGTTTATATATGTTTACAAGAACTTAACATACATTAAAGAAAGCAAAGTATCCAGTCCTGCTGTGAAAGGTGTGTCTGGTATATTTTTGTGTTCCCATCCTTCTTTCCCCTTTCTTTCTTGCCCAAATCTCAAGCTTCTATTTAGAATGAAATATCTAGATTTTCTTCTTGATAACATCAGTGCAACATTGCTGACTTCAGAGAAACTTTGTTACTTTTGGAATGGTGTAATTGGCAGCTGTATCAGCCCAGCCTGTTGGATCTGGCCATTACAGCATGAGGAGCATCTAATTGCTAACACAATTCCATTAGGAAACATTTCATAAAATGGGCCTCCATAAATTTATACCACAAGGCACCAGGAAAAATGCAAACTAGGAAAATAACCCAGATGAGAAAAAAAACAGAACTTCTGTAAATTTTATCTGAGTTGAAATTCAGAAAACATTAGTTAGAGAAAGTTTACAGTATTCCTTAATTTTTGTATCAGTATTTTCTGTTATGCTGGTGAATATTAAAGTAGAAATAAATTTTGTATCTGACAAGAGCTAGCTCTGGGTCATTTAGTATTTTTAACAATTTTAGTTACCAAAGGAGAATAGAGGCATTCAGAGGAGATAAGAAACGTGAGGGACAATTAAATTCCACATAAGAAAGATGAGGTGAGAAATATACCTTTAAAAGTACCTAAAGGGAGACCAAGACAAGAGTTTATAATTGCAAACTGGTCTTGAAATCTCAGGATCTTAATCAAGTCCTTGATCAGACACTGCGTGGTGGTCATGGGTGACCAGAATCTTAAACAAAGTCCTCAGAACAGGACTGCTGACAGACCTGGAACAAACTAACTTCTAGGTCAAAAACACAGAATAGTCTTAACATTTTATTAGATAAAGAACCCAAAGTGCACTGTACAGAAAACCCAAGGCAGAAGTCCCTGAAAACTGCAGTGCTGGGCTTACATTTACTGCAGCATCTAACGTCCAACAATGACTAGCATACCGAGACAGACACAAGAAAAGAAAAAGTTCTAAGCTATCCTTCAAGTTTTTCCAAATATTAGTTAACTAGAGTAAAAGCTTTTTCATGGTGGCATTACTGGCTCAAATGAACTCTTCCTAGGAGTACTGGACATTGCAGCTGGAGATTATGATCAACTAAACCTGAAAGCAGAATAGTTTTTAATTCTTTTTAATGTGGGCATTGGTAAATCATTCCCAGTGTGGCAAAACCTATTCTGTTAGTTTCCATACACACACAAAAATGTCATGAGGAAAATGAGTGGGAAAGGAGGGGGATGAGAGCTGCCAGCAATCAACTTTTTTCCATTAAGTGCATTGATAAGAGACAGACTAGGCAGAAACAGGAGAATGAAACAGGAAAACCAGCACAGGTCTAAGGAACATCTTTTTATTTTAACACTTTTGCAACATCACTGTCTAGTTAGCACTAATCTGTACAACTGTAGCACACACTTCTCATTGGATTTCAGGTTTTATAACCAGTTCTACTACCAGTAGCATTTGAAATCAGAAGAATCATGATTCCTTTCTTCTCTTTCCTCTCCCAGTCAAATATCTTAAAGGGGTGGACAAGACTGATCTTAGCTGGGTGATGAAGCTTATTAAAATGTAAGAACAGTTGTATTTTTACAGACCAGAGTCTATCTAGCCCACTGGCCTGTTTCCAACAGCAGTGATAAGCAGAGTAAGAAGAGGGCCAACATTTAACACCTCCTGTTACACTAGTCTCCTATTTCCACTCAGGGAACAAGGCAAATATGAAGTGGCTTGCCTTTTCATCAGGCCCCTCTGGATCTCTTCCTGGAGTGCCCATCCAGTCTCTTCTGGAATGCTGGTGAACTTCTTGTGTCCACAATGCCCCTGGGCAGCAGCTCCAATGTCTCCAATGTGATGCATGGAAACCAAAGTGCTAACTTTAGTCACACTGTAGGAGTTCTACCTGCTCTCCTCATGCCACTTAATCCAGACTACACATGCATCAGTGTGTGCTATTCAAACCCAGGGCTAGAAAAGTAACGTGTTAGGAGTATCCAAAACATTGACACTTTCACAGCTTTTATACCAGTGAGAATAAACCCACTTTGCTGTCCATAGAAATATTGTATCTTGACACTTTTTAAGGTAACAGAAGGGAAGATTTGATATTGAGCTACCTCTGCTGGAAGGACACTGTGGTTTGTACAAAATACGATGGTACAACTTCATGCTGCTGCATCGTGGTTGAAGCATACCATTTTAATAACTTAAATTTTAGTCTACCATGTATATTGGAGAACTTCTTATCCAACAGAAAGTATAAATAATCTGTCACTTCTTCTGGTAGAACTTCCCCTTGCTGCCATTTTGGTTCACTTACCTGCTTTGACCAGTAACCTGTCTGTCACTGAGCTGATGATGAAACAGCTCTATGCCCCAGATGGAACAGTTGCAGCCAGACCTCCTCCTCTTCCTCACAGTCTAGACTTTCCTGTACTTTCCAGTCTTTCAACATGAAAGCCATCACCAATACTGTTGTACTATCGCTGCTACATCCATTAGACACCTAATGCATCGAACTGCTTTAGGAATGATTTTTTATATATGCTTTGAAACATAAAACAACTTCATGCTGGTGGAAAAGCTCCCGTAGTACTACACTATGAGCAAAGCAGAGACAAAGAAGAATGAAGATCATGGCGACAAAATTTTTAGCTTTTCTTTTGTTAAAATTCAGAAAATTGAAAGACAGAAACTTCAAATTTCTCACTTTTCATCACACAGCAAGAAAAATCAAATCTATATTTGTTGTCTTCCTGGGTGCTGTGGAGCTGAGTGCCCTTCAGAAGGACATCAGTTGCAGGTGGGAGTTCAGAGGAAAAAAACAGTAGTGAAAAATGATGGGAAAAACAGGGAAATAGGGTGGGAGATCTGGAATGACATTTTCAGGTTTGGCTACCGCTTTGATCTGCCAATTCAGACGCTGGAACAAGACCAGGCAAACTAACCTGACTCATCACCCAGAAACTCTTTCCTTGGATGCACATCTCTTTGCCGAGACATAGTCTCAACCTTTGTACATTCACTCAGTAAAACATTACAGTCAATGCCTCTGCTCTGGGTCAACATGTTCTCTTGGCATATGCTGGAGAAAAAAACATTGTATATTCTTTTGACATGAAGATTTTGGCAAACTGTGCAAAATCAGCAAAAATCCCTGTCTCCCAAAACAAATGTTGGCACAATCATCTCCCTGATAACCCTATGAACTGCTTTGGTGTCCTCGTCTGAAACATCTAAGTGTGATCAAACTCCAGCTGCAATAAGAATACCCAGGCATCGATGGACCAGTGCATTTCAGACCCACAAGAAATGAACTCTAACAGTGCCTTGCTATGGGATAACCATCATTTGGCCCTTGATGCTGACAAAAAAGAGATCTTCCACAGAGCCAGAAATTGCTTTATGATGGTATGGCAGCCTTTTCACTATGAACTCCTCCAGACAGCATTGCCAACACACACTTACAAATATATCAGTGGGCTAACACCACTTCTGTCCAAAGGATGGCCAAATTTTCCTGTAGCATACAGTGATATTTTACAGAGACGTAACTTGTGCTCAGACCAGGTCAAATCCTCAAAACAGTCACTATGCTCTATATGATCACTAAAATCCTTTGTCTTGTCCACTTCCATTACCATGTGAACTTCTCACAAGCAAGCAGCCATCTTTGCCAAGAGCTTTTGAAAACATCATATTGCCTTAATTCTCTTATAAAAGCTAAAGAAATTCAGATTTATCTCTCCTTCCAATAATCAGGAGAATGTGTACAAATTCATTGAAAGTGTACACATAAACACAGCAATGATTGAGAGGACATCTTGCTGCAGTATGCAAACCAATGCATATTGTACCATATGCACTGTTGATCCAAACAACAGTCTGCTGAATACAACCATATATTAGGTAGTTTGAAGGGACAAATCCACTACCCCAGGCTTCATGGGAATAGGAGGTGATCACTGTTTTGCGGGTTCAGTATTATTAAACAGAGTGTTTCTAACAAATACGTCTCCTCATGCAAAGAAGCTGTAAGGTTTCTTGCAAGCCAGCCAGAAATCTAGTAACTGTCTTGATCCAAAGGTTGAATTTTACCCTTCTGTTCTGTTGTGTACCACTCCAGGAAATGTGTTAAAAAAAAAATAAAAAATAAAAAATCTTTGCAGAGAAACTTTTGACAATGAAATCACAGAGTATTAAAAAAAAATCTTTCAAAAATTAATAAAATATTTCTGAATAATAAGCAGGTTCTCTGGGTAGAATTTCAGCTTATTGGCACACCAAAGGATTTACTAAGTGCTAGAAATAAGAATACATTTGTCATATGAATTGTGCTACAAATGGAGCTGGACCAGTAATATTTATCCAATCAATTCACTGATACTCTTTATATTTTAACACTTTATTCTAAAATACTATCACTCTCGCTACTGAGAAAGGAAAGAAGAGAACTCATTAATGTGCATGATTTGTAGGGTACATCTATACGTAGATATTCACATTGGCTTTAGCTGGTAATCACTAAAGAGGGACAAATTATCTCTCTGTAGTATCTTTGGGCATGTGAGATAGAAATTCATTTCCCATTTTATTGCATCTAGTTGATTAAACCACTTCATCTCTCTGTGCCTCAGTTCCCAATCTACAACAGGAGCTATGTCATTGCCAGTCTTACTCAAACTGGAAAGCACTCAACAATATTACTGATAAATAATAAAGGGAGCGCTCACTGAATCAAACGTAAACTCAAAGAGAAAAGCAAAGCCAAGTAACTAAAGGTTTTTGGTTGGTTGCTTGGCTCATTTGTCTCTCTATTTGTTTGCCAAAGATACTCACTAAATCTTTTAGAAATCATTTGAAAACAAAATCTGTCTGAAGATCTTTTGAAAGGAATGGGAACTATCAAAATATTAAACTCAGAACATGAGTAAAATGCAACACTTGCATCCCTCCAGTGCTAAGGCCTCCCCATGTAACTTTTTTCTCTCTACGTGTTGCAGGGACAAAGCAGGCATCTTACTTGGATATTTGAACAGTCTATTAATTGAACAATGTTCCTATTGCTCTAAGAGAGACACCTGAAAATTATCAGATTAACATCAGACCATATGAATGACATCACAATATACAAATACCCAAAGCGATCCGAATGGTTGCAGAAGGAAACCAAAACCTCAAAACACAACTCAGGAAGCCTTAGCCCATGGCACCTGTCCTGTTCTGACCAAAGTTCAGGGCAAGGCTGCGGCAGCCCTGCACAACTCAACGCTTTCCTTTCTGCAGAAAGGAAATCAGTAACTGCCGCAGAGATAACGTTTGAAATTCTTGTTACTATATCAAACCAACATTTAACGAGTAGATTGGCATCTTTTCTGCAGCTGGCACTTCCAGACTTTACTAAACATTAACTTCAGAAATCTACCACAGAGAGAATTCATGCTGACTAAAAGGGAGAAGTTCAGAGCTGGACAACAGCTCCTAACAGTTTTCTACTGAGAAACACTTCATATATTTCAAATTATCACAAAGATACATATTTTAATGGTATGTGTTAACTTCATTGTGACTTTTAAAATTCACTTCTGCACACTACTTCCATACATTTTTCCAGATGAATATTTACATTTCTGCTGTTTAGTCTCTACACTTCTATTTCATCTTACAAAGGTGTCATTATTCACACCAGTAACACTGTTGATAATCAGTCTTTCCACTCACAGCAACTGGACTTCACCAGTGTATAGGCGAGAGACTTATTCCCTCCCAAAGTTTGCTGTCATTAACCAACCAACCAACCAACCTTAATGAGTACCCCACCTCTGAGAAGTACAGCACAGAACACCAACTTCCATGTTTTCTACTTTGATTTTACTGGGCAATTAATTTCAGGTGCCATTTAGATGTGACTTAAGAAGATAATAAGTGTTTAATGTCTAGGAACGCACTCACTGATGATTACACCTGTAAAGCCTGTGAAGTTAATCAGGGTCTATTTATGAAAAGAGGAGAGCTAAAGTACACCACCCTAGTATTTTCTGTGACCACAAACAAAATTAAAAAAAAATTTTTTGACTTGCCATTACTGAACAAATTTGAGTTTTCTTCGGGCTGATTTACCATGGCGAAGGAGTGATAATCAGAACCAGGTGTGTAAAATAACCTTCTCTCCACTCCTGTGAATGCAGGTATGTCCTCCAGAAGAATGCATGCTCCCGCTAGCAACCACAGTCCAGAAGAATGACACATCCTCAGCAATTAATTCCTTTCACATCCCAGTAACTAACACTATAGTAAAAGCAGAGTTCAGCTGTCTCAGTGCTGTAATTTCTTTTGTCTACATTGCAACAGTCTGATGTATGGATGAAGAAGTTAAGTGGGACTCTCCAAAAGAGGTAAAGAAAAATCACTTTTCCTATAAAGGAATATTCTGATATAGATACAGATTGCACCAGAAGACATGGTCATGTAAAGGGAGAGAATCGCCTTCCCCGAATGTAGTTTGCAAGTTTTACTGTGAGTGAACACTAGAGGGTACCAGTATTTAAAACTGATCATAGTTATAATGGTAACTTGCCAATAGGGGAAAGTAACTCAGGAGAGGCTCGTTCTTCCTCTTTCCAATCTGAAAGAACACGTTGTGTAACTTGCTTGTTATTCTGTGAGATGCACAGCCTCCAAGTTGTGAATTAAGTTATACAGATGCTGTCTGAGTCCACTTAAGTTATACTGATGTTATCTGAGTCCACTTATCTTGTCCTTACAGACACTCGCTAAAACATACAGTTTGAAAGGCTGGTTAAAAGAAATTTCAATTGCAACATTTTTTATTTGTAGAGAATGATCCTTTGGGGTGAAAATAAAGCCTTAATATTCTTACTAAAACACATTTCAGGCTGGAAACATATTCAGCATAAGTGAGATTTCACATATGCTCAAATTATCATAATTTAAAACAACAACAAAAATGTAGATAGCAATTGTCATTAAATTAAAATAAATAAATAAATAAAATTACTCTGTCCAGAGAATTTTTTTTAAGCGCTTGTGCAATAAATGGAGCACCAATGGAGAGAACTGTTGGTAAATACAATTTCATCCAGGTGCAAGCTTCTCACTGATGTGAAAGGGATCTAGCCATCTAACTAGTTTTATGGATTTTGTTCTTCCTTACTTAAGAGCAGCTCACACAAGATCAAACAAACGCTATTCTTGCTGCTCATCTGGCACACACTGCAGCGTGACTGAAAAATCCTGAAACCTGAAATATCATTTACAGGAGGAATAATATATTTTGACTGCCAACACACTAACATTTTGGATTCAGGGAACATGCTTCAACGCACTACATTTGGTGATTTGTGTCCCTTAGAACTTCAGTTTCCTCTTTTCCTTGTCAGGTAACCTCTCCTCACAGAAGCCCAGTCTTGTACTGCTGGTATATGAGGCATGGATCTTTTCTGAGGTTTATCAACAAAATGACATACAGAAGTAACACTCAGTGCTTGCCTGCTTTATCATACCTACCTACAACAAGTGCTATTAGTCTTTTGCTTTCAAGAGCGATTCAGCAAAACATTAAAAAATGCAAGGGAGGGTGGAAAAGATAATAAATTAAGATCATAAGATAAATGAGGGGAAAGATTTATGCCTTTCAAGTAGAGGCCTGAAAACAGAAGTCTCCTGCTGACATTCTGCAAAGACACCACATGATAATCCCCCAAAATTATTTAGTGCTGAGGATAATGCTGCCACTGAATGATGAAGGAGTTTGCTGGCAGAAACACTGAAAGACTGACATCGATCAAAGTTAACTGCAGTGTCTTTGCTCATGCTGCGCACCCTGGAGGGCTGCCAAAGTACATCTCAGGTGCAACTGATGAGGAGGCCATAGATGACTGTGATGATGACTGATGTGACACTTGTGCCAATTTTGGCTTCTGAAGACATCTTCAGTTTCCTCTCCCATGCCTCTTTTTTCTTTTCTTTTAAAATATGGCTTGTCCTTTTATTTATTAATTGGAGCTTAATAAATATGCCTACTTCATCAAATTAAAAAACAAACAAACAAACAAACAAAAAAACAACCTAAATCTTACAATTAAGGCTAGTATTGACAACATTTCCTAATTCCCTCAGCTGGCTGATCACCTCTTTTAACTGCCCCATACCTTCTTCAGGAAAGTTAAGGAGCCCCACTAATTTTGCATCTTGCCATGAAAAACAACAACCTCATATTTAGCTGGTGCAGAGGGAAAAAGAAATAAGGAGCCCTTCCCCTGACCCCTACCACCTGTAGAGTTGATTCCAGTTGTTGCAAAACCATTCTTGTACAAAGGAAATAAACAACTTACATTACTCACATGGGTGTCACCAAACTGCTCATACTGCCCAGAGTGCTCACAGTTATTTATGGCAGCTTATTAGCTTGCTCTTATCTCACTAGGTCATGCTGAAGGTAAGAGGAAGTCCCCAGCATTGGAGAGTGTTCATAGCCAAAGGATGCAGAAGGAAAGCCCATAAGAAGAGCTGTACAATGTAAGCTTTATCAAGCTTTGGACATACTTTATGAATAGTATGTGCCCCAGTGCAGGCACAGCACTTGCAGTCTCAGTCTACAGCAAGACCTCTCCATGCTGGGACAATCCGCAGCAGTGAAGTAAAGCCCTGTGAAAAATACAGAGAGATTAAAGACAATTTCTTTTTTCAATATTGGACATGAGAACAGTAATACAGCTGTTGCAGTTCACTCTCTGCTCTTTAATATAATAGCATATCAATGTCACATAATCCTGTCTCTAGTGTTTTAGTTCTCAAGTTGTTGTTGAACTGAATACCATGAAAAAAAAAATCCATTTCTTTAGCCTAGAATGTTTCCCCTGCCACCATTAAATCACCTGTTGCAAACAAGAGAGTCAACATAACTTTAAAAGGTCTCAGAGATCCTTTGGTGGAAGTGATAGAAGGCATAAGGGATGAGGATCATAGCAGCTTCTCTTCTATTATTATAATTACCTACTTGTTAAACCAGTTAGGGAAGAAACAATTACTGTTAGCACAGGAATTGGCATGATTTGACTCCCTTTAAGCTGAATGGTGCAATTAACACCTGTGATTTGTTTGTTGCAAGGCATTTGAGAACTCAGAATCAAAGTTTTGTGTCGCTTTGCATTTTGTTTGCTGTCTCCATTAGACTTGGACATAACTGCATTTATAGGCTCATGTCTTTACTTCTTCTCCTTATTATTATTATTATTAGACAATAGGTGATGTCTGCAACCCACAGCACATAAAGCAGTAATTGTGGTTTTGCTATGGCCCCACATATCAAGTGGTTGATAGGAGATATCTTCTGTCTTTTGCTTTATACAAGACAAGATCAGTCTACCTGCTTGGAAATGATCCTTTTTACTTTTCTTACCTGTTTTATATATGTTCTATCTGTGCTTACATGTGGTGGTGAATTTTCAACTTGGATAAGTGACAGAGACTTTCTTATTCTTGAAACAGATGTAGTACCCATACAGACTAACCCCATGCTGATTAATAAACTCCAGCTCTAAGTGAAGGGATTATTCAGCACACTCAGGTAGAGATACTTACTGTCTCTCTAGCTTAATAACAAGTAATTCTACAGGGCTTAAAGAAAGTTCCTTGAAGTTATATCCAGAAAGTCTTGGAAGACCTTATAGCTGCCTTCCAGTACTTAAAAGGGGATCAACAAGAAAGCTGGAGAGGGACTCTTTATCAGGGAGTGTTGTGATAGGACAAGGGGGAATGGTTTTAAACTGAAAGAGGGTAGGTTTAGATTAGATATTAGGAGGAAATTCTTCACTATGAGGGTGATGAGGCATTGGAACAGGCTGCCCAGAGAAGCTGTGGATGCCCAATCCCTGGAGGTGTTCAAGGTCAGGGTGGTTGGAGCTTTGAGCAACCTGGTCTAGTGGAACATGTTCCTGCCCATAGCAGGGGGTTGGAACTAGGTGCTCCTTAAGTGTCCCTTCCTACCCAAACCATTCTAGGATTCTATATCTGGAAAAGAAGCTGGGTAAGGTGCAGATCAGCTCCTTAAGAAAGCAGAAGAGCTATGAGGTGAAGAGTGTTTAAATGGTACAATGGAGCCAACAAGTACTTATTGCAGCTTTTTCCATAACAGCCACAAGTTTTCTCTCTCTCTCTACTCATAGTTCAGCACCCTGTAACACCACTGCTTTCTGCAGTAGCTGCTTATATGGCACAGGCTGCCACAAGCAAGTGGCTGCACCTGAGTGAGCTGACCTATCAATTAAAATGATTATTATTCATATTCATTACAGCTGAGGATCCCAGCCCTATTGTGAACCAGGTTGCAGTGCCATACAACTGGAGAGACCAAATTTATGCAAACCGCCTGAACTCACTGAAATCTTTCTTGCCTCTTCTGTCTGCCACACCCTATCTGTTCCTTGCTATGTTTCACTGGCACCTGCCTTGTTCCATAAGTTGATTTACAAATGCTGCAAAACACCTGTTCATAAAAACAAACAGAAACAGTAAATAAATTCAGCCCAGTGGAGGGCTTCATGGGAACAAAATCTGGCACAAGAGGAGGGGACAGAACTGCATAGTGGGTGGGGATAAGTGGAACTCAGCAACTGACAGAAAACTCAATCTGGATGTATGAAGAGATATCAGAAAATATGCCATAACATAGAGGTTATGACTCTTCCTTTTCTTTAAAGGGAGTCTTTAATTCCAGTTGTTTGGGGAACCATTTATGTATCTGCTCCAAGTGACACAGCTCTTTTTTTAAGCATGGTGCTTATGCCTTATGTCTGAACTAAAACTCACAGAAGGTGAAAGAGGAAATTCTTGCAAATGACACTGGCTTACAATAGGGAATCATTGCACTTTGATGTTAGTTTAAATGAAACAATCTTTGACAGAAAGATGTTTATCACCTGAAACAAATTAGTTTTTCAGCTCTGAAGAGGAGCAGAGGTGGTATCTAAACAGCAAAACCAAACAACAAATTAGCCAGTGGGATAGTTTGGATCAGGATGAAAACAAATGAAATGAGTGAGGACCACTTGATGAATGGATATGGATATTATAAAAGAAATGGCCTTTAAACACCAATTTGAGTGGTAAGAAAGTAAGGTATCTTTTTTTTTTCTGGTACACACTGAAGAATGAAAAAGAAGAGACCAGGAGCACAAGGAAAAGCTTAAAACAATTTCCTACAGGAAAACCGCATGCTCTGATTTGCTCGAAAAGCTGTATGAATCCTAGGCACAGCTGGCTCTTTCTGACATATGCTTAAGGAGTGGTCCATAGCTGAGGATAAAATGAGGCATGAGTGAACAGGCAGGCACTTCTTATTTTGTCTAGTTCTCTTCCTTTTAAAAAAAAAAAAAAAAAAAGGAAAAAAGAAAAAAGGCTATCCTTTGTGTAGAATCCCTGCAAAGTCCACGTGTCTGTCCTTGGAAAAGTGACATATAAACCCAGAAGGCTTCAGATCTGAGAATGCATAAACTGGAAACAACTGGGAAATTGTAGAGTCCACACGGGTCTCTAAAGAGATGTGTAATCAGACCACAAATTCCTGCTTTTGTGGAAGCACGGTACTTTTAGAAAACATGCCAGAAAATCCGAGGCAAAAGACACTGCTGCGGCTTATGGCCTAGAAGGCACTCTGGACCAGTTTGAGGGGAAAGCCAGCCCACACAGCAGCCTGATGAAGATCTCTTGCGTGGCCTAATCAAAAGCTCACTCAAAAAGACCAGCTTATATCTTAAAATATTTCTTTACTCATTTTTTACAGATGAAATTTGCATGGAACAAAATAAATGTGGATTACACTGAAAGGAGCCACCAACACGGAAAAAGGTAGATAAAAGGAGAAGTGAAAGAAAAGGAGAACTAGGGAAAGATCAAAAGACATAAAGAAATCTGAGGGATGAAAAGAGAAGAGTTTTGGGAAACACAATGAGAGAAAGATTGAGAGAAGTGTGGAGCAAGCAGCTAGTAAGAAAAAGCGTCTATGGCCAATGAAAACTGCTGTCTGATGGCATCAGCATCCCCTGAACTCTCCCAAAGGCTTAGGTTGGCCTGGTCATGCGTGCCAGCTCAGTGGGACACTGAGCATGAGGGATCTGCCACCCCCCTATTTCATATTCAGTTACCACTGGGCTCTCCCAGGGTCTCTTTTTGTGCATAACCTGGAGAACATGACCTGAATTTTGGTTGTGAGCCATCTAAGTGAGCAGAAGTTGTTCTTTCATTTGCTTTTCTGGTTACAGCTTGTGCTGTGGCCTGTAATTCTGCATCACTACAGTTTGGTCTTGAATTAAACTGATATTCTTTATGCTGAAGTAGTGTGGAATGGCATCATGCCCATGCTTGCTACTTTTGCCGGATCAAACTATTTCTGTCCACTCTTTTCTTTGAGTAATAAATCTAAATATAACTTTACTTTTGGTTCTTATAGTTGGCTGCACTTCCTACATGTTCCTAGACCTTTCATCTATCCACAGTTCTGCAATCCCTCAAAACAGTTACTAGGCAAAAGAGAGCTCAGGAATAGCTAAAAACATTATGAACATACTGACTGCCCAAGGACATGTGTATGGATTTCTCTCTTTTGTTAAACCAGCAATTGCCTTGAAATATTCAGCAGCAGCAGCATCTTTGATGAAAATTGGCCAATGGATGAAAAAGTTATTTTCAGGGGATGGACAGCATCCCCAGTTATTTCGTCAGAAAATCACACTAAAAATCCTTATTAAATTGCTCCCCTTGACTTTAATATTGTTCAGAAATGACTGCTGGCTGTGTGAAACAAGGAAATGACTGATACAAAATACTTCAAAAATAGTGCTATAACCATTGATTGTTCATGAGTTGTACAGCAATGATAGAGTGCTTTCATCCACACACAAGATCCTTACTCTGTTTTCTTATGTAATATTTTTTTTCATTTTATTCCTGACACTGCTGAGTTGCAGCTGAGCTCGAGACAAAGGATACAGAGCAGATTTCAAACACTCAGTGCACAGGAGCATTTGTTTCTAAATTTCTGGGTCAACTCTTTATACAGAGGGCCATTGGAAGAATTTACATTTCCCCACCTCTAGAAACCATGCGTTTATATAACTGAGACTTTGGCTCAAGTCCATCTCTGCATCTGCCATCTAACACAGGCAGTAAACTGTCCCCATGCTGTATACTTTTACTTTCAAAACATCCCTTCTGGGTAGAAATAATATCACACACATACCTTTTCTTTCAATTATTAAAGTGGTGTTTTCCCTTGATCGGTAAGATTTTATAACTGACTTAGAGGCAAATGATTACAGCTCACACCTTTTTATTGCACCAAAGCAAAAGAGAAAAGCGAGGTATAACTGGAGTTAAATGCTAAAATGCAAAATCAGGACGGCAAATAAGTCAAACAGGAAGCTGGAGCCAACTTCTTGCCTTTCCTTTCATAACTAGGCTGCCATATTAAATATCACCGTAGAAAAAAATGTGCAAAATAACCTTTTCCTATTTTACAAAATAGCCTTTCCTATTTTACATTCTATTGTTGAATCTAGTTAAGATACACAGGAGAGAATGCAAGGCTTCCACCAACACATTCATCAGGGAAGCAGCCGTTTCACCATCAGATGAAGTCATAGATATTATGCCTGTGAAAATGTGGCTTACACTGCAAAAAGCTTATATTATTATATTAATCAACACAATTAAAAACAGGTTCCAATTACAGTTTTAATACAAACTAATACAAGTGCAAAGTATTGTTATTGTCCTTCCGTCTGTTGATCTCAAAATGCTTTGCACACATTAACAATCCAAACCCCATAATTCAAAATGACATACTGTTTCAGGACGTCAAAGCCAGCTGCAATCCATGCTGCTTTTCTGGGTCAGGTATAGCTTATAGAGTCCTACACATCCTGCAGTAGTTCAGTGATACTTGTTTGGGAGTTCACTGCAGAGCAGAACATTGTCTCTGTGACTTAGTGAGATACTTAGATCAGGATTCAGGGAGATTCTTCAAGGGGAAATGAACCATTTATCTTAATAACAAAATCTCCTATCTGTCTTGGAAACTATTTATATGGTCCTCAAAACCACACTGCCCAAGCAACAGAGAGAAAAGAATAGATAGGTCTGGCTTCTGCAATCTTGCAAGGAGATTTTGGAAGAGGGGAATGGAGATAGAAAGTTAGCAAAAACAAATCTGAAAAGCAAAGAAATCACTCCTCTCTTAAAGGAAAGAAAGGCTGCTGCTCTTAGAAATAAAAAGGGAGATCTCATCCTGCTTTTGGCATTGCAAGTTAATGTTTCCCTTTTCTCAGATTTTTAGTGTGCTCTGCTCAGTTCTAGTCCCTGAAGAGTATCAATAATTCCTGGATTGTGCTTAACAAGAACCAGGCCCACTGATTCTTAAGGAAAACAAGGTACTTAATTTTCCAACACAAGCTACCAATACAGCAGAGCTCAACTAGGGATCCTGTGTATATCTGGTCTGCAAACAGAAAAAAAAAAAAAAAAAAAAAAAAAAGCTATAGAAACCATCACCCCTTTTAAGAACAAAGCAATGCAGGGACTTCTCTTATGCCAAGAGGGACACGAGAGGCAATCCCAGATGAGGTAAGAGAGTCACCAGTGAGTGGAAAGACTAAATCGTGAAAACACTGCAAATTAGTCATTAGAATGGCCAATCTTATGATCCTTCTTGACTTTCACTTCCTTTCAAACTGAAGTAAAATGCTATGACTGGAAGAACAAAGCTTGGTAAATATGTGGATTCTGAACAACTACAGTTATTATATTGGATTCAACTTCTTTGAAAGTAAGGGATGTATCTGCCATTTATCACTTAGGTTAGTCA
Organism: Anseranas semipalmata; assembly: GCA_013399115.1. Taxonomy (NCBI): domain Eukaryota; kingdom Metazoa; phylum Chordata; class Aves; order Anseriformes; family Anseranatidae; genus Anseranas; species Anseranas semipalmata. The sequence goes on from VXAA01004465.1 coordinate 160,508, forward strand.
CAAAAAGCCATCAATCATGACATGTTATGAGTATAGAAATTTTGTTCATAAACTCACAGGAGTTATTCTTAAATTCTCTCTCCAACTTTTCTTTCCTAGAACAGGTGAAGAGAAGTTGAACAGAAGGTAAATATCATCCTCAAATGTTTTATTCCTTTCCTTACTGTCATATATTCTGTCTGTAAAACTTACCTCTGCCTGGATGTCATTTGACCTGTGTCATGGTTTAAAAGGAACATTCAAAATAGACAAAATGGCTTCATAATCCCAGTTTTTCCCATAAACAATGTTGTGCTTCTAAGGCCTGTTACCTAATGCAAACTGCTCAGGCCCTGTTGACAGGTAATCTGGGAAAAAGTTAGAAGATAGAAAGTTTGGAAAGGTTCAGCCTGCTTTTTGGCTTCCAGCTTGCCTAAGTCATTTTTGTTTGCTATGTATACATTTGTGATTCATAAGCATGAACTGATGTATAAGGACTGTTTCATTGGAACTGTTCCACAGGGTCATGCTTCTGGAACAGAAACAAGCACTTTTGCTTCTCTGTAAACCTATGGCCATTAGCACCTCTGCTCCCTATCAAACAATGTGATAAGAAGATCCACAGACAAACCAAACAAGCTATAGAGGTACAACAGTTAATACTTCTGAACAGACCAACTGCCACAACTGCGTCATAACCTTGGCACAAATCTTTCTTTTAATAATCTGAAATTAAAAACAATCAATCAAACAAACAACAACAACAAAACAAACAAAATAAAAACACCACAGCTCATGTCTATGTGTACAAGCCTGGAAGGAACTGAACTGCAATAAAAACCATATTTTCAAGAAACACAGCTTTCAACATGTTTGCATTCTTGTGTTAGGATACCATGTGTTACAACAGCATACCAAAAGCAGAGGTACAAATTGAGGTTTGCCTTTGCAAATTAGTTTGGTAATCTCATCCTTTTGGATGATTTCATTTATTCCTTAGCTACAACAAAAAAGTTGTGATACATTGCTTATGTTCTGTGTATACAACATTTCTGCGATAGTCACCAGTGAAATTCAAAGAGATGTGAAAGCAGGAACCAAACTGCAGAAGAAAACAGCAAGCCAATCAGCAAGTGAAAGAAGAGGAAAAGAGAAATAGGGTAGTCAGTCTTGCTCTGCCCCAACACAGCCACACTAATATTCTCAGATTCTCTCCTCTTTATGAGGATTCATATTTTCACTTCCAAAAGTGAGTTTCCATGCTGATTCATACATGTTCAACACTCAGTATATGTAATTCTTCCATTTCTCCATTACTTACATGTCTCTATTTCTATCTAGCCTTTCTTTCTAAACTCCTCTTGCCCTGACTTCTCTTAAAATTCTTAGAATGATTCCCACTGTGACCTTTAGCTTTTTGTACCAGCAATGTACAGTACCTTCTCAATATGTAAATGGCACCACCTGAGCAAGGATTCTTCACATTAAGTTCAAATCACAGGACTGAATCCTGCAAATTCTTCACATGCATAGTCCCTATTCAGAAGTCTCCCTTAAGTCTAAAGGTTCCTAAGATCTTGTCTCCAGTTTGAATGTAATGCTTTTGCACTAAAAGCAGTTAGATTTGCATTTCTGTCCTGGCTCTGCCTCACTGACATTTCCTACCCCATTTCTTTGTACACAAAGGATAGATTTATTGAAAAAAGGGTGCTTTTCTTACCCAAGAAGAGGCATTTGACAGTGCCACACAGATGTATTCTCACTCCTCTGATGTGAAATTTCACTAAGATTTGTATTTGCATGAACTAGGGCATAACTCAATATGACCCTAGTGGAGCATCATTTTGGATTTACATCTTCTGCAGCCACTGTGGGGGAAAGGTTGAATTGGTGTCATCTATCTAACTCAACTAATGGAATTTAAATGTTCATTTCCACAGAAAAGGACTAAGTGCATTCATTTCAAATATCAGCAACAACAAAGACACCATACTGTTTTGAAACAGTGATAGTGCTTTTATATTTTGATTAAAAGGACATTTACCATATGCAATGCAATCCAACCAAATGAGGGAAAAAAATCTATGATCATTTCATATCATCACCTGTCAAATAACTGTTTATTAAAATCAAATAAAGACATGGTAGTGAGAGCATTATGATAAACAGGACAGACAATATACTTGTCTTCCTTAGCTTCGCTATTCTTCCAGCTATTTAGCCAATTCCAGACATATAAGTTTACTGAGCCATTTCTAGAAATCTTTCTTTCCCATGTCGGAAAGATTTTGAAATGCCAGACCCTGAAATGACAACCTTATGCTTTATACAAAAGCTTCTACCAATTGGTTGTACCATTCAAAATTGTGTAACCTTCCAAACAGTATCCAAAATAACTTCTTTGGCTTCCACAAATGAGGACAGAGGGGAAAGTGAAAAGAAACCCTCCTATACTGATAAATGAACAATTATCCCATGGAAAAGATTACCACACAGGTAAAATATAAGTTCAGTAGTATAAAAAAAGGCAGAAAGATTAGGAAACATTGATGAGTTTGGGAAGAGTAAAATGTAGAAGCTCAGTACTGCATAAAAATCAAAATTTAGGCTCCACTGAGTCAAAAAAAAAAAAAAAAAAAAAGTGCAGATAAGGAAATCAAGGGAGCAAAAATGGGCCACTTAAAATAAAGAGGTAAAACAAAGAATAAGAAAGAAAAGTGAGTCTTTTTCAGGACAAAGAAACACAAGCATGAAAAATGAAAAATGAAGGATACGGGTGAAAGGAAGAACAGAGAGGAAATGCTTCAAGTTGAGAGGAAGAAAGACAAAATAAGAAAAAGAGGAGAGACTGCCTGGTGGAGCAAAGGGAAAGGTTCCTGAGTGAAAGCAATGACTTTTTTTTCCATCCTTTAAAAAAGTTGACAATTTCTTTGGCAGAAAATGTTTGGCAGAGGAGATGGGAACGGAGCAGGAGGTTTTAGAGGAAATTCAGAAATAGCAAAGAATTGAAGGGACAAAGGTCAAGCTAGTTTAAGAGAAAAGAAAAATAAAGATATTGGTCAAGGGACAGAGAAATAGATAAGAAAAGAGAAAATCTTTTGTCTAATTGAAAACTCTGTGATGCTCACAGTACCTTTCTTCAGAGAGGCATGGTGATACTAAAGTAGGGCAAAATCACTATGAAAGATGGAATAGTAAAAAGATGCAAAAAAGAATATCTTTTAAATGGACCCCAAGGAAGCAACAGAAAAAAGGAGCCATGAAGGAGAGCAGATCAGACAGGAGAGCTAAGAGTAGCTAACAAAATGAATGAGAACAAGTTAAGAGGGACAGAAGAAAGTAAGTCAGTGAAAGATTGCAAGAAGACAGCGCTTGACTAAGAGCATGACTAAGGTCAGTACAGAAGATGACCCCAAGAGACTGCAAGGAAAGGTAGGTTGGAGACCGTGGAGTGACAAGGACCTTTGCTGTGAAGCCACAGTTCCCTCAGCCAGACTGGAGAACTGAAAGGAGAGGGAGAGCCAGGATTACTGAAAGAATACAAAGGAGAACCAAAAGAACAACAAATGAGATCAACAGAGGAAGAAAGAATCAGATATGACAGATCCCATCTACATTGATACATTATTGCTTGGGCAACTTGCAATAATAGTGTGAAATGTTTTAGAAACAAAAGTTAACTTTAGTTTTACCTATTCCTTCTAAAAAATGTCCAAAACCCACTGAATTACTTCTAGTAACCAAAGTCTATCTCAGCTATAAACCAAATGCACATTTCAGAAATGAATGGAAGCCCAGAGTTATCTGGAATTATGTTCTGTCTATGGTTTTAAACATTTATGGATTAAATGAAGCAACTCTTTAAAAAAATAGTACCCACTCACATATGGACATTATGAGGATGATCTGTTTTCTTTGAAATACCACTCCTGGAAAGATATGAAAACATCTGAAGAAATCTGTAAGACATTTAACGCCCTTGTTTGTTGGACTGTGTATGTCTCTTAATCACATCTTAAAAACAAAATGTATGGTAACTGAAAGTGATGTCTCTTGAAAGAGATTTGGCACCACACTTCACATTTTAGTACAGGATAATTTTTGAAGCAGAATTTTGAAAGCGTGGCTGAAAGAAAGATCTTGCCACTCACAAAGAAACTAGAAATGTTCATTACAGTGGTACATAATTGAAATCTACTATTCAGATTTTTAAGACTATACAATAGGATATCACAGAAACATGGTGTGTATTTAGTCAGTCATTAAATTTCATTCTTTTGGTTGCTCAGAAAGCAACTGGGATACAAACAATACACATTTTTTTTTTTTAAACAATTTTTTTTTTGCATATTAAGAATTCAGTTGTGGCTCTGTCACAAGTTCTGCATAAAGAAATGCACTAAGTGTCCCATGAAAAGAACAGTTTCTTTCCTCCTTTATTCTGGGGCAGAAATAAAAAGCAAAAGCAGCAATCTGATGCTCTGCCACAAGCAGCCTGCAGTAAACCCTTCTATATTACAACTCCAGCACTTGATGCCTTCAGCTTGCAGTGAAGCACATCCAGAAGAGGGGCTGATTATTCCCGCATGGAGGGTCTGTGCTTACTTGTGTTAGCCACTTGTTCTTTACAGAATTTCTGACAGAAAATTAGAAGAACTGTCTGGTCCTTGAGCATAGCTGCTTTTCAATGCAGCCAGTATTTTTATTTTTATTTTTATTTTTTTTTTCTTCAGGGAAGGATACCATTTTGGTTTGTAAATGTGGTGTGGTTTTGCTGGACAGTTCCCTCATGGAAGAAACCACCAACATCAGCAAGAGAGGCTCTGACATATCCTTGACTCACCCTGCTTCTACTTAATGCCGTGAATTAGCTTGTAAAACTCGAGGGAGGCACTGCACTCCTGGGAGGCTCGTTCCCCCCAGTACTTTTCATTTTCATTCTATGCAAGCCTCCTGGCTCATTAGTCATCGGGTGCAAGCATTAAAAAGTTCCACTTGTTTGGTGTTAGACCATAAACAAGAGCTACTAAAGGAAAACACAAACTCTATCGGTCTCTGACAGGCTTCTGAAAAGAGAGAAAAATGGTATCTAAAACAGATGTGAGTGATGTCCCCAAAGAAAACCGAGTTACATATTTCTGTATTCTTTGCTTTTTTTCCTTATTACATTTGAGCCTGATCCTGCAAAGTACTGAATGCCTTATGCTCCTCAGGGAAGTCTGAGAGCGCTGTGGGCCTTAACTGCTATACAGCCACACTTGTAACTTAGAGATCTCTCTGGATCATTCATAAAGGCTAAAAGTGGCATTTTGGGGATGTGAACTGGTGCTTTATCTCCTTCCTCAGACCTATTGGACTTCTGGAAAAGACAAATTGAAATAACTCAGTAAGAGTTTTCCTGCAGTAAAGAATAAAGAAAGACTTGGGTTTTTTTAGAGGCAATAGCTAGCTTCATCATAAAAAATTACAGTTCAGGGACAAGATTTACATTTCAAGCACTTTTAATATTTCTTCAAAATGTGATGGCCTTTGGCGGACAGCTGTGCTATTGTTACTGTCAGAGCTAAGTTGATCTGTAGTCTGTGATTTATGTTTCCTGGGACAAACATTTTGGAGACGAGTTGAAAAATTAAGTCCCTATCTGGAGCCAAAGTATCATAATTTTGGTAATGCTCAGGCTGGGCTACAGTCTCAGTCTCCCCTCCAATCTTAGATATATCTGAAGTTACAGAAATTTGCAGTGATGACAATCTGTCAGTCTCTATAAGAGTGTGATGTATTGTAAAGCCACCTTACTGCATTTTTTTTTTTTTTTAATACAGAGACAAAAAATTCACTCAGTACTACTATATGATCATTGAGACAGACAGGCAGCATTCACACAAACCCTCTCCCTTTTTTTCCTTTGTCATCTACCTTTTATTTTCATTTACGTAATAAAGTAATTGATAGACAAATGCCTGTAAAAGTAGCTAAGCTAGAGAGAAAACAAGAAAACAACGAATAAAAATCCCTGTTCCTAAGATAACATTTTATTTAGATGAGCTACTAGTTAAAAAAAAAAAAAAGCCACCATGACAGGAAACATGACATGACTGCCAAAGCATTTCTAACTAACTCGACATGTGAAAATCTGTTCCAAACTGCAGTTAGCAGTTGGTTCAAGACACTCTTGATGAAGGCAGAACAACCGAAGCATTAGCATGTCCAATCTGATACACCTAGGCAAGCACAAACTTTTAACTGATATACATTGTGGGGATGTCTGTTAAATGAGGCTTCATGGACATTGATTTCCCTCTTCAGGTCTACTGACAGTCACAGATGACTAAGGTAGGTGACAGAGAAAAGTTAAACATCACAACTTTGATAACCAACTTTCTTACATACCTTAACTCAATGAAAGAACTGAAAACAGTTAAGTCACAACTCTTACTGCTCTTAAACAAACTACAACTTAATTTTGTTGCTTCATTCTTAAAAAACAAACAAACAAACAAACAACCTTTTTATCTCTACATCTATTTATGCATGGAATTTCTTGCCAGTAGAAGATACACACAGACAAAAATAGGAGAAAAGTTTCATTACTCCATTATCTCAGCTCCTATCTGCTTGTAACATCCTGGTTTGCAGATTCAACAAGTGAATTTCCAGTAGTCCTTCTCCTTGTGAGTTAATGTTCTCACCTTCCTCAATCCACAGGTGCATTGCTACCAAATTTATGCAATAGAAAGCAAGAACATATCCTCTATTTCCTAAGCATTCAAATTCTTAAAGATGATTAGGAACAGGAGATAATTGGGCACATAGTGCCCAATAATTTACACATAGTATAAAGTAATATCTTTTATTGGAGACATTGTTGGTCTGCAGTTTATCTTACAAGCACTGAGGGCAGGTATTTTGAATGATCAACCATATCAGTTGTCAGTACCCCAACACAAGTGCAAGAAGTGAAGAGCACACAGAGGATAACGTAGGTGTGGTACAAACAGCAGCAGCCTGTTTTTAAGGAGACCATATGTAGCTATCCATGTCCACTGAAAAATCTGAGGAGGACCCAGCATACTCTCGCACATGCAGAATCTGTCTCCTCAGGGGAAACAAAAAGAGAAACCGAACAAAGGCAACTGGTCAAACAATGATGGACCAAGTAGCTGGACATGATGCCTCCCTTACTGCAGCTGCTTGTCACTGCTATCACTACAAAGCCAATTGCAGACAGGCATGCTGAGGAAAGGGAAGTTCCTGCAGCTAATTCAATCTGCATAGCAAAGAGCAGAGTTCAGGAGACTTAGAAAATGTTTCTGCTCTTTCTAGTTTGTCTCGTACCAGAGCTCGGTCTTATTTTGGTAAACTTACTGCTTACTCTCTGTCCCCTTCTAGTGCCTCCTGCCTTCTCTTAACACTACAAGCTCTTTAGAAAATGATGGATGACACCTGCGGTGATCATTCAAGGGCTTAAGGTTCTTGCAAAGGATCTGCTTTATTTTCTATTTGGTTTTAATTGGCTGTGCATAATAACAAAAAGTGCTTCACAGCCCCCTGCCCACAGTCTCTGCCTGGGAACCTCAGCCCTTAAAGGCACAGTCCCCACTGCCACGGCATCTTCTTGAAGCTAAAAGAGTAACGTTTAAAAATGTGCAAAATAAACAAAACAGACAGACTTGTATCAACCTCATAAACATACAAACTCTGTTGTCTACATGTAGACACACGATAGTTTATAGTTGCATATTGCAGTCAGTTATGTTTACAGTATGATACGGGCACTCACACCATCTGTGCATTGGCTTATCTGAGAACAACCTATCTGTGAGAAACAGAGACCATTTTAAGATAAGTATGTTAATTACTGGTGACAATTAAGTCTTTGGGGGCTTCTTTTCCTCTCTCTGTCCCTGGCTGAGATAGGTGCTCTAACTCAATTGTGCAGTTTAAACCAGCATAAGCCAATCTTAAAGCCCCCAAATTGGTCCCAACAGCACTTGTGTAGCCATGCAGTGCAATGGATTGGGAAACTGATCCAGGTTAAAATTCACTCAGCAACACAGGAGAAAAAAAAAAGGAAGAAAAAAAGGAAGAAAGAAAGAAAAAAAAAAAGGAAGAAAAAAAAAGGAAGAAAGGAAGAAGAGAGAAAGAGAGAAGGAAGGAAGGAAGGAAGGAAGGAAGGAAGGAAGGAAGGAAGGAAGGAAGGAAGGAAGGAAGGAAAGAAAGAAAGAAAGAAAGAAAGAAAGAAAGAAAGAAAGAAAGAAAGAAAGAAAGAAAGAAAGAAAGAAAGAAAACTGTTTAAACACCTTAAGGAAGAGGAAGAGGGGAAGAACTAAATAGTCCTAATGGGAAGAGAGAAGCCACTTTTTTTTGCAACCATGCTGAGTCACATCAGCTTAATTTATCTGTGCAATTACAATACCAGAGGATGCTGTTTCATGTTATGTTCAATCCAATCTGACTGAGATGCTACCAAATATCGTGGCCCTGCATTCTGCCTTGTCTCTTGCTGGATCTCATGAGTGTGTGGCCATGGCATACATCAGGTCATCTTTAGTGGTCTTACCTTCTCACCAGGCTGCACACTGTAGGTGTGCAGTGACAGGGCTGGTAGAAAGACTGTGGGAAGGGGAAGGTGGTGTGTAGTGGGAGGAAGGGTGCTCAGTTCAGCCTGCAGTTAAATCAGAATAAAAATACAGTCAAACTGCACCCAAAGGATGCAGAGGCAACAGAGGTGTGTCTTAGTGAAAAGCTCTCTTCTCCCACTCACTCATACAGATCTGACAAGCTTTATGGAAGATACACAACTAAATGACTGTCAGAGTTTGGAGCTCCCATTATGCCCAACTTCTCCAGGAAAGGCTCATTTCTGTTTAAATAATCAAAAGACAGAACTCCAGTTGTTTGTTTTTTTGTTTTCTTGTTTGCTTGTTTGCTGGATTATAACTGGCATAGAACGTGCAGAAAGCACGAACACAACAATTCATCCTACCAACTTAACTTAAAAAACCACCTTTCACTAAGGTGAGTGAGTTCCTAAGGCTAAGCAAGTTCTTAAGGATAGCAATACTTCTGGGAGCACATATCTGGTTGTACAAAGTCTTTGGGTACTCACCCTGTAACGTCTATTGCCTGTCTGAGCAAACTCTCAAATAAATATGAGGTGCCTCCTCTTCCAAAAGGGAAGGAGGTACCCACCTTCCTACTAGTAATATATCACATTCTGTTTCCTACTTATTTATTCTTTGGTGAATGAGATCTACTTGCAAATGATGGAGATTCACCTCTTTTCCCACGCTCTCCTCTTGGCCCTGTGATTCCTCAGCCATGCTTCCATAAGAAAATGAGTTATTTGGGCATGTATGCCAGATCAAAAATATTGTAGACATGTAAGCAAAATAGTAGAGCTAGTATACACACACTCTGTGGATTCAAATTTGTTCCACAAAAGTATTTAAAAGTTAACTTTGTCCTGGCAGATTTTCTGCCAAATCACATACCAGCTCTCTTGCAGTTAGCATGAAGCCAGAAAAAAATAATGTATCATGTACATTTTAATTTGACAGAATTTAGCTAATTTGACAGAAATGTAGTCATATCCTCAGGTCTGATCCAGATGAAATTTGTAATAGGAGGTAATCTGGTGGTGTACAATTCACGTATTCCTGAACACAGAACTATCGTGCCAGCACAACAAAACATATTAAATCCTCTTTTAATCCTCTACCTGAAGTTGCAGGGGATTTCTAGCAGCATGAATCACAGAACAGAGATTATTTTCTCTTTTCTTGGTTTTGTGTAGTTTTTTGTAGGAGGTCCTCAACTCCTTCCTCAGTTGTTTTGTGGTCTCGAATGTACTGACAAGCTCCATGGCTTAGCTCAGCACAGTGTACCACAGCAAATTCCTTCCTATCCAAGCATTTATTCTCCTGTGCCTGCAGTGAGTAGAAGCTTAGCTGTGGAAAGCTTCAGTTTAATTGTTTATTTCCAGAGGTACTGGTTTTCTTCAGTGTAAACAAAACTGTTTTTTGTGTAATTTGTTGCTAGAAACAATGTCCAAAGTAATTTAATAGATACTTTAATTGCTTTCAAATTAATAGTCCAATCATCTCACATATTGCTCAACACTCCCAGAGAAAATCCTCTGGATTAATGGTGCTGTTGTAACTGTCTGTATCTATGGTGTGCTCCATATGCATACACCTCAATGCTAATGCAAATGCTTGCAGAGTCACAGCTCATACAATCTTATGCTGCTCTGCTGGAATCTAAATCTGTGGTATATGTAATCCTCTCTGTTTCTTTACATGTTTCTTGTGCAACGAGCTTTCACTTCACTGAAATATTGACTACCTTCCACAATTTTTCATCAGGATAAGGGGATACGTCTTTCACAAATTTCAGGTATCTTCCCAGTGTCTTTCCAGCAGTCTGGAATGTTTGAAATCTGGTCTCCTGAAGGGACTCAGCACCCAAAATTTAAAAGTAAGTCTGTCTTACATACAGAAATCATGAACTCGGCTGTTAATTTATCTCATGCTTGACGATCTCATTTAAAATATTTAAAATTATGCCATTAATGTACATGTACACGTACTTTTTCAACTTTCCAAGAAGGGTATCACTCTTGAGAGAGACTTAAACTTTCTTGATACTCTATTCTGCCTAAATAAATGCTTAAACTCAGAATTATTACAGCCATCTACTGTCAGAAACGATGGGAACACTTGTCTTCTTCTTTGTTGCTTCCTTTTTTTGAACATAATCAAAATTAAACAGACTGAAGTACAACTTAAATCTCCTTGGTTATCCCCTTTACTCACAGAGAATTTAATGTGTGAGGGGCTTCTAAAGCTCCTTCCTTCCACTTGGTTCTTTTCCCAGAATTGCCTGAATTCAACAGAAAGTGCTCAGTGAAGACAGATGAATTCTCCACCGGCAGGGGACACAGACAAGTTGCCACATCCAGCAGAAGTGAAGGATGGCAGCAGGACCTGGAAGGTGTGATAGGACTGAGCTTTTACTCTCTCTGCCTGTCTTCCACAGCTGCTCAGTTATTCTGGAGAACTCAGGAAAGATGCCATAAGTGAAGAGTGGGTGGCCAATAGTACAAACCCCTGTGGCTCAGACTGCCATCAGAGCACTGGTTAATACCACCAGTGTGGAAGGAAGGCTAATTCATGTTGCACACTACAAAATATTGTCAGAGAGCAACGATACCTAACAATAGCCAGTCTGTTCCACATTAGTTCTTATACTAAAATGAATCTATATCATTAGCCAATATTCAAACCCATCCTGCTCAATAATTCTGAGTAACCACGCTACCCTGACTGAAAAATACATATATATATATGTATATATATATATATAATATATATATCCATACTAGAGAATACTGTTTCTGTGAGAGTACAAAACAGGCACCAAGATCTACCATATAGACAAGGAGTGAGCAGAAGATAAAGGATGTGAAAAGGGATGTGATGAGAGGCATGGAACAAGGCAAAATCAGTTGACATTTTGAATATAATTGCATTTGAATATCCAGTCAGCAAAACTGGACAGGAAATGTCATGAGAATATGTTTTCTTATGCCATTTGCAGTACTTCCTGCTTCCAGTCAGGACAGATATTTCACCAGAACAGGCTCTTTAGCTTTCTACCATGGAAAAAAAACAAGGAAGTCCAAAAACACACAAAAATAAAGACATTAAAAATAATTTGCTCAGTGTTTTCAAACTTTTAAAAAGGACTGCTCCCACTGCATTTGGGCAAGACTTTGACTTTATTTTACTTTGTTTTCTTTTACTTTACCCACTTCCACAATAAAATATGCTGACCAAGCACAAAGCCTATATGCAAATCTTAACCTTTCTAACTTTGGGTATGTTTGAATCTAAAGATTTGGTTCAGGTTAGGAAGAAATAAACTCTGGTCTGAATGTCATTTGTATTTCAAAGTCAGGTGCTTGGAACTATGCTTAAAGGCATCTTGATCCAACACATATATACACAATAAGGACAAAACATTAGAATTTTAGAATGAGTCCAAGTCCCAGGAAAACAAACAAACAAACAACAACAACAAGAAAAACACACTTTAGATGATGCAACAGTGTACAGGGTCTGGCTGAGATGGAGTTAAATTTCTTCACAGCAGCCCACACGGTGTGTGCTTTAGGTCTGTGACCAAAACAGTGTTGATAACTCACCCATGTTTTAGCTACTGCTGAGCAGTGCCTGTGCAGCATCAAGGCCTTCCCTGTTTCTTTCTCATCCCCCTTAAGTAAGGAGGCTGGGGGTGCGCATGAGGCTGGGAGGGGGCAGAGCTGGGACTGCTGGCCCCTGTTGACCAAAGTGGTATTCCAAGCCAGATAACATCAGGCTCAGCAATAAAAGAGGAGTGCTGTCTTTCCAAGGTAGTCATTGCTCAGAGGCTGGCTGGGCTTTGGTCTGCATCTGGGAGGTGGTGAGTGACTGTTGTTGTATCACTTTTTTTTTTTCTCCCTTTATTTATTAAACTTCTTTATCTTGACCCATGATATCCTTCTCACGATGCTCTTCTGAGGCTCTCCCCCATCCGGATGTGGGGGAGTGAATGAGCAGCTGGTGAGTGCTTTATTGTTGGCCAGGGTCAACCCACCACAAAAAAAAGGAAAGTATATACTTTTTCAAAGGGAAAAAATGAAAATAAAATGTTTTCTGTGCTAAATCTACAGAACGGAAGTAGAAATGAAATAAGAAAGGCACTCTTCATTTTTCAAGCCAGGATATGCTGAAGGGATATACTCCATGGCCACCCTTACACATGTAATAAACATGTCTCAGGTGCCACTTTTTTGGTACTGGGCACTAGAGTTGGATATCCTGATTGTGTTTCTACTCTGTAAAACTGGTCTTCCCACATATGAACAGAAGTTTTATCACTGTTTATGTCTCGATAACAAATTTTACTTCTGCTTCTCTAGAGCAAATGGACTGTCGAGACACTAAGTGAGTTTTACAACACTAGAATGAGACAGGTAAGTGTGCTTTATTTTAAAGACCAAGAAGTCAAGAGACATGGAGTGATCAGTGCAAGACCACAGAAAGTTGGTGTCAGGCTTAGAGCTGGCTGGCTTTCCTTCCTTTTAACCCTTCCTTCAGGTCTGCAGATGACATTCTGCTTCTGTCAACAGCCCATGTAGTTTTCTTTCCTTGTTTCTTTGGGACACGTGAGATAGCAGAACGTTTAGAGTACTCTAATTTTGAAACACCTTTTGCTACAATTATATTAAAAAATCCCAGCTGCTGATGAACCGCTACCTCTGTCATGCATGACTGATAATACCAATTTGTGCCCCTCAAAAAGGCCAGAGAGGTGCATAGTTTAATTTTGTTTATTTATGCTTGCCAATTTAATCCTTTATTTAATAATTCAACAATGGCACTGTTTCCCTTCCTCTTTTATTAGTCACTGGCCCTTTAAACTGAATGGCAATGATCGTGAGAGTTTTTTCATGGCTTTCATGTTATAGTGAAGAACTTGGAGATATTTTTTCCCTTAAGTCATTGTTGAATTTGACAGCAGGACTATTCATTGCAGAACTAGCTGCAATTAGAGCAATTATGCAGATCACATGTCTTTCCAGTTTAATAGATGTTTTTTGTTTTGTTTTGTTTTGTTTTCCTTCTCTTACTGCAGATTCCCTAACCAAAAGAGGAGGATAAGCAGAGGCAGACAGACAAGTGGACCACCTACTGACTAGGTCCCACCATGGAATTGGAGAATTTGTTAAATACCTTTGTGCTGGAGGAAATTCCTGTCGGGTGCTTTGCATCTCAGCTTGCCAAAGGTCATCATCACAACAGCACCCCATGCCCTGTTCCTGCTTCCCAGGCAGGAAGGGGATGGCACACTCTGCAAACACTGATGTACCTCTGTTCTCTGCAAAGTGGCTTAGAGTGGAAAACTGAACCAAACTATGAAGCAGAGGGAAACCAACACAGAGAATATGAAATATAGAGTAGCCTGCATTGTAAAAGCTGCAGAAGGAGAAAGCAAGCTCTTCATCTCAGGCACCTATTTAGACCCACCTCAGAAATTAAAAACAGGTCACTAATTAAGATGTGCAGCACGGTATCATCTGGTTTCCTTACTGAAAGAGCACACTGACTTCAGTATGAACTTCAGGCTTACAGGGCATCTTTCAAAAATCTATCCTCAGTCACACCAGACACCTCTACGCATCCTGACCATCAAAGCACAGTGCGAATGACGTAAGAAACTGCTGTCCTGCAAGGCACAGCTATGAGCAAAATTCTTGTCCTCCAGACCTAGAAATGCTTAAAAGCCTAAAAATCTGACAACTGCCCTTAAATACTTAACTGAAAGGAAAATTAAAGATGCTGACAGTCATCTGTAAGAGGATTTATTGACTTGTCAGCAGTGCCTTTCTACTCCCACTTTACTGATTTGCTATCAAGGAAATATCTCAAGTTGTCTGTGAGGCAAATAGAAATATCATGCTCAGGCTTCAAAATTATACAGATAACTTTACAAACAAATAATTTACTGTGTGACATCTAAACACACAATCAAAATGGAGTCAGACAATTGACCACCTCTAACAAAGGTCATGCAGTAACATGACAAAGAACTGTTGGCATATCAACTGCACTTTTTAATTCCAGACAAACTTTCAAAACAAAACAAGCATATTCTTCAAGCAAACCTGATGGCACAGATATCTTCTCTTCCCTGGGGACCACTTGGTTTCATGTGAGAGCTCAATTAGCAGCAAATATTTTACTTAAGTTTGCAAAACATTTTAAACAACAATTTGCTATAATAAGAAAAGAACTCTGAAAAAAATACCTTTTGGATATGCAGATTTTTGCTGGTAGACATCCGTAGAAGATATGTATGTATGAAGATATGTATGAGGTTAAACAAAATTGATTTTATTATTTGTTAGTTCTGGGAGTGCAAAAATATATTTCTTACATGTTAGAAAGGCTGCATGTTATGCAGTCTTTTCCCCTCGATCACAGACAGGGATACATCCACATCCAAATGTGGAAAGACTATTCTAATTATGAAGGTCTGACAATGAGCTGCTGCACTCACATTGTCAAAATCTCCAGCACGGTACAGCCCTTTTGTGCTGTCTTGCTGGAAGAAACAGATCCAAGAAGGTTCAAATTTCACTGCTCATTTTCCTTATGAGACTAGCAAGAAATGTGTAATATAGGTAGTTTTACATCTGTACAACCTGGGGAACTACATCTGACTTTTGAGAGAATTTGCAACTAGTATAAAATAAAGCAACTGGTATAAGATAGAGAAAAAAATTTAAGAAGGTTTGCACTAAAATCAATGAAGTTTAAAGATCAGCTGTAAGCCATCTTCAGTGTCTCCTTATTCTGTGAGCTATGCAGACCAACCGCACAAACAGCACAGGATTCATAGACAAATGCATTACACACGTGTACAGACTTTCTTAACTTGGCCTGCATCTATGTATGGGCCTGATTTTAAAAGCCTTTAATAAAATGAGTCTCATTAATGTTAAACTGTTTGATTTGGGACCTGATTAAAAAACATTTGACATTAATGGGACTTGTTTCATTAAGGGCTTCCTAAAAGTTGGAGTTGAGATCTGGATTTCACTTGATCTAAGCAAAAGCCCATGTGAAATGCATAGAACAATGATTTTACCTTTAATTAGGCTTTATTAAGGACTTCAAATGATTTACACATTTATGCTACTTTGACATCCAATTAAGGACATCAGTTTACCATAAACATTCGGGAAAGGTAGTGTAAGCTTTTAATGCGTCATTTCTAAAGTACAACAAGCACCTCATCTACTTCTAGCTTCTATCTATTCAGATAAAGGAAAGGAATAATGTTACCTGGAGCTTCCAGCACGTTATAACAACCACAGGGTCTGCAGCAGCAGGAAAATGTTAGTTATGTTTGCAATACGAAGTCTCACGCAGGCAAGCCTGGCAGGTATGAGAGGCTGCTCCTCTAATAAACACTGGGTTATGAGATGACCCCACATTGCCCCTTGCCGTTTCCATGGCCTTCTTCACAATGCACACCAGTGAGAAGGGGCAAGGAGCAATGTCATATCACATATCAAATATGTCTTGTACTTACTGCACTGTTGCACTGAGGTACTATACCCACTTGGTATAAACTCAGTATAGTAACCTCTTTCTGTAAGTCACCATTTTCTCAAATTAGTTTCCTTGGCTGCTGCAGGGGCAGCAGAGCAGCATGGTTTTCTTAATAATGAGTTCATGATAAAGCCAGAACTCTGCCCAGATAATTGTATTTTTTTTCATGGCATATCCTGCTATATTTCTGAACATAACTGTTTTTCTGATTTTGTCTTAGTTTGTTTTACGAACACTTACAGGTGGTTTTCCAACATATTATGCAACACGCTATCTTTAAAAAATCAGTTCTTTGAACATCTGGAAATAAAACCTTTGAATTAACAGTCACATTTTCATCATTCTCAGAGTCTGTCAGGCTTTGAGCTTTACTTTCTTGCCTTTCCAAGAATAAATCTGGTAATCTCTTCTGACTTTTATCAGGTCACTCCAACTTTCTGTGATATTCCTTGTGAATGGATTTCATTATGTAAGAACAAGTTTCCTTGAGACATTTAGTTGCTACAGCTGGCTTCCATGTGTTAACTTCTCATCCTGACAGCATCTCCCTGTGACACTAGAGATGAAAAGCTTGCCAGTTGTGTTATATTGTTTTCTTTGTTTATGTTGAAAGGTTTTCCGTTTGGTCCTCACCTGTGATATTACTGGTGCTGAACAAAGCATGTTCTGTTGGAGGAGGAATTCTTGTTCTCCTAATGCATGCAGCAGTGCTCAAACATCATTTCCTGTAGCTGAAGCAACAGTAACAATATTACTCAGAAATGGTTGCATCATCTTTGTCATCTTGAGACCATCTCACAGCCAAGTTAACAAAATTTGTCTGTGCTTCCAAAGAAGCCAAATCAGGAATAAATACACATTGGGACCCAGCCCACAGATATTCAGCTGGCACTGTACAGTTAAGCGATTTGAATTAGTGCCCTCACCCAATTATGCTGGAAACATACCATGCTGATTCAGTGAGCCAGATCCAGCTGTCTCTTACACTAATGTAAAGCTAGAGTATTTCTTCTGATGACAACAGAGAGTGATATACAGTTGTGGACTTGATCATGAAACAGGCTAGAACTAGAGCTGAACAAGTAACTCAGAATATAATTGCCTAAGAAAGTACAGGACACTGTCCTTAGGAGTCTGTTGCATGTTGCTGGATTCCTCTGCTTCACTGGAAGTAACAAGATTGAGGATACAGTTCCAGTTTCTTTTTATTGAATGTCTACCAAAAAAAAATTGTCATTTCTTATATTCACTATTTTAGTGCTGGGAGTGATTATATTTTCTCTGGTTTTGTTTACTTTATGGATAGATAGATGAAGTAAAAAGTGAACTAGCTGAACGGGATATACCAAAATCCATCTGTGTTGGCAAGTTCCAACTGACCATGTAAATCAGAGGTTATTGTTTCTGTCTCTGATGGTACAAGTGTGACTCTGCTGGTCAGAAGGAGGTCTTAAGAAAGCCCAGTCTTTTTTCTTTCTCAGGGAGAGCTAGCATGAACATTTTAAGCTGTTTTCTCTCCGGGTCACACAGGCCTTGCCCAAGGCACCATTCCCAGAAAAAAATAGATGATTCTAAGATTTATTTGCTAAGTAGAGCTTCAAAATGTAACTTCTTCAGCAAATAATTACATGGTACATGTAATCAGGGTAGCTCTGCATTGACACTCTGTTCTTTTTAATAAAGATTAAGACAGTTTTTTCTTTCTTTCTTTCTTTCTTTCTTTCTTTCTTTCTTTCTTTCTTTCTTTCTTTCTTTCTTTCTTTCTTTCTTTCTTTTTCTTCCTTCCTTCCTTCCTTCCTTCCTTCCTTCCTTCCTTCCTTCCTTCCTTCCTTCCTTCCTTCCTTTCTTCCTTTTAACCGTTAACAATCACAAATACACTTTCTGTCTATTAAACAGGTCCCTGCATCAAATTTATTTCGTTGAATAATCTGCATTTTAAAGCATGGGGAAAACCAGTATAAATGCAAAGGGCCACAGAGAAGTGCCAGACTTTGAACAGGTATCTTGGCAAATGTTCTCACTTTCTTTGTTTGCACTGTAAATGCTCAGTTACTGAATCAAAAATTTAAAAACACAAATATTTGGCTCTGAGTTATCCAGCTGAGGAATCAACAAAGAACAGACAGAGGGGAGGTAAGGCTGACACAGAAGGGAAGAAAGAGTGCTAATGGGAGTGGAAGAACTTGATGTAGTTTAGAACCAGTGTTTTATATTTCTTCCAGAATGAGTGAAACCTTTCTGGGAGCAATCTAATTTCCTCATGAACTGTGGGAGTTTAATTTCCTAACAGCAGAGAAAGGTGGCAAAAACTGTCTTTTGTGTCACTCATGATATAAATCCCAACCAAAATCACTTTCATTTTGAAAAACAGTTAAGCCCCCAAGAAAATGTACTTTATTGTCAGTATCACATCATTTACAAAGCTGAGGCATTTAACAGCAAGGAAATGAATACTTAGGGAGATCGTAAATCATATATTGCCCACATAGTAAAGTTGCATATTATTCTTATCAGTTATAACAAAACGTCTATTTTGGCCTTAACTCTGATCAGGGGCTTAACTTTTCTAACTCTCATTTTAGTAATTAATTATTTCATTTTATTAATTCCTTCTTCCATTATTTCCTTATCTTCTCTCTTTATTATTCCCTTCTCTCTTACTCTTGCTATATAACACAATATAACAGAAACTGAAGTCCAACAAAATGATTTGTAGACAAATGTTTAAGAACTTAGCTAAACTTAAGACTCAGATGATGCTTGTGGCCACAAATATATTTGTTTTATTTGTTGCTATCATCATTTGCAGACGACACCAAGTTAGGTGCATGTGTTGATCTGCTCGAGGGTAGGAAGGCTCTGCAGGAAGATCTGGATAGGCTGGACTGATGGGCCGAGGCCAACTGTATGAAGTTCAACAAGGCCAAGTGCCTGGTCCTGCACTTGGGGCACAAAAACCCCAAGCAGTGCTACAGGCTGGGGGATGAGTGGCTGGAAAGCTGCCTGGCAGAGAAGGACCTGGGAGTATTGGTTGATAGCCGGCTGAATAGGAGCCAGCAGTGTGCTCAGGTGGCCAAGAAGGCCAACAGCATCCTGGCTTGTATCAGGAACAGTATGGCCAGCAGGACTAGGGAAATGATTGTCCCCCTGTACTCAGCTCTGGTGAGGCCGCACCTTGAGTCCTGTGTTCAGTTTTGGGCCCCTCACTACAGGAAGGACATCGAGGTGCTGGAGCGTGTCCAGAGAAGGGCAACAAAGCTGGTGAGGGGTCTCGAGAACAAGTCCTACGAGGAGCGGCTGAGGGAGCTGGGGTTGTTTAGCCTGGAGAAGAGAAGGCTCAGGGGCGACCTTATCGCTCTCTACAGGTACCTTAAAGGAGGCTGTAGCGAGGTGGGGATTGGTCTCTTCTCCCACTCGCCAGGTGACAGGACGAGTGGGAATGGGCTAAAGTTGCGCCAGGGGAGGTTTAGGTTGGATATTAGGAAAAACTTCTTTACTGAAAGGGTTGTGAGGCATTGGAACAGGCTGCCCCGGGAAGTGGTTGAGTCACCATCCCTGGAGGTATTCAAAAGACATGTAGATGTAGAACTTAGTGACATGGTTTAGTGGAGGACTTGTTAGTGTTAGGTCATAGGTTGGACTAGGTGATCTTGTAGGTCTCTTCCAACCTAAACGATTCTGTGATTCTGTGATCATTCTCCAGCAATTACCACTCAGACTATAAATGCACAGGTGAGGACAAATGGACACATAGGAGGCTTACAATCAAATGCAACATTCCCAGAACTTTCTAGGATAAACGAGTTGTCTGAATTAGTGAGAAACTAAGCACATCCAGATTCCTGTTCTCCCCTCATGGGTTGCTTCCTCCAGTGCTGGTTTACACATCACTGTGTTGAAGACTCACCACTGTTGTAAATTCTGATTCAGTCACCATTTATCACCCCTGCAGGACTCTGTACTTTGAACATGGACTACCTGTTACAGAACATTAGGCTGTTATCTATCACAAAGATATGATACCTTAGTGGGGATCTCTCAGCTATGCTGTATTAGATACATTAGATCATCACGGTCATTATCATTGACGAAAACTTTCAGCTATGGCTTTTGTTTGTCATGATAAACATAGTTGAGCACAGAGAATAACATCCCATGAGTAGGACATAGAGAATAGGTCTTGGTGAGAACATAGAGAACAGCTGTCTTGGTGAGAATGAAGTGGAGAAATGATGAGACGGACAAAGAGGAGAGAGAAAATCTTCACAGCAGCAGAAAGATGAGCAGAGAAGAAAAGGTAGATGGGCTGAAGAAAGAAGCAAAGACTATTTAAAGAAAAGGATAAGAAGGACAAAATTTGGGAAAGGAAAGAGCTCTCACTGATGGATTACTTTGTCCTTTGTGCCAAATCCAAGAACACCAGAGGCTCTGACAGATACTATTGGTGCACCTCTGCTCTTCAGCACACGGAGCATAGAATTGTCTGAAGAGATGTGTATCTTCTGCATCCATTATCACAGAAATGCCAGAATTGGCTCCTTAAGGAATCCATATAGCAAAATGATTTTCTGAGGTAAGCAATCAGTGTCATTGCCTTGAGAAAAACACTTTGCACTCACAGCATCTCTGTAGCTGGGCCATTCTTAGTTGGAGTCTGCATTTATTTCCTCCATCTCTTTTTCCAGACTTCAAATCTGCTAGGACGTATCAGAGAGAGAAGAATAATTTCCCAATTTTCTTTAAAAATAAACAATGAATGGACAGTTTCATTTTTGCATTCTTGGCATTGGCTTAATTACTACTATGGAACAGGGAAGAGAATACTCGGTTCCATATGTGGTCACATTAGCCTGCCATTGGTAAACCCTTTGGCTTCCTCACTATTCAAGAGCAAGACAGTTTGTGAATGGTATCTTAGAAGAAAAGGATGTTTCACAGCTGTGACCTTCCACTTCCTGAAGACAGAATTATTACAGGATTATTTCTTATTCAACTACCAGCAACTAGAGGTTATATGTCTTAAAATACCCGTTCCCAGCCTCTTTCCTGTTTGCACCACAGAGCGTGCAAAAACTTGCCATACCTCAAAATGATAGGTTGGTGTTTTTTCAGTTTCCTTCCTCATTAATAAATTCAGCACTTTGAGGCTGTATCTCTTGTTAGATACAGGTTTTAATGAAGAAGCTTTTTTTATTTTAAGGCTCAACAACTGCGCTGAACAAGTCCTACACAAAGAAAGGCCAGGAATACAATTCACAGGACTTGTATTTGGACTAGTGGAGAGCCCCGAGTTGAAAGGGATGCTCTAAAACTATTATTTCTATAGATTAGTTAGTGGAAAAAGTGCTTAGATTCTTTTCCGGAATAAAGACTTCCACTTCCTTAAGCAACAAGAAGAGGGCAATGAAGATTAAGCATAATCACTCTATCATCATGTACTTAGTTTTTTAGGCATACACATGAATATCATGACAGGATAAGTCTCATGGAAGCACTTGAACGAAGATAAAGGATCAAGAACTGAGAAGACAATCCCATAACGAAAGAAGGTACCAAACATTTCTGTGAAGCAGCTAGTACCACCTCTCCTAGTGAGGGATCTGTGATAGTCCCTGAGTGGGGTTCAGACACAAATGGAGCCAGCCCAGAGCTCTGGAAATGAGCGTAATCCATGCTGGAAGACACAGGAAGTTTTACGTTTTCTCTCTTCAAGTAAGGACAAATACCTACTGTTTTTTTTATAATGTTTCCAATTTGAACATTGGAGTAGATCTTCACTTACCAGTGGACCATTTTTTTTAACAGGAATATGACCTCAGACATACGATGACAACAATGTATTGGCCTAAGAAAAGAACAGTGAAATGAATAACACTTTTTCATTTGCTGGTTTCTATGACACTATGATAACAGAAAAATTCTATATCTATTTACAGTACAGCTGAGTCAGTTCAACACAAAAGTGTAGCTATAATAATTCTGGCTCAGGGGACAACTGAGAAACAAGTTAACTGGAATATTAACTCAAGTGAACTTGGGTTAAAAACAAACAAACAACAAAAACAAACAAAAAAAACCAACAACAAACTTCTTCCGTGTGGATGAATTCACCCAGATGAGTCATTTCAGACAAATGATTTTTCCACCATCAAATAACAGGGGCTCAGGGTAACTTCCACAGATAGAATTCAGAGCCTCACACTAGAAATGTCACTTTGATGTTTTTTTTTCTGCATGTATTTGAGATTCTATACTTGAGACTTTACTGTCCAATGAGGTGTTCAGAAGGGAAAACGTGTAGTTCTGAAAAGAACTCAGGATTTCATGTCACAGGATGCTGGATCAGGCAGTGAAGCCAGTTGAAAAAGAGCCCTTCCTTCCACCATCCTTCCTTTTTCTCCATGCCTTAGCCATTTATCCTAGCTATGCACTATGGTTTCCCAGTACAGTTAGTAAAGCTGTTTGCACAGTCAAACAGACCTCTGAAATAAACAAAACAAAACAAAACAAAACAAAAAAAGAAGAAAAAGAAAAACAGAAAAAACAGAAAGATATAAGTTTTGTTAACATGATTTTAATGACACTGTTTAGATTTCAGCACAAAGAGAGGGATCTGCACAAATGGGAAGATGGCAAACATAAGAGTGCTGGCACAGGCGTGAGTACAGGCAGTTGGAGTCTCTTCAGACAGTTTTGCTACTAAAGCTATCATCTTTTCAAATTATGCCTGCCAGTAAGGTCAGAACTAGAATGAGGTAGGAGCCAAACCATCAAAAAGACAATAAACACAATCAAAGAAGGAAAGGTAAGAGAAAGCACAGGGTGAACAGAATGGAAAAATATGCAACGCAGCCTTATAAAAACAAAATTAAATCCACATGGTAATTGAATAAGGAAGGTCTCTGGTGATCAAGTATCAGTCCAACAATCACTTACCAGCAAAAGCCCAGGCTCGTGCCTATTCCAGTGTCCAGACCCAAATTCTCTTTTCTCACTACCAATAGACAGTGTCTCACTTATGTCCCCCACCAGGATCCTGGCCTTATCACTGAACTTCTGTCATTCAGTTGCTCAGGGAAATGCAAGGCTTGGGTTAAAGCACACCCTGTGTAGAGAACTGCTCTGCCAAATCCTCATCCCAATTTCTTTCTGTCCCTTTCTCCTGTCCCAGACTCTTTATCTTCAGTCTCTCTGTTTCTTGTCTCATCTACATTCAGGGCAGGAGGCTTTCCTCCTCTGCATTGCCATAAGGCTCATTAAAGACTGCTGTCTGTTATTGTGCTCACTCCCACACTGACCAAGAAGAAATGTGAACAGCAATTGCTACATAAAAGTCATGCTTTGCTGTGGACTGCACAGGGGTAGGGGTGCAAACCCTACAGCCTATGCACCAGGAACAGTGAGGGTGATAATCTTGAGGTGTTGGCTGCTGAACTCAGAAAAGTGTCTAATGTACTGGTGAAAACTGTCATTTAAGATTTGGCCATACATTGGTGGCTTTTCATGAGATCAGTGATGTACTCAAAACAGGGATCACATCCTGTTTCAAAGAGGAGGGAGACACATTTTTGCCAAGGAAAAGCTGCTAGTATTATTGCATCATGTGCAAAAGCAGTGCTTTATGTAAACAAACAAACGTTATTCTTTTAAAAACAGCTGAAGTTAAAAGTAAATAAAATTGGGGGCAACCCTGAAGCATGGAAAACTGCAGATCAAAGAACTGTGTACCAGCAAATTGGATCATATGATGGTTAGTGTCAAGTGACCCAGCTGCACTGTTAGTAAGAACCAGTTATGACTGAAACCAAGGAAATCTTAATGCTCTTTTGGATTCCAAAATTATCCATCTTTCTAAGGCAAACTCTAAATCACTCCATGACACAACCTCTACTCTTTGAAGCTTTCTCTTCTCTTCCCTGAAGAGTATTTTCATCAACCATGCTCCAGAATCTCTCACTCCGAAATCTGATGAACATGTACCCTCAGTTCCTTCTGAAGTAGTTCTCTGTTCTGCAAG
This sequence comes from Anseranas semipalmata, assembly GCA_013399115.1. NCBI lineage: Eukaryota > Metazoa > Chordata > Aves > Anseriformes > Anseranatidae > Anseranas > Anseranas semipalmata. Next base: position 184,667 of record VXAA01004465.1, read on the forward strand.
GTCTTCAGGGGCCAGCATGTCTGCTTGCAGGACTTCTTCTTGGAGGAGTTTGGGCTGTCACTTACTTTGAATAGTGGTTTCCTCCTTAATTATGACCCGAGGATGACTAACGCATCTCTGGAGCACTGATCTGCAAAATTCAAACAGAAAAGTGCGGGAAAGTTGAAAGTTGAAATCAACCACATCCCAGGCTGCAAGAGCTACCAAACCAGAGGGATTTTCAGAGCTGGGTAAGGACTGCGGATGGAAGAAGAGTTTCAGAACTAGGTAGGCAAAATAGTGAGAACAGAGGCAATTAGATCAGACAAGGAAAGTGAGAACAGAGACTGAGGTCAGATCCTGGATCACAACCATTTGGAACTAACAGTAGAGGAGGCATTTAGGGATTTGTATCAATAAGTAAAAGACAAGACAGACACATAGAAACTTGCATTTTGAGTATTCAGATATTGATTTTGATCATAGCAGAGGGGTAAGAATGTGGGAAAAAATGAGATAAAAGGCACAAGTTGTGACAATAGTGATGAAAAGGATAAATTCTCCTCTGCCCTTGCTTGGAGGAGAAAACCTTTCCCTGGAGTGTAGTGTGTACAGAGAATCATAGAATCATTTAGGCTGGAAAAGACCTCCAAGATCATCTAGTCCAACCTTCTCCCTACCACCAATATTACCCACTAAGCATGTCCCTAAGTACCACATCCGACCTTTCCTTAAACACCCCCTGGGACGGTGACTCCACCACCTCCCTGGGCAACCCATTCCAATGCCTGACTACTCTTTCTAAGAAGAAATTTCTCCTAATTTCCAACCTGAACCTCCCCTGGCACAACTTGAGGTGATAGCTGAGGTAGCTACTACTTGAGGTAGCTGAGAAGCTACCTGGCCTCTCACAGAGTATAGAAGCAAGGTCAGCTGAAGGAAATGAGACACGGACTCCAAAGTGGGTGTGTGATGGAGACGTTTATCACTGAGCAAGTCACCCATAGTCAGCTACCAACCGTATGTGGCCCACATAAAGCAGGTATGCTGAATAAAACTACACTGCTGCTGGTAGTCCCCTCACCGCTCTCACCACTCCCCTATCTCCTAACCCTGTTGGAAAAAAAACATCTTACATTAGAACATGGCACAACTTAGGGATGCAGGATTTCCCACTTCACATTGAGAGGGAGTGCACTCCCCGCTAAGGATCTGGCTCTGACAAGGTACTCTCTGCAAAACTTTGCAGTTTGGGGTATGCACTGAAATGGTTTCAGATACTCCACTTTATGACCAACTCCAAATGCTCCCACATTTGGGCTGCCAGCTGCCTCAGTGGGTTCAGCAAAAAGGACTCTGCTCATACAGAACATGTATCTGAGGACTACGTCACTCCTTTTTCAAAGGCTGTTTTAAGGTATGGCATAACTTTGGCAAATTTTTTGTTAGGCTACACCATACAAGGCAGCATTATGAACAGATGCTTGGGTCCATTTATTCAGAGGAAAACAGTGTTTTTATCAAGTCTACCAACTCCTTGTGGCTTCAGTGCCTGTGTATGAAATACTCTGTCACACAACCAAAGCTGGAAGTAGATACTGAAATGACAGAGCAACTTTATCTTTTTCTTATAGTTTGTGCTTTTTGTGCCAAAAAAAGAAAAAAAGAAAAAAAAAAAGCAGATCTATGGCAGGAAATAAGGCATCAAAACAATACTAAAATTCACTGAGAAAATATCGGACAATAGATTTTTAATTCATCAACTAAAACAAACCCAAACTGCAAAACATTCAGGTTTTGTGATCCACAGATTGTTTCAGTAAGGTGGCCATTTGTGATTAAATATACTTTAAACACTCGGGATATAGGAAGAGAGCTGACTTGTGTAATTACCATTGAACCAATCAATAAGGAAGGCTAATTGCTAGAGGATATTTAATGTCATATTCAATGAACATGTATTTATGAATATTTGCTGCAAGATATAACCGTCTGGGCCTAACACTGCTGCTACTGAATCCAATGAGTGTCGATTGTGGTTTCAGTAGAACGATTTGTTAAACAGAGAGCCATTATCTGTGAAATCCTGGGGAATGTAAGCCACGTCGAGGTCTTGAAACTACAAACAGGAATAAATAGTATGTTGTAATACACTAAGCAAATGATAACAAAAAGTACAGGAAAAAAAAATACTAACAGGGAGAAGCTAATAACCAGCAAATTAATTTTTGCAGACTTAGAATAAACTGGCAAGTGGAGAATGGGTTTTCCCATTTTCTCCCTCTTAAAAGCAATTAGAAGATAGGGGTAGAGGTTATTCATTAATATAATATTGATGTTTGGGGGAAAAACTAACGAACTTAAGACAGAGAACTGTTTAAAGTAGAATGCATGGTGTTGGTTGTTTGTCTTTTATTATTTACTTTATTAGAAAAAAAAATGGTTTTGAAGGTAGGAGCACAGGCCTTGGGGGAGGGTAAAAGGCACATCTCGTTACTGTACGATTTTCTGTAAAACATTTAACTTCTCACATTCCAGGTCCCCGTGATAAGAATGATGGCTGCCTGTCTTTGTAGGACGCCTTAGGTTCCTCAAAAAAAAAGAAAAAAAAACCCAACACACAGAAAAACCCACCAACATTTCAAAATGGTAGTATCACTCCCCATGTTCACACTCGTTCGCAAACAGCAGCGAGCCCTCACAGCAGGTCTGTCCGCACGGAGTTTTACGGAGGCTGGCTCTAACTTTCCGGTAACAAAGAGCAGAAGACCTGTGGGTGGTTCGAGGCCACTGCGGTGGCTCTCGGGCTCAGCCCGGCAAGCAACAGCCCGGGCTGGTGCAGACGTGGCTTCCTCCCGCCCGGCCACAGGCCTGCTCCATCTTCCCGCCCGCCGCCTCCCCGGGCTCTCCCGACGAGCCCCGTCCGGCTTCGGAGGGGGTTTTCGCACCCGGTAACGTCAAATTGTGTTTGTGGAGCGACGAGCGGGAGCCGCAGGCAGACCCTCGCGAGGGACCGGGCGGCGCCGCTGGCGCCGGCGGGAGAGGCGGCTTCAGGGCTGCCCGCGTCCCGTTTCCGATCCCAGCCCGCTCCCGCAGCCACGCAGGCCGGGCCCGGCCGCGCGGGGCTGCCCGGGCTCCC
>VXAA01004465.1:189693-226699 GCA_013399115.1 Anseranas semipalmata
CTGACAATTGGCCAGAAAATAGGATTCGCCTATCGTAGGGCTCAGTGAGTGGAATGCCTGAAAAATAAACAATTCGGTGGCACAGTTGTGTGCAAACATCCCGGCACAATCTTTCTAGACAGTAGTTTACGCTACATGAATTGAAAGTTTAGAAACGAGCATTTGCAGGTACAGAAGGTTTCATCTTATACATGAGATTCACAAAAATGCAGCTGAGTTTACACAGCAGGCCTTTCACTTCAAGGAGATCAAAGTGACACCCGGTTTTTGTTTGTGTTGTAAAGTGAGTTCCTACATACTGTATCCTTGACTCAAAAGTTTGAAGCGTGCATCTCAACTGTTCCCAGTCATTGCAAGCCTGAATGGGACAGTTGTGTAGTGTGTTAAGATAAACAATTTACATAAGAAAAGATGGAAAATGACACCGATGCAGCACAAAAAGATGATGTATGAAGATGCAGGTACTTAGGCAGACAATGTATCAGCTTCCCTCGTGGTGCACTAGGAAAGCTTAAAGGCACAAAAATTCAAAAGGAAGTTTTCGTGTCAAAACTGAACCCACACCTTTAAATTGCCATTTTTATGAAACAAAGGAATCCAAGGGTAAGGACTGTATATTCCTATTTGGGCCTTTTTAGTACCATAATAAGCAACAGCTAGTTGGTTGGAGAATTCCCTTCTTCCCCCTTTTGTCTTTTGCCAGGTCAGCTGGCTAACTCAAGGCCTGCTTTTTTTATAGCTTGTACATCCAAAACTGTTGAATTAAGGAAAGAATGTAGTAAGCCACTGTTGCCTTCTTATGTGCCAGTGAAGTGCCATCTACACACCTATGACATATTAATAATAGATAAATTAGTGATCAGGTGTACAGATAGAAAGGAGAGAAAATAGAGACTATAAATAATGAACAACTGGAAAGTACATTACTGGATATACAGATGAAAAGAGCATACGTGAAGGGAGTCAATAATTATTTAGTTATGCAGATAGGGAGAAAGCAAGTAGAAGAGCAATATAAGAATGTTAAATTATGCGTGTATGAGAAAGAAAACTTCAGTAATGTTATAAACTAGACTGATGGGTGATTCCTTGCCTTCTGGCTGTAACCAGCCTTTACGCACAAGAAGCAGGCCGTGGGCATACAAGAAGAAATTCCAAAGAGCTTGCTGTATGTATTTTGGATCGATGACATTGTGTCCCACCAACGCAGAGCTCAGGGCTCTACCACTGTACAGTTACGTGTCCTAAGGAGTCCTATACATTTACGCAAAGTCTTACAAAAAATTTCCTTTCACAAGTATCTTTTTAGGATGGCCAGTTCTAAGTTTCTGGTAATTCCGTGCAAAATCATCTCTAAGTGGTATTTCTGTGACAACATGGTTATTAGTATGTTGGTGGTCAGTCTGACGTCTGCAGTGAATCTGTTCTTTTATTCCCAGCTGGTCCTTACATACCTTTCATCAGACTGACGTGGTCACTAGATAGGACTTATAATTTGAGAATTGAGAGTTCATAAAATAATCAGAATGACTGCGGTCTGACCATACATAGTTTAACATGTAAATATATGGTTCAAAGTCTATGTAAAATAATCATATAACTGTATTTCTTAAAAATATAAAAAATATAGATCTTTTCTGTGAAGGTTATCAGTCACTATGTAGAGTAAATCACCTGACAGAGTGAAGGGAATCAGGTAGTTTCCTTTTAGAGAAAGGAAGTCAGGAACAGCCTGGACTGATGAGTGGGATTTGGTCATAACAATTTTTATGCATAGGTTTGGAAAAGCAGGGAGTTATTTGACACGTAACAGAACAGAAGATGCAAAAGAATATGAACAGGGGTAAGAATCTCCTGTTTATTATTGAGAGACAATTGCAAGTAATTTAAAAATCTGTATTTGGTGTGAGATGTTGAAAGACATTCTCTTAGCTGAATACATTACCAAAACACTGAAGGAGAGAGAACCAGTAAACACAATTCTCTGCTAGAGGCAGGACTTCCCGTGCTCAGTGTCTGTATACTGTAGCAGCTAAGGCCAGGCAATTAAACTTTGGTTTTGTAGATAACATCCCTCCTAGGTAAGCTGGAATATTATGGTTAAAGCTGAATGCGTCAGAAACAAGTTTACTTTTGCTTGAAGAAGGTAATTATAAGTCTCATAAAAGTACACTTCCATAAATAATCTGAAATAGATGAAAAAAAAAAAAAAGTGCAATGCGTTAAGCATAATGTTTGTGGTTTAATTACATTTGAAAGCTCACCTTTAAGAAGAAAGTGCAAAAAGCTAAATTCAGGATCTAAATCCAGCTGGTCTGAAGAACTGACTTAGCACAAATGACCCAGAAAAATAATGTAATTAAAATATTCTAGAGAAAAGGTAATGAAGTTTTGTACAAAAATGAAAGTCAAGCAGGGACAATTGCAAAGATGCAAACCAGGAGGATTCTGACAGCAGTTAATTGCATGGTTAGAGCCGAAGGGAGTAGTGGAAAAGAGAAGAGGGATTTTGAAGGTGTTATTCTTTCCAGCCTGTTAATTCTGAATGATTGAAGATTTAAGATGCTATGGGAGAGAGAGATTAGGGTGGGTTAAAAGGAGGCAACATTTGGGTTGTGTTTGTAGAGAAGTGGCACTGAGCTATGTTAAGTTGGTCAGTGCAAACAAGAGGGTAGACCCAGAAGTCATAAGGATCAGATGACATCCCTTCTCCCACTTTTTTTACTTGGTGCATTCCATTGGTAATAGACAGAATTTATCTCTCCTTTTCTTGGTGCTTGTGTGATTTGGAGAATATCCAGTTGACTCTTGAAATATCTATTAAGTTCATTTTCATTGCCATGGTGATGACAGAAAAGCTACAAAGCCTATCTGAATGGTATCCAGTCAGTCATAAACTGATGGATGAGAAGTATTTTAAAAAAAGGTCTAGAGATCACCTGCTGGTGAGCAACTGAGAACTCCTGCAACTCACAGCTTCTGGTAAACTCCTTTTGCTCTCAAACTTTTCTTCTGGTCTCCATCTCTTGTAAGAGAAATTTGAAGCTTCACCTTCTCTGCTGATTGAAAAGGGGAGTTTTCCATTAACTTATGGGAGACTCTGTGCTTATCCAGGCTGCAAGTTCAGGTTCTTGTTTCCTGCAAATTGCTCCAGCAAACTGCTCATTTATCCTGCATTTTCCTTACCATTATGTGAAAATGGCAGTAGACATAGAAGCCTGTTCTTCAAAGATGCTTGAATTCCTACAGTGAACCTAGTGAGGTTATCATTAACTTTTCTCATCTATGGCTTGGGAAAACATAGAGCAGCAACACAGACCTCTCATTGTATCAGCTGTTACACAGTTTCTTTTGGAGGACTCTTCCGTGGGACTGAGTGCAGGTTTACCTGGAGTACTGCATCCAGGTCTGGGGCCCTCAGCACAAGAAGGATGTGGACCTGTTAGAATGGGTCCAGAGGAGGGCCACGAGGATGATCAGAGGGCTGGAGCACCTCTCCTATCAAGAAAGACTGAGAGAGCTGGGGATGTTCAGCCTGGAGAAGAGAAGGCTCCGGGGAGACCTCATTGCAGCCTTTCAATACTTAAAGGGGGCTTATAAAAAGGATGGAGAGGGACTCTTTACTTGCATAGATAATGATAGGACAAGGGGCAATGTTTTTAAACTAAAAGAAGATAGATTTAGACTAGATGTTAGGAAGAAATTCTTCACTGTGAGGGTGGTGAGGCACTGGAACAGGTTGCCCAGAGAAGTTGTGGATGCCCCATCCCTGGAGGTGTTCAAGGCCAGGCTGGATGGGGCCCTGGCCAACCTGATCTAGTGGGTGGCATCCCTGCCCATGGCAGGGGGTTGGAACCAGATGATCTTTAAGGTCCCTACCAACCCAAGCCATTCTATGATTCTATGATTCAGGTTAAGTATCATGAAAAGAGAGGCAGTAGATCACCTTGTTGACTGAGACAAGTGGGCAGGTTATCCTTCTGGAAGTCAGTGATTATGATTCTGCCACCCATGTGGAGCTTCTCATTTGGACAGCAGGTCCTGTTTGAGCTGACACTCAAATCAGTAGACTTTTGTGTCAGGCTTATTAAAGGCCTGTCTAAAGTACTTTAGACTTGAGTACTTGCTTACTGTTAATGTCATTTCTGTAACAACCACAGCTGCATTGAGGCTAATGAAGCAAACACAGTGAAGCATCAGTATAAACTACAAGAGAATCGGTCCCAAGGCCTCCTATGTCTGATTGGACTTTAGAATAGCACAAACAGGTAACATCATGACTTAAATGCATAGATATGATTTTTTTTTTCCATTTACTATCTATTACAAGCATTACTGGCCTACCCTTGAAGTACAAATAGTAGTTTCTCTAGCAAGCAAATCCTTGTCGCATGTAAAAAAAATGTCTCCGCTCCTTTTGCATGAGTCTTTCCAGAAAGCAGTCTGGACTGGCAGTCCCTCTGGGACTGTGATAAGGTAGTATAATGCAAAGCAGCCAAGGAGTTGTTCTGAGTTACACACTGGATGGAGCAATTTGGGATACACCCTGTCCCCTAGCAGCTCCTTGCTGACATAATTTACCCTTCTGTCTTGCAGTGCCTGTACTGAACAGACGTTTGTCTTGGAGCAAAGTGTCAGTCACTGACATTTGGGAAAGTATCTTCCACTGTTGGCGGCTGCTGAGGGTTAAATATATTAAAGCATATAGTATGTATAGCATTTTGTACAATTGGCATAAATATTATGACTGTGCTGATAGCATGGAGATTTGTTACTACGCAGTGAAAGGAGGAAGCTTTCTTTTGATACAGCCATGAAAATTAAGGTATACTTACATGTCATCTTGGTTCCCATGGTTTTCCTCCTTTCTTGTAAACACAGCTTCTCACTGGATATAAATTAGTGTTTGGGTGCTAAAATATTCTTGATAACCTTGGTAAATGAACATCAGCTTACAGAGGGATGACTTGCGAAGCATCTGAGAAGCTGGGAATGCCACTCCTGGCTCCGATGCTGAAGATTTTTGTGCTCTCGAGCTATTTGTGTAAGCTTTTTCCCCTGACTTTTTCATTTATATAGATGAAAGAAGAGGAGCTTCAGGAGGCTGAGCACATGAGTTTCTTGTCATTTGAAACATGTGGGCTTCAAAATAAGGAAGATTTTCTGGGTTTGTGCTTTTCTAGAAACTGGTGACTCTTCATTTTCAGGAGCCAGGAGTTTCTCATTCAGGCAGGGGCCTTTCCTTGAAGGTGCAGGAGAGAATGAGAAACAAACAGCTGATACCCTGAAGGAAATGGAAGAATGGAAGAGGTCAAGATATGTTATCTGTGCCTCCAACAAGGGAGTGAAATGCTGCATTAATTAGTACTGGAATAAATTTTAGATCATTCTATTCCTTTTTCTTCCTTAAATCTAGGCAGGGGCTGCGGATGGGTCAGCACTTTTCCAAATCACATCTTTCCTCTCTAGTAATCTTTCTTTTCTGATCTCTTCCAGGGTCTAGTGGCCTACTCCCCACCCTTGACAAGTGACAGACTACCCTTTTCCTCCAGTTTCCTGCCTGCGAGGAATACATGCTGTTTACAGAAAGACACCTAACGTGCTAAGTTGAGGGGTGGCCCAGGAGCCACTGCTAGATGTACAGATTTTGGTTTTAGATAATGCAAATGCTGATGTGATTTGCCAAAAGCTACTTTTTATTGGGAGTTTACAGACTTAATGCCAGCAAATCATACAAAGAGTTAATAAATATTAGTTCGTTTCAAACCTGAGGTCCCAGTGATGGCACAGGGGAGATGTTGTATAATAAAATCAATTGATCAGCAAGAATAGGAGGAATGGCTGTTTTCCGTTTTCCAAATTTGTTTGTGATGGGAAGCAAAAGGAAATTTTGCAAACGAAGTAGCTCAAATTGATAAGACTAGAAAGAGTATTCAGCTGAGAAAAAACAGAGCTTATACTAAGATGCAGTCAGAGCCTAAAGTAAGGTTGCTATCTACAGCAGAGGTTAGAATTTTCTACCATAATTTCCACCATCTCACATGGATGACTCAGAAAAACAGGGTGGTAGGTCTCTGCATATGAAGAATTCCAGCTACCCAAAAATAGTAATAGAGACAGTTAATAGTAGAGACAAGCCTGTTAAAAGCCTCTGTAGTCACGACACTGAAACAGAGTGCACTCTTACCAAAAGTTAATAGCTGGAATAAGTTTAATGAAGTCCTGAGAACTAAAGATGCAAGTGCTGGGACTACTGTATTAGAAGAATCGAAGCTAGGTGTGTTGCAGGCTATGTGCAACTGCAGATATAGTGGGGTTACAGAGATACACCAAGGAAAATTAAATTCTCTCCTACTCATGGCAGCAAAAAGTATATTTGGGGACTGTTAGAGAATAACCACCAGATGGACAGATCTTTGGAAATTATAGGCACCAAAACAACATTCTTGCAAATGCGCGCCTGACACAAAAACAGAAAACCAGCACATACTGGAGAATACAAAGGGTATGCCATGTCTAATTACTTCATACTTAGCAGTAATTCTCTTGTCAGTGCAGTTAAAAATGAGAAGGAGGAGGGAGGGAGGGAGAGAGAGCAGAGCTACTACTACTAAATGTGAGCTTTCATTAGGAGCTGGATGAAGAATAGGATGTGCTAAATGGGTTCTGGTTATAGAGGCAATCTAATAGCCTTCATATGCTGTTGTAAAATGAGGGAAGATGAGAATCTGGTTTTACAGCATAGTAGTCAAGCTACAAATTATGTGATGATTTTTTATTTAAAGCCCTTAGGCAAACACACACTAAATTATACTTTTAAGAATAGCAATTAGTTGCAAACCCAATTTTCAGATGGCAGTGTTTGTGGGAACTGCTCCTCTCAAACAAGATGAAGAGGACCAGGCTAGATGAAAATGGAAGAAGAAGATGAAATCTGTAAAACATGTTAATGAAAATCGGTAGTGTGTCATACATCTGGTACATAATGGCTGACAGTTGTAGAAGTGAAGGGCTGGGGGACAGATCTCTAGAGATCAGCTTGTCCATTGCTGTGTCCTTCAAAAGGACCAGCTATGCCTGTGTCTTTCCAGGCAGACATTTAACCAGTTTTCAAAGGTCTTCACTGAAGAAGGTCCATCGTGTCAGGGCATGGCCGATTGCAGTGGCTCGTTATCCTCTTTGCTCCTCTGAAGTCTAAGATGCAACTGTCTTCCTGCAGTTCAAAGTCTGCATTTCTTGTTTCTTCATGAACATAAAGAGTAGCAACATCAGAAAAGTTATAGCATTCCATTCTTCCTGCCACCTATTTTTGTCTTTTTTCATCCAAGCCCAGTTCTTTCCCTTGTTTCACATAGGTCGTGCACTGTTCTTTCTAAGTGAACCTCATCTTCTTGGGAAAGGAGCTGTTACAGCTTTATAACTAAGTATAGCATAAGAATTCCTTCGGGTATCTGGAGGACAGCACTCCTGCTTGTGTAGCCCATTATGGTGTTTGTCTTTCCTGTAGACATATGACATTGTTGACTTAGTTCAGCTTGCGGTTTGCTACAGCTCACAGACCAATTCTGCCAAATTCCTAGCCAGTTGTTCCCCAGCCTGAATTTGTCCAATTGATAATTCTTGGTTAGGTGTAGTACTATGTATATTCCCTTTCTGAATTTTGCCCTGTTTTTTTTTTTTTTTTTTTTTTTCCCCCAGGCCTCATTTTACAGTTTGTTGAGTTTGGAATTCTCCTCCTGCCCTGTAATATACCTGAAGGTCCTAACTGCTTCTTCATCTGTGTTATGCTTAATAGGTGTATTTCCTATGCCACTATTTAGGTCACTAGTGAAAATATTGACCAAAACCCATTTCTAGAGGCAGTCATTTGCTGCTCTACTGTAATGAATGTATCAGTGTTACTTACATAGTTTTGACCTACTATTCCGTAGTTTAATTTTGGGCCCTATGTCAGGAATTTGACAGGCACTGTTAATCAAGTAGTACTTGAAGATAGATACAGTCTGTAATTTGCAAAGCATTGGCTCAAAATAAACATGAAAATCGCAGGGATATTGGATTGGACTGTATCATCAGTTCATCAGTCATTGCTATTATAAACCTTAAAGGGTTCATAAGTTGATTTTTTTTTTCCCAGGTTTTAAACAAATCTAAAACTAACCAGTTTTAAAAGTGGTTGTGTTACTTGTCCTCAGCCTGGAAAGCTTTTTTTTTTTTTTTCAGCTGCCTTCCAATTTACAGACTGAATTTAGTTATGGCCAGTATACATATATTTGTTTTTGTGTTTAAGTGGTTTGTCTGTTTCTCAAGCACATTTGCAGGAGGAACCAGCCTTCAGTTTTGCCACTAGCTTCTGGTTTCCTATAAGAAGATTGGCTTCCCACTCCCATGGTCATCCCGTTTGCAGTGTTTTAATTGAAATCTGCTTGCCTTGACCAGAAAAGATGGCCAGCTTATACACAGCCTCCCTACCACTTTGTACAATGTCATAAATAATTCTCTAGAATTTGTCATAGGAGATATTTCCAGTATTGCATTTGCATGTTTTGCAGCTGTGTTCTCTGCTTCTGTGTTTGACCAGTATATCTTTCTCTTCCTCTCCGAATGATGAATTGCAAAATCACAAAATAGGGAGATGCATATGTCAGCCATGAAGCTGAATAAATTATATGGTCCTTAGTGAGGAACTGTGGTGCTCTTTGTCACCTGCCAAACAAGAAAAAATATGATCAAACAGAAGCCTGCTTGCCAGAGATATATATTTTAAGATAGTAAGTGATTATTTGGCAATATGTTGGATCCAATTTGATTGATATTTGCACAATGAAAAACTCTTTGGAACAAAATGGTGGCAGGTCCAGAAGAGTATCAGAGCAACAGCATGAAATCTTGCCAGACTAGCTTGTTGTGGAAATTCTTGCAAATTACATGGTAGTGCATGATGGAGATGAGATTCTAAAAGGCACATTAGCCAGGCACAATCATGGATCATACAGTGCTAAACAAATCTGGAAGGAAGAAAAAACTGTCAGCACAGACTCTTCCATATACAAGGACTCTGTTCCCAGGATGACAGCATACATCTATAAGTAAGTGAGCAGTATCCATCAGCAAAGGGCCGTTTTTCATCAAGTTAAGGCTTTTCTCCTTTTTTGTTTTGTTTTTTTGTTTTAGAGGCACTTTTGTGCTAGCAGAGAATAGGCCTCATTTATGTTTGTTTTCAGGGCCAAACTGAAGTTACAGGGATGTTACAAATCATATTTAAAACCTTTGCTACATTCCCATACTTGTTCGATCTGGAATAAAAACACTGGGTTTTGTGCAAGAGTGAGTGTTTAGTGGGTAGTGAACATGTTACTGAGTAGTGCTGTGTGGTTGACATTCAAGCCTTCAATTGGATAATGTTCTCCTTTTTTAAAATACTTAGCTTAATCAATGATAGCATCTAGCCTCCTCTCTGGTATAACCTAGAGAAAATTTTTTTACTTTTACTGATTTTTTTCATTATAAAGAATATTAACACAGTAACCTGATGTCTTAAAAACAAACAGCAAAGAAAACGCACGCTGTGTTATACCTCTAAGGCCAGTAGTATGACATCTGGGGCATAGAGAAATATTTCCTATAATGTTTTTGTTCATGTGAACAGCCTCTATTCAAACAGACCTGTAAGGATGCAAGGCCATTTTGAGTCAGTCAGGAGATCCATCTAGCCTGCCTGCTTATGGCAGTGGCGTTAAGTTACTGTTTGGGGGAGAGAAGGAACAAAACAAGTATCTGATGCTTCTCCCTCATAGTCCCTTCATCTGTTTCCAGCTCAGGAGACTGCCTGAAGTGGATGTGATTTCTGTCTACTTAGAAATTTTTGATGTTTTTTTGTCCAGACGGTTGTCCAGTATCTCAAATAAAAGTCAAGTTTCAGCATCCAGTTGTGCACTTCAGCACAATATTATTTGGCAAGGATTTTATTTGTTACTTCATTGTATGAAGAACCACCTCTCTTCTGCTTGCTTTGGGCCTGACTCCTACTAGCTTCGTTTGATGGCTATTGGAAGAGACAGTGAAAGTTGATCTCTGTTCGCTCTTCTTATGCCATACATGATTTTTTGGATTTCTGACATTTCCCCCTAAATTGTCTCTTCTCTAGACTGAAGAGTCTTAGCTTACTTAGCTATTCCCCGTACAGAAGGTGTTCTGGTATTCTGTATCTTGTTCCATCCCTCTTCTCCGACTTGGAAACTTTTCCAGCTCTACCATTTTTTCTTAGAATAGAGGGGATCAGAACTGCATGCAGTACTCAAAGTGTGGAAAAATCTTGGATTATTCTTACAGTGCCTTCATGATGTTCTTTGCTTTCTTCTCAGTACTTTTATTGATCATTTCTAGTATGTGCTTTGCTGCTGGGACTTCTACAGAGCTGAGCTTCCATGACCAGTCTGCCATAACCCTAAGACCGTCACTCCTCAGTGGTACTGGGCAGCTCAAAACACTTCATCTTAATGTGAGGTTAGGTTTATACATCAGTTCATCTACATTTGTCTACACTGGATTTACTTTGTTGTTTTGTTGTTGTCACTGAATTTTGCAGGGTCCTTCTGCAGCTCATGTGCAGCCAGCTGCAGCCTTTACATCTGTGATTGTTGACAATAGTTGACATCTACACCTCATTTCTCACTCCCTTTTCCCTATTATTTTTCATGAAATAATATAGGTCCCAGAAAATGTTATTGCACAGACCCCAGAGGAACTCCAGCAGGGACATCCTTCCATGGCAGAAAGCTACTTACTTTTTAATAAACAAACAACTAATCGCTCCTAAACTATGTTTTCAGTATTCTAATCAGTTGTGTGCTTCTGCAAGGACCTTATGGCATGGCTTCTTAATTTCCTAAAAGCTGTTGGTGAAAGACATTGTGAAAGCCTTTTGGAAATCCAGACAGGTTATAGCATTCTGGCCACCTTTATCTGTACACTTGACGTCTTCAAAGAACATGAATAGTTTTTATGGCAGAATTTTCCTCTGACTCTTTTCAAAGACGTCCTTTTTTATCCAAGTGTCCATTAATTCTCACATCTCTGACAGTTTCTGCTCATTTGCCTCATAGTGACTTGCAAGTCTGGAGTGGTTCAGATCGCCTTTTAAAATTGACATCAATTGGTCACTCAGTTGTCCTGAAATACGAAAACAGTTTTATAAGTGAGAGATTTCATGCCACTGCTCCTATTGCTTTCGATTACTCTAAATTACTGAGCTTTCTTATTCAGCTGTATCATCCTTATTCCTTCCAAACTCTGGCTTGTAGAATATTTGAACTTAAAGTATCATATCTCAAGTAGCCCATCTGATCTGAACCAAAGTAAACAAATAAATCTAATGTTAAACTGTGAAAAATCTCTGATGTTCTGTGAATATACTGGGCTCTGTCCAGTGAGCCAAGTGTGAATGAACAGCAATGGCAGGGTTTTAAGCTAAGAAAGTTCCCCTACCTCTCTTGGAAATGAGTAGCACAGCTTCCCTGCAGGAACGGACTATGGAATGAGGTCTGTTTTCTCTCAGCCAACCAACCAACCCCCATCCTGCGCAGGGAGCAGTAGTTTTACCAGCTGGAAGCGGAGAGGAGCCAGTGCAGATACCTGAACTGTGGTTTTCCAGCTCAGATTAGATTTTTCTGCTCTTAAAGGAAAACAGTTCTCTCACTGGACCTCAAAGAGAGTCTCTGAAATTTAGTTCAGCAAAGCAATTGCTGTGTGTAAAGGCCTCAGTTGCCTTTTAGCATGAATATTGTAAATGTATTTGCAGGTGCCGTGATTGTATCAGAGCATCTGACAGACCTATCACTACCACACAACTGGAGCTTCAGCCCCAACTATTATTGCAGTATTAGCTTTGACACTGTTTGCTTCTTGAAATATTCCATTTTACGCTGTTATAAACCAAATCATTTCCCTCTTTTGGATATAAAGCACAATGTTAGTATTATTTTATTCACACCTTGTATTTTAAATACAAAGTCATTTCCAGAGAGGGTACTTATCAAAATATCTGGGATTTCCTTGACACTCTGGCATATGCCCATGCATTACTGTCATTACACCTTTCAGCCTCTCTGGTCGAGCAAACCTTTGCTTCAGCTCAGAAAATTTTGAATATCCTTCATGACTGAGCAGACCCCTCCCGATAGTTCTGAGGCCAGTGCGTGATGATCATGGGCACCTGAAAAGTCACAGCGATATCACCTGGGAAAACTAGGAGTGAATAGAGTTGCCAAGCCTTGCTTTCTAAAAGAGTTAACCATCCCGTGACTTAAAGGAGCTCTGGACTGTGTTGGCAAGGGCAACTACACACATCTTATCAATAAATGGTTTTACCATTGCAACAGAGTGCTCTTTTGGAAGCTTTCTTAGACATAAATACCATTCCCATCTTGCGAAATCTGAATAATTTCTGGGAACAAGGAATATTAATCTGACACGTTTAACTGCACAGTGAGCAATTCTAGTGGTGACTGCAATCTGTGTTGATTTCTTAATGTTTCTGACCTTGTAGGACTGGTACAGCACAGAAACAAATGTTTCAAAATAGAAATCCAAATCCATTTTTAAAAAAGAATACATAGTTTTATTCCATTCATTGCTTCCATTCTAGCTGACCAACTTTTCCCTATTTCAGTATTTTAGTACCAATATAACAAATGTACAGCAGGGACATTTCTCCTTTCACCAGGAAATTCACTTTGAGGCATGCAGCTGAGCTTTGACTCAGCCCTTAGGTTCTACAATTCTGCTTCTCCAGACAAGAAGGCCATCAAGGAATAGTCTTTAAATGTGTGAAATGGACTTTGTATAAAAGCTTTGACCTGAAGTTTTCATTGATTTTAGTAAATTTAGATACTTCCTCATGAGCTACAGTAGGCTTTCATTTCTCCTTGATTTTAATCTGTAGTCTGAAATCATTTCAAAACTGGTATACAAGCCTAGGCATTGTGATGATAATTTAACCTAAGATGTAGGCCATGTTCCTCACTGAGGTCTGAATTCAAAACAATTAAATTTCTTCATTAAGTGCTTATTGCAGCTCCCATTAAATACAGTGGAAGATCCCACTGATTCCAGTCAAAGCTGAAATAAACATTAATAGCTCTTCCAGCGCTATGGAAGCTGGGATAGCAGGAGAGACTTCTATACTTCTGAATTAATACATTACATTTTTTTCTGTTGTGATTGGAGATGGCTACTCTCAGTAGAATTTTACCTGTCTATGCCTAGAATTAACAGCTCTAATCTTTTTTAAAAATCCCCACTAAACATTAGTTATGATGACGTTGATGTTTTCCTTCTTACAAGGTTTGAATGCTACATAATGTAATAATTTTGGAATTATTTTTTGATTTTTTTTAACTTGTTTGCTTTTTCTTTACACGTGCCTGTAGATCTTGCCAAAGAGAGATTTATTTTTTCCAAATTATTAAGCCTCAGAAACAAAAAGATCCTCTCCAGAAGCTGTTACTCATATGAATAGTTGTTGCTCAAGTTGTCTTATCAAAATCAATGAGATTACATGTGAGTGTGGAGATTGCTTATATAATTAATAATTACTGGCAAACCTCACTTTTACACAAAACGGTATAAATTTTGTACAGCTCTAGCACTGACAAAATAAGATAGGTGAATGTATCAGCATCATGCCTGGTTCTGGACAAGTTGTGTGTTTATCTGTGTTTGGTTACGCCTGCTGTACAGCGTGGTAGATCATCAGACTTTGATACAGTGCAAAGTGATAAAGTGTGCCATAGGTTCACTGTAGAAGAGCATTGGATTTAGTGCCTACACACACCATATAGATGAACTTAACTCAGTCCTAGATATTCCCATGAGTCAGTTCTTTATTACTCTTCCGTAAATTATATTGGTGATAGAGGAGGAAATTACTTAAATCAAGTCTCATGAGAAAGTCAGTTAAATGAAAACATTGTACTTACTAGGACCAATAAGACCTGAATTCAGATTTGTAAGACAAAGTACAGTGTGAAAAGGTTTATTGCTGGCAATATAAATGTTCACTGGAAACAGTATGACTACTGTAGGTCACTGCATTAGTCATTTTGAATGTTATAAACTCTCTTGCTATTAATGTGCTTAAGAGTTTTATACTGATGTTTAAACAACTGGATAGAGATATAACAGCATATCTAACTTGGTGCCCAGTTCTTAAATCTTTTACTCATACAAGTATTCCCATTAGATTTGATTTCCCTTGATTTATGCCTCTTAAATTCCATTAGCTTCAACAGAGCTATTTCTGATTTATGGTTTTGTAAATGAGAAGGGGCTTAATCCCACTGGGACTGGTCAGATGTTTACAAGTTTCAGGACAGGGATGATGCTTATTAAATATTTTATGATTAAGATTTAAAAGGAATATGAACATTCTTTGCTGTGAAACTTCTTTTGCTGTAGTTTGTTAAAAAATAAAACCTACTTCTTAACTACCCTTTGTACTGTTTGCATGACTGAAATAGCAGTGACAGAACTTTGTCAAACCACATTATTCTGCTGTATTATAATTGCATATCAGACAGTACAGATTAGGAAAAAACAATAATCCTTACAGTTTGGAGTAGCTAATCATGTATGGAATATAGCAGTTCTGTTTGCTACTTAAGTAAACATTCATGATATAGCACGAGTATCTATCCTTTTACTCTCATTGTCATTTTATGTTTGTTCAGTAATACAACATGAATAGGATTGGAAGTCAATAAAATAGCAACAAAGCTCATTTCAGGCATTGCAGTATATCATTTAGTTATTTTATATTACAGAGTAGTGAGTAAGTAAAGAAGAAAAAAGATTTCAGAACACAGTGGCAATTTAGTGGACCCCTCGAGATTCTAAAGGTATTTTTTTCCTATCTGATGGCTTCATAACGGGAGTTGTTTACTGAAACAAACATTACCATATTGCCTAACAGCTTTGCAGATACAAATAACATTTGTTATGGCTTGAACATGATGGTATGTGTTGAAGTCACTTAAATGTAGGAGAGGTCAAGTTTGTTCATTCACCAGAACATAAATACACTACTTGTTGCACTCATTTTTACTTACAGAAATGAGGTGGTGACTCACTGGGCTTCACAAAAGGGCACGAACTATCAGTTTACATTGCATTGCTTTGTGTTTTTAAAAGAAACAGTAGAAAAGATTAATGGGAAAGGAGGTAGTAATTGATTTCCTTTTGAAAATTTTCATGAAATGTTTAATATTGCCCTGGAACTGAAAACCCATGATCACAAGGTTGCTGAGCAACCTTGTTTTGCTTTATTTGATAGGGACATGAATTTGCCAATTGCTGTGATGCCTCCTTAGGAAAAGTTCTCGGAGACACTGGGGCTGCAATTTTTTAAGGTCCATAGTTGTACTTGCACTGTAAAATTTCATGACAGATGTGGAAATGGCTTCCTTCCACATCTCCAACCAGCTGTTTTAGATTCATGGAAGACCAAACATGCACTTCATACAAAGACCTGCTTCCCCTCCCAGCCCCACTAAAAAAATCAGAGCTCTGTGTTCATTAATTTTTAGCTACTTATTTGAACGTTGTTCTTACAGTCACAACCTGTTGGTCAGTCCTAACGAGGAGGTGGACGAAACTTTTCCTTACTGACATTAAAAGATTTCAAGTACTATAATCAAATTTCTGCTGATTTGGAGTGTTTGAATAATCAACATAGTGTCCAGGTATCTTCCACTTACCACATTACATTCATTTTTAGCCTCACTGAGGACATATTTTTGTGTGCTTGCCTCTCAGGAAGTGGTACCACATAGCAAGGATGATGTTCAGAGGGTACCAATATGCAACACAGTTCAGCTTCAAGGAGGGCTGCTGGCTCTTGCCCTCCTTTAAAGATTGATGCAATTTCTTGATCTCAGAGCTGCAACTGTGAAAGGTAGGGGGCCAGCCTCAGGGTCTGTTTCTTTCATTGTTTTTGGAAGGGATATGAATTTACCACAGACAGGTCTTGTATGACCTGTGGTGTATAAGGCACCATTCTTTTCACTTCTCATCCGTGTGAGACTCAAGTGTCATTTTTATCTGCTCTGTATTTAGGCAGCTTTCAGTTGGCTCTATTTACCTGACTGATGTCTTCAGGATTTCTCTTTGTGTGATTTGGCTTTTTTTTTCTTTTGCTTTTACTGGTAGCACTGTTTGTAATTGATATAATGATAAATATGATAAAATGTATAAGGAGTTTTATTTTAAAGAAAATCAGCTGACCTCTCTCTCCTTTCACGGGAGAGATTCCAAAATCTACAGGATTAAAATGAATATATAATCCAAAAATGCTGCCACAATCCTCTTTGGAAGGTTTGTTCATCCTGTTTAGTAGGGTAGATTAAATCAACAATTCTTAGTGTGATTGAGTGAGTATTAGCATAAAGCTATTCATACAGTTCTAATTTATATCTTTTTAATATCTCAACTGATTTTATTTGTTCATATTACTTCTGATACCTGTGACCTCTCTATGACTCAATGCTTTCCCATTCTTGCTTTAGTTGTACTAAAACTTAGTTGTGTTACATGTCAAAACATTTATTTTTTGATGAAGCATGACATTTTATGTTGCTCTTTGGTTTTTCTTTTTTTTTTTTCAATAAATTCCAAATGCTAAATAAAGTTACCAAGAGATCATTAAAGTATGCAATCCCCAAAAGCAGAATTTCATTTGACAATATTTGTTTTAAAACACAGCTGTAGAAAGTAACCTGTATGCAGAAGGTATGGTCTAGGAAGCTTTGTACAATGTACCTGAATTTCATAGAAGTTATTAATCACTTACTGGTTGCAGAGGAAAATTATTTTGCTTTATGTTCCTGAGTGTATTTTTTAATATACTTACAGTAGAACATTTCTCTATTTACAGAACTAGAATATTGGAATTCTAAAAATATTTTAGAGAATCTAACTAGGAATTTGGAATTCTACATTTAAATTTAAATTCTTATTTAAATTAAATATTAATTGTAGTTTAGAATTGATACTTTATGTATATTTAGACTATATTCTGAAACCCAACAGAAATCCTTGAAAAGAAAAGCTATTAAAAAGAATATTTTTGTAACAGTAATCCACTGTGGAATATAAGAACACATATAAAGAATTTCCACTACAAATTGATATGTTTGTTTTATGTTCTTTTTAATCTGAGAATTTTAAAGCTTCCTAACACATGCATAAATATTCAAATTCACATTAAAATTTGCAAAACGACATAGAAAAAAACTCAGCCTTGATACTGATTTAGAATGGTATCAGGAATTTAAATTCACCTCAGGATTTTTTATCCTATTAGCAAAGGCACATGAAAAGTTCAAATACTGGAGAGTTTATTTGTGATTTTTTCTAGTAAAAGATTTAGTGTACTGCATTATTTTTAAAGCAAAATGCAACAGGGTGTAAGCAACGGCAGTAGTGTTCTTATCTGAAAGAACATAATGCAGAGCTAGTTTATTTTAATGACCCTGTTATTCATTTTCAACGTCAACTGTTTAAAAATCCAAACTGTACTTTTCTAGTTCAAGGTAAGTGTCCAGATATATAGCTGAAACACAAAGGAAAAATACAAAAGTCAGGAGTGTCATATGTTAATTCAGTAAGGTTATGCATTTTTCTCCTTGTTCAAACAGAAGGAGAGGGATTTTCAAGGGCAAAGTCTTAGCACATTCCTAGCATGTGAAGAGATACAACCTGATTTATTTATACGGAAAATGTGATGTTTCTGTTACAACAGCTATGTGGTTTAATTTATCTGCCAGTGTTGGGGTTTTGTTTGTTTTTCATATGCCAGTGGTTCAGGAGGGATTCTCCTTTTTCTGGCTGAACTCTTCTGTCTTCCAGAGAGCAAGGATTTAAGAAACTGAGCAAGAACTGTTGATTACAGGATAGCTTTTTTTATTGAGCTGATGGTGTTTAGTGTTTCATTGTATCTGAATTTCCATCTAGAAGACCTGAAAAATGTTTCAAGAAAGCATGAGGAGTTGTACATGAGGGGTACATGTCAGGTCAAGTCCAGCTTGTTCAGGGTATCGCTACTCCGAAACAGCAATGCTCTGCAGACGTAGCTGTTCCCTTTGCAGTAAACCTGAAAGGAAAGGAACATGAGAGGAGCACAGATATGAACTATCAAGTGAGGTTATACCTACCTCAAGCACATACAGAGCTGTTTGCATAAGTTGGGCTGTTGAACTTATGTTAGCTTATTGGGCTTAAAATAGAACTGAGAACTGGGTTACTTGGGTGCTCGAGTGTAGCTGGAATTCATGGTTTCAGCATAGTCTGGGTTGAGTCTGAGGTGATAATGTGTGTTCATATCAACATCACCTTGCTTCTGATGCTGCTTCAAACTCTTTTAGTTAGCCAAGTTTGGGAACATTGAAAGTGCACTTTTTTTTTTTTTCCCCACCCAGTAGATATTCCTGTAATGTGCAGATTTCCTGTAATGCAGAGACTCAGCATCATTATTCCATCCTTTAGACTTGTCATCAGAGTAGTATTACCTTGCTTCTGCAGCTGAAGACAAGACCACCGTGTTCAGCAGTGCTGGTGGTTTCTGCTTGTTTTTTACTATTATCCAAGATGCTGTTTTAACTCATGCAGAGTAGTGTAGGATATCAGCCCAATAGGGAACTAGCAGACAGCTTAAATATTTGGATAGAGACCTCTTCTTACAAGTTGGAATTTCAGGTTTTAGGCTGAGTCAGGTCGTGAGGGCCTGTACTTCTCTCTCCAAAATATTTCATATACCGATCTGTGTGGGAGCCCCAAATTGTCCAGAACTGAAAGGGGGCCAGTCCTTCACCTCACTGTGGTGTGCCATATGTGGGCAAACCTTGCTGTTATTTGTTGTGAATGACACATAATAGATGAAATTCCCTATTCTGATGACAACAAAACAAACACAAACAAACAAAACAAACACAAACTAAACAAAAATAAAAGCTTTTGATTAGAGGTTATATTTGGAGATAAAGAACCCCCACTTCAGTCTGCAAGCCAGATGGGAGAGCAGCTCTGCAGCCACCCTCATGGTGGTTGTTCCTCCAGCCTTAGCACGGTGGTGTGCTGTCTCAACAGTGGGACTTTGGGCAAGAGAGATGGATGTTAGGAAAACATGGTCACTAGTGCAGCATTTTACAGGAAAACAAACAACAACAACAAAAAGCCGTATACAGTTTTGTTGCTTGGAGTACAAGTGAAGTTCAGGTTCTTGGCCTTGGATGAACATGCCCTTTCCAGATATGGGTGGTTTAATTTGAGTAGGGCCATGAATGACTAACAGCATTTGCAGGGCTTTCTTGCCTCTAAATGCTTAGATCAGAACCCTGGTTATGAAATATTTAATACTTCCTAAGTCTGTAGGGACAAAAGAATCAGCAGTTTCCTGTAGTAGCATTGAACCTGTTTTCACCTGTGGATAAATATCTGAACCAATATCTGGTTCTGTCAAAATGCATTGTAATACTTGGTTGGCTTCACTGGCAAGAGAAACAGAGAAGAAAGCTATGATAATATCAACACATTCTGTTTCAACCTTCTCAGACTGAAATGTGTTCATTTTTTGCTCCAAAACATCATTTCTGGTGCACTTTTTGTCATGACATTTTAAACTTTTTAAAATTTGCAACACAGTTGGGGTAATTTTGGCAAAATGAGATGATGAAAGTAATCCTGGGAGAAGTGTACTGTGCAGGCAGATACCAGATAATTCTTCTCTTTAAAAACAAAAACAAACAGAAAAAACATACGGTACTTTAGTTCCCTGGTTAAGAAACTGTTGGGAAGGTATCTCTTGCGCTCCTTTCCATTACCTTGAAGAGCTTCCCTGCTCATGTTCTACTGCATGGAAGTTTCAGGTGTAGTTTCGGAGCTTAATCGTATCTGTCAGTTTGGAGATCATAAGTAGATACTTAAGGTGTATTTAACTGGCAACTTTAGCATTTATATTTCCTCACAGAGTTTGTGAGGACACTCATATGTGAATGTAGATGAATTCATTTAGTAATTATGTCCTAAATTATCTTAATACTGCCTTAGAATATGAAATTGCATATGGGACAAATATAATCCAAAGACAAAGCCTAGAAAGTTTGTCCCTTGTCTTAATGTATCCATTTTCTCAACTTTAAAAAGAAAATAAGGCCTACTAAATATTAAATTAATGTGTCTGTGTGGATGCTTTGGTTTTCTGGGATTCCACTGTTATATTGAAGGATTGTAATTTCCGTGAATTATTTTATTCTTGAATAAGCATAGTATGGTACTATTAAAATTTATGTATATATCCATCTAAAGTTTTCAGTGATGAAGCTTACTTCCAAAGAGAGTAGGTCTCCCCTGCCCCCACCACCCATTCTCCTTGCTTTTCGCCAGGCAATTCCTCAGGAATGTTTCTCCATCTCATTTTAAAGAGATCAGGTCTCCCAGGTCAAAAAGGAGATTACAAAGATTTCCCAAGGATAAAATAGCTAAATTGCCATCAGTCTGTAAGGTGGTTAGCTGTGCAGTCTGGTGTTTCTGTCTTTGCTTTGCTTTTCCTCTGAGAGTGCCTCTAAGACCTGGTAGTTAAATTATAAAAAACAATTTAACAAGAACATCCATAATGATAAGTTTTATTGTGCTATATTTCCATAGTTTAACTATTCTCCAAGTAGTCCAAGGATTTGGTAGGTCTAAGTAAATTCCCATTAAGGGGAAAGAGGGCAATAAAATTTTTAATAACACTGGTGTTACCTTACTGTGAGAGGCACTGGCAGTTAGTGAGTATGAATTAAATTCCATTTAAAAGGCTTGGGATCCCTTTATTTCATTGATAGTTATGAACTAAAGCTGTAGATCTCACTATTTTTATATTATTATTATTATTATCATTATTACTATTATTATTAATTACTATTATATGAAAACTGGCCATGCCTGGAAGACATGGCATTACAATTACCACACTTAATTCTACATGCTTAGTTCTGTCTCCTGAGTACAAGGTCTCTGAGGGAATACAGCGATCAGGCATTAGAAAGCCTCAGGCTTTCTTTCCCCTTTGGTTAGAAGGTAGAGTATGCAGATCCTTCCAGTCTCTTCTGTGGTGGCTAGTGCTGCTAAGCTGTAGGACCTCCGGGCCATTTCCTAATTCTGCTGTTGTGGATGCACTCAAAGGGGTCAGTTGCAGTTTATCCTTAAAAAAAATAATTCTCCAAACTAGTGAAAGACAAAGCACAGAGAACTGAGTGATGTTGAGATCGGCGTAGCACAAAATAGGACAGATGTTTATTTGTTTTCCCTAAACTATGATAAATTTCTGTTTACGCGGTTCCGTGCAGCATTAAAATACAATTAATTACCTGCTTGAGCTGTATCTTTTCAATATTGTGGGTTCTTGCTCACAGACACACATGCTATTGCATGCACACAGTAGTAGGCCCATGATTCATGATGGTGACAGCAAGCAAGGTCCTTAAAAGTTCCATAAACTTTGTGTAGAGTACTGTAGTACAGTGAATATGCACTTCACTGGTTTCTGAGGACTTACAAAGCCAGAGTAGCATCACCTGCCAGTATCTAGCACTTCAGCCCTGGCCCTGTTTAAATCTACTCATGAGTCCAGGCAACATCTGGGAAATGACTGCTTATACCCCTCTTGTCTCGCATAAGCACGCTTGTCACCCGTATTGGTGCTAACCTTGGCACCAAATTTCAGTGGTTGATACAAACAATAGTAATTCAAAAGATGTGCAACAGTGGCCTGTTGCTAAGGGATATTCAATGTCCTACAGGCTGCTCAACTGAGA
Source organism: Anseranas semipalmata (assembly GCA_013399115.1). Lineage (NCBI taxonomy): Eukaryota > Metazoa > Chordata > Aves > Anseriformes > Anseranatidae > Anseranas > Anseranas semipalmata. The sequence goes on from VXAA01004465.1 coordinate 211,545, forward strand.
ATAAACTCTAGTTAATACAGTCACAAGTGATGCAACAACACAACTGTGTCCAATAGTGTCCTTAATTTCCCTTTGGGCTAAAATCAGCATGGAAACTGCTTTTTGTTCAGACTCAGGCAATGTCGTAGAATCACAGAATCATAGAATGGTTTGGGTAGGAAGAGACCTTAAAGAACATCTGGTTCCAACCCCCTCTGCCTGCGCCTTCCACTAGACCAGATTGCTCAAAGCCCCATCCAGCCTGGCCGTAAACACTTCCAGGGATGGGGTACCCACAGTTTCTCTGGGCAAGCTCTTCCAGTGTCTCACCACCCTCATACTGAAAAATTTCCTCCTAATATTTAATCTAAATCTACCCTCTTTTAGTTTAAAGTCATTACCCCTTGTTCTACTGCTACTCACCCTTTGTAAAAAGTCCCTCTCCAGCTTTCTTGTAGGCCCCCTTTGGGTACTGGAAAGCTACTGAAGCCTTCTCCTCTCCAGGCTGAACAACCCCAACTCTCCCAGTGTGTCTTTATAGGAGAGGTGCTCCAGCCCTCTGATCATCCTTGTGGCCCTCCTCTAGACTCATTCTAATACATCCATGTCCTTCTTATGTTGGGGGCCACAGAACTGGACACAGTACTCCAGGTGAGGTCTCACAAGAGCAGAGTAGAGGGGGAGAATCACCTCCTTTGACCTGCTGGCCATGCTTCTTTTGATGCAACCCAGGATATGGTTGGCTTTCTGGGCTTCACGCGCACCTTGCCAGCTCATGTTGAGCTTCTCATCAAGCAACACCCCCAAGTCCTCCTCAGGGCTGCTTGTAATCCATTCTCCACCCGCCTGTATTTGTGCTTTGGATTGCCCCGATCCATGTGCTGGACCTTGCACTTGGCCTTGTTGAACTTCATGAGGTTCACACAGGCCCACTTCTCAAGCCTGTCAAGGTCCCTCTGCATCCCTTCCCTCCACCGTGTCAACTGTACCACAGAGCTTGGTGTTATCAGCAAACTTGCTGAGGGTGCACTCAATCCCACTGTCCGTGTCGCCAGCAAAGATGTTAAACAGTGCCAATCCCGATACTGACCCCTGAGGAATGCCACTCATCACTGATTTCCACTTGGACATTGAGCCATTGACTGCAACTCTTTGAGTGCAACCATCCAGCCAATTCCTTACCCATCAAGTGGTCCATCCATCATATCCATGTCTCTCCAATTTAGAGACAAGGATATCATGTGGGACAGTATCAAATGCTTTGTACAAATGATGTCAGATTTTCTTTCCTTATCTACCAATACTGTAACCCTGTTGTAGAAGGCCATCAAATTAGTCAGGCACTATTTGCCCTTATTGAAACCATGTTGGCTGTCACCAATCACTTCCTTGTTTTCATGTGCCTTAGCATAGTTTCCTGGAGGATCTGCTCCATGATCATGCCGGGCACAGAGGCGAGACTGACTGGCCTGTGGTTCCCTGGGTCTTCTTTTTTTCCCTTTTAAAAAATTGGGGTTATGGTTCCCCTTTTCCGGCCAGTGGGAACTTCACCGGAACATCACTGGACTGCCACGACTTCTCAGATATGGTGGATAGTGTCATAGCAACTTCATCCACCAGTTCCCTCAGGGCCTGTGGATGCATCTCATAAGGTCCCATGGACCTGTGCACGTTCAGGTTCCTTAGATGGTCTCAAACCTGATCTTCTCCTACAGTTGGCTGTTCTTCACTCTCCCAGTCCCTGCCTTTGCCTTCTGTTATTTGGCGGTGTGGCTCATATGCACCAAAGGAGTACGCTGGTCTGTGAGCAGAGAAGCAGTATCTGCTCTGGCACTTGTTTTGACAACAGATTTCAGCCCACAGAGGTCCATGTGTGGGTGGTCTCAGCAGCCCCAGGATCCTGCAGCTCTTTGAGATGTCCACAAAAAGACTTTCCCCTGTATGTTTAAGGAGGATTTATTCACAGACATGCATGGGCAGATAAGAGAACAGGCTCCTCCATGGGACAGAATCACACCACTTCAGCTTGAATCACCTTTCAAACAGAAGGCAACATGAAGATTACTATCACAGCGCTAATACACCTTCTTTAGGCTTAGTCAAACCAATTCCTATTTAATTTATGATAAACCAACTTGGTATAACTGAATGTTTTGATACTGGGCTTAAACTAAACGTCAGTCATTCTTCCTGAGTTGATGGACAAGCTGAACAGACTGAGATGAATATCTTAGACACTGGTGCAGTTTTCCCCATTACATGGATTCTTTTGAGTTGCAGATTTTTTTTTCACAAAAAGGTTCTCCCTCATTCCCTGTGCCATTTATGTCTTTAAGAAGAAATATACAAGTGCTCCATGAGAACAAAAAAAATCTGTCAATATTTATTCTTAGTGTATGTTGATACTTTCTCACAATTTTTGTTTTCTGATATTCTAAAAGCATATTCTTGGAGTTCTTCAGTGGCTTGTTTCCAATTCTCTTTGAACCTTTAATGTTAAACACTCAAGTTTCCTACATGTGTATTCTTATAGATAAAAATTCATAATACAGGATCTTTGAGATTAGAGTTTTTCAGTGTTGCTCCATCTTCTTGGATGATTTAATTCAGATTTATTTGTAAAACCAAGCCTGTTTTCTGAGGTTGACTTTGACTTTCAACTTGAAACAACAGTAAGCTCAGTTGTCCCTTTTTTTACTCATCATTAAGGGACATTTAACTTAATTATTAAGTGTCTTACAAGATTTACAGTGCAACAGAGGGCCTAATTTCAAATGACTTGGTGAGATGTTCTCCCTAAATAAAAGGAGGCTGAATGTTTGTTTGTAGGTGTGTGAAACTGAAGTTTCACGTTATGAATTTTTTGATGTTAGTGAGTCTAGAAAGGAAAATTTCTTTATCAAATTGTGTAGTCTGTCTGTGTTTAGTTTCACATTGCTACTATGTAGTGATGGGATGAGTAAGTAGTGTTTTTAATATACTGTTGTGAAATTTGCAACTTTGCATGATTTGATTTTGTATTTTGTGCTAGTCATTACCCTATGAGGTTAACATTTCCATCTTTCTTTATTCTACTTTCTTCTTTCTCACGTTTGGCAGAAAGAGAAGCCTACTCCTGTTGTATAGTCTGATGCTGTGAATGTCCTTTTTATAAGTTAATTATATAAATAACCAAAGCTAGTGCATTTTACAGTACATTTCCTTAAGCAAACTAGATAGAATGCTTTTTAATAACCATATAGTCATTTGATGATTTTTATACTTGCCATTTGAAGACAGTTTGGATATAGATTGATACAGAATTACTTAAAGTACTGCATATAAATTAAACATTAAAAAGGTAGATACAGACAGACTAAGCAGCTCAATTATAATCTTTGGTTATGCAGTTACTGCCTCAAGGACACTCCATCCATTTCATATCATATGTCCTTCTTTTGAAAGATGATCAGTGGGTTCAAGTAACATTTCAGCACAGCAGGAAATTGCATAATTTATAGACCTTTAAAAATGAAAAACAGAAAACTGCTTTCCATAAATTAAATCTCCCTCTCATTTTTTTCTTCTCTCCCTTTACAGATTGGAACACTGAAGGATTACTACCACTTCTACCATAGTAAAACAATTAAAAGGTCAGTTCTCTCAAGTAGAGGTACCCACAGCTTCATTTCAATGGAACCAAAGGTAAGAAAATCCCTCTATGTGTCTGAGGCAAAAGCCTTTGCATTTTTTATATGAAATATCATACCATGACATGTTTACCTGAATGGCATATAGCATTACAAGAACTGACACGCTATCTGTTCGCTAAGGTTCTGCTTCCCATTAAAATGAAGCGAAGACAATACCATGCTATTAAGTTATGTGCTATTCTTGGAACATAAGATCCAACATCGTTCACTGGAGGAGCACAGGAATTTTGTTAATGTACTAATCACTGTGCTGTGCTTCTCTACAAAACCAAGTGTAACATTAATGTCTAAAATCTTCTGTAAATCAACCAGTTTTTGAAATGAAGATGAGCAATACAGGATAGTATCAATGTTTAGAGGAAAGTTTCTCTTTTTTTTTTTTCTGGTCTTTTTCTGGACTTAAAAGGTATGTGTGAGGGAATAAAATAAGAATATTCTTTTCTGTGGTCTTTTTGGCAGTTTCTTCTGCTCTTAATTTAAGATCTGCTTGATCTATTTAAAAAATAGTAAAAGTAAAAGTAAAAGACAGTTTGACTACTGTACATGGGTCTGTTCCCGCGAGTGCTGAGACTCACCATTCAGACAGCAGGCACTGTGCTTACAACAGGCAAGACGAAGGGAAAGTGTTTGCTCCTCTGTCAGCTTACATGGTTTCCCATGCTCACAGAGGTGCAGCAGTTTACATGCCAATATGCAAGTTCACATGCACATACATCCGTTAACTTTGCTTTTGCACCCAGCTTCCAGATACCACTTCTGTGCTGCTGGCAGCTGGCCCTGGTTACTATGGACAAAACTATGAGAGACTCTAGGGCAGAGCACAGCAGAAAATCAGGGCAATAATTTATTTTCTAGTGCCTTTCATGTTATACCATTTAGGTCTTGTCCATATAGAGTGTTCTGTGCTGCTGCTGGTTCAGGAGTCTCACTGCCCAGTTTCTGCATCATTGTTAAATATCACTATAATATTGAGAAGCTCTAGTGAGGGCTGTGCAAGGTACTCAACCCTGTTAATGGTTCTGTCCCCAAAGAGAAGCTGACAGTCTAATATCGTGATCTGGTAAAAGTGTTTGTGATTCATCTTGTGATTGCTCCACTGAGTCTGGGCTTGGGAATTCTTGTGCGGCTATAGACATGTCAAAATACAGACACGTATTTGTAGACTAAAGGCCAGTTTGTGTGTGTATAACATTTCATGATTATTAAAGTAGGCTGGAAATTCAACTGAACTGTATAAGCTGGACCTTTTAAAAACAAATGGTTTAATCTTAAAAAAGGCACATCAGATGGCTTTGAGAATGTTAAAGGACCAGTATTATAAGTCATTATATTTATGAGTGTCACTGTATCTAATGCCAATATTTGCAGCAGATTAGATGGCATGTGTATTTGTGAACAAGGGAACACTAAGGTTTGTGTACTTTCAAAATCATTTTATGGTAGTTTAGTTAATGCTTAAAATCCCCTCTGTGTAACACGTACACACAGTTGCTTGATCTGTGCTTGCTTCATATGTGGATCACTAATTTGCTGCTTTATAAAATTTTAATGTTGGAATTTTTATTGAGGGGAAATTCCTTACGTAAGTTACCTGTAAGTAATGGAATAACCATTTTGAAATCTGGTATTTCTAAACTGCTTGTGTGAATAATGTTTGATTTCACTGTGTGACTGTAACAGAAAAGACATCTAGGTAATGTAAAACACTGCTGTTGTGGATTTCAATTAATGAATTGCTTTGATCATCTTTGGCTTGATCTTTCTTCTAGAAAAGCCTCTTGACACCATATAAACTATATGAATAAGTCCAACAGGGAGCATAAGCTGATTTGTGTATTACACATTTTGACAATTATCTCAGCATTAAACAAACATTACTCTGTATTCAGATGAAAAGATAAAGAATATGCAGTGTAACATGATTTTGTCTATTATCATCCACATCCTTGCCTAGAAGTACTGCATGTTGTCACTTAGAGGTGAAATGGATCAAATAGTTTTAAGAAGAGATGCCCAAGTGTGGCTCTAGTCTTGGTTATAGTTGCGCGGTGTTTCCTATATGTTGTTAGAAAAACAAAGACATGAAAGAAGCTTGTGGAATCAGAGCAGAGTCTCTCCAGCCAGTGTGATGTTTGTGGTTGGCCTTTGGCAGGGGTCAATGAAAGCACCATACCATGAACATAGAGTCTTTTTTAGCTCTTTAGAGTTTGATCAGTAAAGTTATTTTGGTGATGTGTGAATCAGTGGGAATGGGAGCGAAATGGAAGGGGGAAGATGAACAGAGTCAGTGCATAGCTGAAAGGTTCAATGAAGCTCTAATTCCAATATGGAATAGATGAGTTTATTGCTGGTAGGTCCTCTACTGAAATCAGACTAATACACCATTTCCAGGGGTGGGTATTAAAAGCTGTGGTGCACCTCTGGGTTTCACCCCAGTGGTGAAATGAAGGTACACAAAGTGGAAAGAATTGCAAAGTATAGTTGCAACCTCACCCTGTAAGTCAGACTTTACATCAGTACAAAGCATGCAGAAAATCCGGTGGAGCTTTTCTATCACTGAAGAGATTACAGTTCCAATGGAATGTGATGGTCGAAGCACCTTGCACATAACAATAGTACATAGAAGTTAAATGGACAGTATAGATGAGAAAGCTGTCTTTTCATACAGGAAACTGTTATGTGAGATGAAGAGTTTGTAGTGAAGGGCTGTGATAGTTTGTGATTTGGATGGAGCAAAATGTCCCATAAAATCAAGTAGTATAAATGGCAAAGCAATAATCCTAGAAGAATACATTTTTGAGGTAATAAAATCCAGCTTTAAGATTGATAACATATTAAAATCTATGTACATACAAACTAAAATTTGTTCCATTTTCTTATGAGGTCCCCAGTGCTTCACATCATGGCAGAGATCTGAAAAAGAAATGTGGCCCATAGCAATGATGCAAAATGTAAAATTAATAACTCAACTTCCTGTAAAATGTCACATTTACTAATGGGGAGAACAATTTGCAGCATTAGTGTTTGCTTGTCAGTCTGAACTGAGATCACATCTCATTTTTTTTAATTTTAATTTGTTTCAGATTGGTTTATTTGGTGTTCGAACTCCTAGATGGTGGGTCAGGTTCACTCTCATCTTTTAGAAACTGAAATATTTCATGTCTCACTTTCATTGAAATAAGCAGTAGAGCTACCTAATTTCAGCAAGATACCCTGCTTGAGCTGGATTGTGCACAAGTGTCATGCCTTTCCCACCTCTGCTGCAGGATCAGAATACCTGGTGGAAACATTGCTCCAGACATCTACATTTCACGCAGTCTCACCTAACCACGCAAAGAGCAGATCTGTATGACCTGGTGATACAAAGCTGTTAGTAGTGTGTGTGCGTGGGGTTCTTACCTCTGACAAAATAAGCCGAATGGGATTAGAGACAGCAGAATGTAAAACACTAGCAAGTGTATCTCTGGGGAGTCAACACCAAATGGCCTGGGCTGTCTTCAGAGGATGGAAAAGTAATGGCAGAATCCTCTCCTTAATACTTGTAGGACATCGTGCATGTTCATGAGAGGTCGGAAGTAGCAGCCACAAGTAAATATTTCATCATGCAGCTGTGTAGCAGGGGTTGCACCAATTCACACTGCTAAATAATATCCTGGGTTGATAGAGGAGCAATACAGTTAATCACTCTGGATCAGAATGCTCATTGCAAATAGAGAGGAGGGTCAAAATTGTCTGTTAAGATGAACATCATCAAGTTGTGTTTTCCAATTATGTATGAGTTTAAATGTGCTGAGATTGGAGTGCGAAGTTGAGTAAGGAGAAAATAAAGCTTAAAATAATCTGTATTTCATGTAGAAGGCACAAAATCCAGCAGGAATGAATAATTTCATTACAGTACTAAAACCCTGGGCTATTAAAAAAATGGACTGAAAGCTTAGAGAAACTCTGATGAGAATGCTGTTCCGGGTAAGGTTGTGTTTCATGCTGGCAGTGCTAACTGCTACGTTGTTAAACCTCATTAGTGAACAAAAAGATTTTGTTAGCCAAACAGAGTAACAGAAGTGTTAAACTCTGGGACCAGGTGAGTTACTGACGTCTGCCTGGGTAGCCGTAATCTGCATTAGCACTCAGAGGACAAAGAATCAATACTGCTTGGTAGCGAAATAATACGAACTGTCACACTGATTTCCATGTTCAGAGTTTGACTGGGGGCTTAAGTTAGTTGTTAAGTAATGCAATATTTACCACTGTGGACTCTTTATTTAATTGCCTCAAAGAGCTTTTACATGAGTAATCCTTTAGCTTAGTCAAAATCAAGAATCAGACTTGCTGTTTCAAGGAGCCTGTTGCCGGTAAGTTAGAACATGAACAGAATGACAATGTGTGAGAGGGCACAGCAACATCTCCCTTTGGTACCTGTCTCCAGAGTGTTAAAAAGTTTCATGTAAACATGAGCAAATAGACCTGCAAGTTGGATCTTCTTGAGGGCCTTTTTGAGATACGAAGTTGCTGTTCACTGACAAGCAACTGCATCAGATCCTGCTATAATTAGTTTAGTTCTAACTGCTCATCATGTTGTAAAGTTTGCCCAAGATGGTTGGTATTCTGTTTGTGAAATGGTGATTGCGTTCTCTACTTATAGGGATGCTTGGTATACTAGTCTTAGCTTATACCACGTTCTCCATCAGGAAGAATCCCTGGGAAGCAGGCATTGCTTCAGCAGGAATCAAGACCAATTGTACCGTGCTGAGGTTGCATGACAGCATCAGGCTCATTTTCATTTGTGAGCCAGAGTGGATTGGACTGCAGTTCATGATGAGCCTAGTTCTAGAGGAGAAGCGCAGTGACAAACCCCAGTGAGCAGAGCAGTGCTGGAGTGGAACTGAAGCCATGCTTTGTAGCAGTTTTCTCCCTCACCTGCGCCAGCATGACACCTGAAGAACTGGGGCAGGTAGGGTGAAACACCTCATCTTTCTGGTGAATAAGATAGAATAGAATAGAATAGAATAGAATAGAATAGAATAGAATAGAATAGAATAGAATAGAATAGAATAGAATAGAATAGAATAGTTCAGTTGGAAGGGACCTTCAAAGATCATCTAATCCAACTGCCTGACCACTTCAGGCCAGGCACAGCTAGGGAATAGCAACCTAAAATGTGGTGCTTCTTTTCAGCACATGGGACGTGTTTGGCCTGCGGATGATACAAACCCAGCTCAAAACTGAACCTTGTGTGACAGCAACCTAAAGACAAAAGGCTTAATCCAGAGTACATTCATACAGTATGAAGTGAATGTACTGTATATGTGGCTGTCCCCTTGCACTGTACAGGCCAAATCCAATGCTGCTGTAACAGGAGATAATGGTTCTTCAATCAGCATATTTTGTCATATAATGGCAATTTCTCTTCACTTATCTACAATATGTAGAAATATTTAATGAAAATAATTATAGCACTAATGGGACTAAGACTTATTTGTGAAGAATAAAAGCTTTGTTAATATCTAATTCTATTATGATATTCATAAGATAGCTGACTTTTCTATTAGCACTTAAAGAAACCATCAGAAATAATCACTGAAGCTACCTAATGGAATTACCTTTTGATGTTTTCTACTACAAACAGAAAAATGGCCAATAGGAATTCAGTGTAATAATTTTAGGAAAGAAAAATGTCCACTCTCAGAGAGTACTGAAGTGTTTCTTCATGTAAATTATCTTGTTTGATTACCTATACATATTTCAGTTTCATCGCAATTATCGCAGTTGTTAGCACCTGCCTCAAAGGGGTTTTGTACCCTTCATGCCTTAATTGTTTGTGCATTAAAATGAAATGCTAGATTTCAGAACATAGTAATTTTCTGGTTGCCAGGTCATTTTACAGAACTCCTTGGCAATGTCAATCTCACTGTTAACTGTTGGGCAGGAGTTGGAGATTAGTTTAGAGGTTTTAACTGGCTCACTTCCTAATTAGTGTAGCCAATGATTTGAGGAAAGAAAAAAATTTATTCAGCAGAATGGCATTCTCTTGCTATTTTCGTATAGTTATTTTCTTAACCTAGTATTGAGGTGGGCCAGAAAACTGAAAGACCACAGGGTGGAAAGGAGGGGGGTTGAGATTTTGACCAGTAGCATGCTGTGAAAAACTGCAGTTCCTCACCCTTTTTATGAAATTATGCCAGCATCACAGAAGCCCAGCATCAGACCAGGTGGCTAATACCCCATTCCAGCATGAAATAGTCTATAGGGATTGTGGTAGAGCTGCTTGTTACAGTCTCTGCGCTTCATCATCAATGAGAAAGACGTTGGCTGACCCTGAAGAGACAGGCAAAGGCTCAGCCATCTCTCAGAGGAGTAGCTAAACACTCCGGAAACAAGAATATTCAAAATGAAGCAGATTGCATTGGTCTCTTGAGTCTGATGAATTTGGACCCTTCTGGTTTTGGAGCAGCAACATCAAAATACAAAACATATATACTGTGGCCCAGGGCTTTGCAAAGGACTTACTCTATTAAGAAAAAAAAACAAAAATAAAAAAGAAGGAACTTATTCTGAAATTTGTAAAGCAACATGTGTCTTAAACATAAGTGTTAATAACTTAAAAAAAAATTAGCTGGATTTTAGCTCAGAGCTGTTTAAAAGCATGAGTGATTTGTCTTTTGAGAAATTTTGTTCTTTGACCTCTCTGCACTTTGTGAATTTGGGGCGCATGCCAACTGGACTCATTCATTTTTGCTTCAAGGCATGTGTTATGCTGTTAAGACATATTTTCTTTTCAGTAAATATGTAGAGCAGAGGTTAGGATCAGTGGCAGTATTTGTGACTGTAGTCTAGATCTCGTTACAGAAATTTGCTTAGGACCTTCAGAAACACACAGAAATGTTCTTTAGGAGGAAAACTCCCTTCAGGGGATACTTTTGCTATATAGGGAATAAGTATTTCTAAAGTGAATGTTATACAGTGCTACATTCACAATTGGTCAGATTTAAGATTCAGAATATAATATTCCTCTCAAGTTTCTCGAATTTGGAGATAAATCAGGGAAAACAGTTTTGTAGATGTTTTCCCTTCACTGTCACCCATAGAAGTTCAACAGAAAACTATATTCTGGTATCTTAAAACCTAGATCTAACCTGTTAAAAAGTGATAGTTTTTTATGATTACCTTGTGTAGCCTTTCCTTTACTGTTCTAGTAAAGGAGTACATGCTCCTGCATTTTTTACCAACCTTTAATCTTTGCTGGAGCTGCAGTGCTGACCCCTACAGTGGATGAATTCAGGAAAAAGTCCTGTGAATACTACACCTAAATGCAAATTTAACATCAGCTTTAGTATTTAACATCTCTCTTTAGAAAATAAAAGTACTTAGGGCATAAATACTTATTCTTGAGTATTTGTTTTAGTTCCTACCTCATAGCTTTTAGGTATTGCAACCTTTCTGGACATAACTGCAAAGTTGAATTTATGTTAACGAGACAACAAAAGCAAGGGGGTAAAACCTCTGTCCCTCTGCTGCTTCATCAGAAGACCCTTTGACATCATAAGCATGGAGATTTCACAGCATAGGTAAAGGCTGGAGAAATTACTTGGGCAGTGTGCGCTGTGGTATGGTAATATGTGCTATGGGAAACTTCAGTTGGTGACTGATTTGGGCAGGGACTAGTAGAGGTCCCAGCCACTTTTGCTGAGAGCGTAGAAGATATATATAGCATGCCATGTAGCTAATTGGCATCATTAGGTTCTCTTGTGTGCTTTAAGTTATCTAAATGCTTTCTAAAATCTTTGCATTCAGGGATAAGATTGTCTCAGCATCTCTCTGTCAGGATTTCTAAACACGTGGCTGTTGCTTTCTTGCGTAACTGCACATCTGCCTGGTCAGCTCTCTCCGTGTGAGCTGGGAGTGCTCAGCCTCATTCAAAGCAAGACCTTTAATGAGGGGCATGCAATCCATATAAAGCAAGATCACACACTGCAAATGCTACGTTAAAAAAAAAAGAAAAGAAAAAGGAAGATCCATTTGCAGCCTAAAAAGGCAAGGGGTGTTACATTCATCTCACGATTCAGGAACTGCTAAAGGATTTTGCTCAGCCTTAAAGATGACAAAACCCCTTTAGGTAAATCTATGTGTGAGAAATTTAAACCTGTAAGATAACTATTTCATCATAGCAGTTATAAATGTGTAAAAGCCAAGGGTCATAAAGGAAAATGCTTTTCAATCCTTAGTCTATGGATGCTATTAGGTGTTAATAACATTTGAGTTTCTCCACAGTTCTAGTAAAGGAGTACATGCTTTTGCATTTTTTTACCAATGAAATGGGTCTATAGGTGAAAAATGATAGGGCAACTACATATTTAAAAAAGGCAAGAAGAATTAGTCCTTTCGTTCCTAATCTGTGTTCTAGGAGCTTGCCAGAGAAGACAGCATCTCTGACAGCTGCAGTGGACTCATGTTATACAAAGTGTGCTTTTGCTGTCATTAGAGTCAGTTTGCATTGCTAGTGGCAGAGAGTTAGCAAATTGCTGTTCTGGCTGCTGGGGTAAAAAATTGCTGGATATCAGCAAGAGTCAGATGAGGAGGAAGTGGAGAGATCCTAGTTTTGAACCAGGGAAAGATGTACCATTCTGGAAAAAGCTGATCCTGCAGGGCCAAATGCCAGAATGTCAGACTAGAGAGAGAGGGAGATTGAAAGAAAACATGCTTTGGAAAGGAGCATCTCAGAGCAGAGTGTCTAGGAATGTGACAGAGCAGCTTTTACACACCATTTCCTGAGGGGATCCGGCTTCATCTGATACTGATGATATTGGTTATAGGGCAGGATATTCATAGAAAATGGATTAAAGTTGTTTTTTTTTTTTTTTCCTTGCATTTGGAAAATGTTCTGGCAGCAATATATGTTCCTGATGTAGTGCATCAACATTTTTATGCATCTCTCTGCCTGCTTCTGACAGACAAAACAATCTCACTCAATTCTAGTGGCAGTTTTCTCACCCAGATATTCTAAATGGTGAACAGCAAGTAATGATGATACACACAGATAATTTATCACATCTAGAGTTAGTAACAGATAATAAAGAGCAGGGACAGGGAGCTGGAAACACACCCAAGACAGAGCAAAAAGAATCCCCCCCCAACTTTGTGTGTATAACAACCTCCTTTTTTCTAGGATACATTTTGAAAAGTCAGTGTGGCTGGAAAGCCAGTCATTTTCCATGGCTGGATATTCTGTTTCAGACCAGCAGATCTTCATCCTCAGGTGAGCTGCAAAGAGGAGCTATGCCCTGCATGCGGCTCGAACCTGCGTGGCCGTCACCAGGCAGCTCTGCTCCTCGTGCTCCTGCGCCGTACCTGCGAGATGGGGACAGTGCTGACAGCTGAATGCAGACTTCGGCAAATGGCGCATGCGAAGCGAGCAGTCTGTATTTTATTCTGGGGAAATGTATTGCTCTTGGTGTCACACAGAGCATTGTATGAATACAAACAATATTTTAGTAAAATAAAACACTCTTACTTCAAATCCTTTCCCTATAATCCACTTTAAGCAATCCTATCCATTGGTGTGTTGACTATTGCTTGCATAAGCTGTGTTTAACCTAGATTATTGTTTTCCACTTTTTTGAGGGGGAATAAATTCTGGCACTCCCATTGACACTGAAATTCTATATAAATATACAGGCCAGAATATTGGCTTATCTTTGCTTCTTTAAAGGTTCCAAATTAAAAATTTCTTTTTAACTATATTTATCAAACTCAGAGTCACTCCACTGATTGATCAATAGCAGTTACAACTGTATGATCATATAATAAAGCCAGAATTTCTGAATTCTAAACAGGTTTCTATGTTCCAGGGTGTTCCTAAGAAACTATTTCTCCAAAATACAGTTGCCAATAGACTCACAGTTTGTAAGACCAAAAGGAAACATTGTGGTCATCCAGTCAAACCATCTTTGACCAGATGTCCTATGGCTCCCTGGAAATTCTATCTGAAGCAGAGCATAGCTTTTAGAAATCTTCCAATTTTAATTAAAACATTGCCAGCAATGGAGAGTTTCCAGAAGTCCTTAGGTTGTTCTATTTTTCCTTTATCTGAGGTTATCCAGCTTAAGAACTTCTAGCCATTTCCCATTGCTAAAACTGTCTGTGATTTTGAAGAATATTCCTTTATAGCAGATTGTAGCAGATTGGTGACCTGCATATGTGTTTGGACACTCTGATCTGAACACCCGTAGACTTCCCTTTCCTCTGCTAGGAACACCTCCAAGAACCACTTCCTTGTGGATCTATTTTTCTGTTCTTTTCATCATTTTTGTACCTCTTTCCTGGGTCCTTGCTGTGTCAACATGATTCCCTTGCCTTGGATGCAGGAAGCTGGCAGTGAGATCTGCAGCACTGCTAAGTGCACATATAGGGCAAACTTGCTTGTCATTTTATGAACCTGAATATAGTTTGATGAAGTAATCTGAAGAAGGCATCATTTGAAGTTCCTGAAATGTCTGCCCTGGCAAAAGGAGACATCTTCTGTAGCACATCCCCAATGAAATCAAACAAAGCTTGCCTTTGTATAGTTCAGAAGATACATGTTTGCACACTTAAGATTGTCTTGTCAGAAAAAAAAAAAAAAAAGGTTTTAATGGTACAGAAAGAATAAAAAAATAAAGCTCATTGCTTTATGAGCTTTCAAATGACATAAACATAGATAACAGAAATTTTGGCAAGACTGTACAGACCACACTGCAAACTTATGTGAGTTGTCTGACTGAAGGCTGAAAAGCTTTGGTATATACAACTGCAAAGTCTGTCCCATAAATGAGAGCCATGGAAATAATGCTCCTTATTTTCTTTTTCTCAATTTGTAATATAAAGAGTGTTGTGAATTATGAGCATTGAGAAATGAATCCATAACTAAGTGACTGCTCTTGGCATGTTTCTCATGTCAGAATGTGCACAGGGACTGTCAGGGAGTTGCAAAGCCAAGATATTGCCCTTGTTTCACTCAGGGCTTTAAAATAAAGAAAAGCAGTAACCAGCAGGTTCATTAATCAAGCATCACTCCAGCTTTTATGTGGTCTGACTTGAGAAATTGAGAGATACCACCTCACTGGAAGCACTGTCAGCAGTTCTTGAGGTGTGGGAATAGTACTTCAGTTGAAAAAACATTCGCTTTTCTTCAGCCTACTGGATGTAGAAAAGGAAACTTCAGTCCTTTTTCATTTGCCGGGAGGTTGGACTGCAGTGTTTCCTCAGGCTGGCTGCATGTGTCTTTGACAGGTAGCTCTGCAGATTATTGCAGAAGGTGATGCTGATGTTTAAGAGCTGCACCAATCAATATTTTCATAGCAGCACACTTCACTACCAGCTGCAAGGCTGGAATTCAGGATAGAAAGAGCTGTGCTGAAGCTTGGGTCAGACAGAGGAAAAGAGAGATTAAACCAGCAATGGCTTAAAGGGCACAGGATGTTTCCTCTTTGTATTACTTTTTTTTTTTTT
>VXAA01004465.1:226706-272101 GCA_013399115.1 Anseranas semipalmata
TTTTTTTTTTTTCACTACAGCTTGTGCTGGAAGAGATGATGCTAATGGCTCCCCTCTTTTGATCTGAAGAGGTAGATCAGAGACATACAAGCTGGCTATGAAAGGAATAGGAGTATTCCTCAAGTTGTTCCATGGAGTGGTGTAAAATATACCACTGATATTTCCATAAAAAGCAAAAGCCAATTATTTTTAATGTTTCAAAACTCTAAAACTTAAACTTGAGATACATGTTTTTTCCCCAGTTTTGAATTCTAAATATATACCTTTAAGTAAATGCTAGGAACGTGGGTTTAGAAAAAAAAAAAAAAATCTTTTGCTTATAATTAGGAATATACTAAACAGTAGTGATACCAACACAATTAAAAAAAAAAAAAAGAATCAATTTTTAATTTTTCCTGTGGCTTAGAGTACTCTGATAACAAAAAACTGCTTGATTTGATATTTAGTACATGCTTTGTGACGGAATTTTTCCATGGTGGATATATGAGAAAGAGTTCTATGTTGGGAAAGTGTCATTAAGCAAAAGTGCAGGGAACACACTGAATAGTATGTGGTAGTTTCATCTTCTGTAGAATGCAACAATATCATGTGAAGATGATTTCAAAGGGATTTTGGTCAGTGAAGAGAGGTAAAGCATCCTGTATTGTCTTTGGCAAGACTGGTATACCACTGTTGGATATTATGTATCACTTATGGAATACTTTTGCTCTCTCAGAAATTCTCGGTGGATTCACTAAACTGCTGTGGTTATCTGTGGCAATAGAAGCTATGGCAAACCATTGACCAAATCTACACCTTTGGAATTACATTGGTATTTTTGACATTTGAATTTGACCCAGTGGGAGACTTGTCCTCCTAAGAAGTCATTTAGTAAATGATTTAAGGCCATCTGAAATTAGCACATGCAGATGTCTGAAGCACTTACATCATTTATGACAAGAGTTGTAGGACTAGCCTAAGGAAAGAAAAAAAACATCAGAAATTTCTACATTTTTTTTAATATATATCATCATTGCTACATATAAACATAAACTTCAAGATATTTCAACTGCCAGATGTTAAACTCCAAAGCTAATTAAGTTTAGAGAGCTTGAAGTTTTATTCCCTTGTGGATACTGGATTCAGCATCAGCCTTTCAGTTATTAAGAAGATACAATTGTAGGCCTAAGTTAGATGAAGTTACGACATACCAGTTTACATTTGCAGTGATGTTAATACTAATCTTCATAATGTATTGAAATTCTAGGTTATTATACTGTCCCAAGACTAGATACACTACCATTGTATGTAGTGGTTTAAGCAGAGAATTAGGTAGTGTACCAAACAGACTTATTAGCTATAGATTTTTTTTTTCTTATTTGTGTTCCCTTCTAGCTCTTGAGTTGTTATGAGGTGAGTTGTATGACCTGGGGTCATAAATGATAAAGTACCTTGTATAAACACGAGAGTTGCTTTCAGGCTGGTGCAGCAAAGATTTTTCCTGACTTTTCCAAGGCTAAGTTACCTTAGAAACAGAACCAGAAGCATCTGAGCATCTAGGGCACTTCCAATCTGAAGAAAGGAAAAATCCCCAGCTGTCTGAGACACACTTTGCCTAGGACAGCTGGTACTGGTGCTGGAAGCCACCACGCCCCCTGGAACTTGTTCTCACCTCTGCCACAAAGCTGCCTTGTGATGTTTGTCCTGTAATTTTGAACTGCTTGGTGGTCTGCTGTGGTACAGCATGGAAGAGGGGAGTGTGGGCAGAGGCCACGGTCATGTTCCCTCAGCAACTGCTGCTGTCACACCTGAATGGAAAATCTGCTGAGACTTCCCCAAAGAGAGATAATGTGGGTCTTCTTGCCTCTGCTACTGCTGTTGTTCCCTGCCTTTCCAGCGGGACGTGAGTCCTGGCCAGTAGCAGACATGCAGAGTTTCTCCAAGATTTCAGCATGATGCCTGTCTTTCCCAGCAGTGCCAGCTGGTAATAAGCTCCCTTGGGGCAGGGACTGTGCATCGCCACCTCTAGCCAGGCTGTGCCCTTTTCTCTTGCATCGTTTCCTTATTTATTTCCCCAAAGTCTTGCTCCTAAAGCAGGAAGAAGACTTTGCTGCTGCACACAGTTGGAGGCAGAGTTGTGTTGACATTTGTGAAGAGCTCTGAGATCTGGAGATGGGAAGGGTGCAGAGGAAAAGAACTGGTGGTTCAGATCTGTTTGCATGCACAGCTGTGGATCGGTGTACCTCATCAATGTGGAAGTATGCCTGTAGCACTATAATGGATTATTTGCATGTAGCAAAGTAATCCATTAGCAAATCCATATAGCAAAGTAGGTAGAAACCACTTAATTTGTGTGAGGACTGACTGGCTTTTTTGTGGCTTTGAGATGGAAAAATATGCATTGAATTTCAGCTTTGTTCCACAGGTCAGACTGCTGTAGCTTTCCCTGCTGCTGTGCAAGACGTGTTTCTTTGGGCATAAGTGCTAATTTCAAGTGTTCTCTGCTGCCTTCTTTCCTCCTCTGCCTTTCTTTTCTCTACCCAGCCTGTCCTAACATCTGCTTCTTTTTTTATCTTGCTTTTTTTCAGATTATGTGTAGCATAATTATGACAACTGCTTTGATTGTGGATTGTCATTGACCCTTGCTGAAGAAGCACATTGTCAATCAGCAAGAATGCATCACTTAGCACTGCTGGATTCATTGACTTTTTATCCAACTTTAGACCCCTGCAGTTTGTGAAATGGCATCTGCAATAATTTTCCATGCTCTTGACCTATGTCAACAGCTACTTTATCCAACTGTCTTCATCTATTTTTATGTGCAAATTGGCTGCTGCTACTGCAAGTCAGAGAATACTGATAGGTTAGGAAAATAGCCTACTGTTCAATTATTTAAAAAACATGCAATTCCTCTTAAGCGGAGTAATCCAACTGTGGGAGTCTCACTTTTCTGACTCTGCACATAGGCAACAGGAGGTATCACAGCAGCCTCAACAACCCCTCCTGTATTATTGAGTAACAGCTTGGGTCTTAGTTGTTCCACAACCAGGATATTAGTCTCCCTCCCACACTCTTTAATCCTGAATGTTTTGAATTTTTGTTTTCATTCAAATGTGAAATGCAAATGGAGAGTATTGTCAAATGGTACATTTAAATAGAGCGTATGTCACAGAAAATTTGATGAAGGCACAACTAAGATATGTAACTGACTGTTCTTGCTACCATGAGCAGTAGGAACAATTTTTCTCTTATGGACTGATATGGGCCAAGCACAATCTCATTTTCTGTCTCTGAGGGTGCCGGCCTCACCCCTGTCCTTTTTTTCAGCCTGGAATTCATGTAAATGTCAGCGTTCAGGATTTTAAGCATGTGAAGAAGGAGGCACGCCAGGTGCAGCGTGAGACCGTCCCCACAGAGAGGCAGGATGCTCACCCTGAGCAGTTCCTTCTGTAGACAAATTCTAAGTGAAAGTGCTGCAATGCTGTCCAGTGCCAGCTCTCCACATAAGTGTTGCCCCTTTTGCCCATCCAGCCTGACTCCATACAGATTCATTGCTTGCTCAGTGATACTTTCCATGACCCCTTCTGATTTTTCTCTGTTTTTTGTTTGTTTGTTTGTTTTGTTTTGTTTTGTTTTGTTTTTCCTCTTTAATCTATAATGTTCATTGGCAGAGTGATTTGGTGAATGATGGCAGCACGAGGAATAAAGCCGTGATTACATCTGGGAGTGGCACCTTCGGCAACTCCTTTTCGTAGACTGAAGACCCACACCTTCATGTTTAACTCTGCAACATAAAAATAATAGATTTTGTTATAAAATGCATACATGACTTCAGAGTTAGGGTGCTCTTTCCCTGTGCATTTTTTCATCAAAATGGAAAGGAGTATACTTTCAACTTGCTTGTAATTTCTGCTTTTTAATAATAACATTTTCACATGCTGGACTTGGCACATTTTTAATCAATTTGAGAATATTTAGTCAAGCAGACCCCCCTCATGATATATTTGAAAAACAAAGTAAGCACTGTTTCACAATATTGTCTGATATCTGTATTTTAAAAATCACAGTGCTTTGATAAATAGGTGGATTATTTTTTTCAGCGTGTTGATTTTTCTCCTTTGCCTTTCAAACTTTGTTTTCAGTTTATTACAGTGGAGTAGATCTTCCTGCAGCATTCTTATATGGGGCTACTTTTTCATGAATTCTATTGAATAAATGAGAGAGAAAATAGTATTAAATAGTTTTGTTTCACATAGAGATAACATTTTATTCTATTCTTTAGCACTTAAAGAGAAAAAAAGAGTGGTGTGTTAGAATGAGCTCAGAGCAGCTTTAATTCTGTAGCATTATTTCATGCAGGTCTGTGAAGAGCTGCATCGTGTATAGAACAAGCCTGTGAGTGCTGAAGTGAGGAGACTGGAAATGATGATTTTTTTTTAAAAATAGTTTGGTCTCCAATCTGGCTTGGCTTTGATTTCTAGACATTCAGGAAATGGAACTTTCGAACCTGAAGTCAATGGGAAAATGTGCACTGTTCCCCCTCAGTAAGTGTGACTTTATGGAAATGTTAAAATGCACCTCATTGTTTGCATAGAGTCTCCTTTTGGCAAGAGGTGGGAATCTGTATAATCAATTACTCCAGAGATTTTCCTTCAAGGCCTATAGGTTAGGAAGTGTGGACACTTTTTAAAATAAAATATTTTTATACAAATGAGCTCTTTTCATACAGAATCAAACAAATCCAAGATATACTAGGCATTCAACAGTGCATGAATACCCGTAAAATACTCAAAGGAAGTACTAAAATAACTGCTGAGTCTTGACCTAGTCATCATTAATGTAACCCAGTAATTGTAGAATTTAGCTTAGACTGAAGACTACTGGCAAGGTTTTCTCTTCATTTTTTAGAGAAAATAAACAAACCCTAGGGTTCAGTGGAGTAAAGTCTTATATTTCTGTAGCAGTGGTATTTTCTTAAATTAAACTTCATGCATTAGCTTCTCAAATGAGAAAATGGGTTTCCTGGGATGTTTTAAATTATATCCTAGGTGGGCGTATTGGTGCACCCTCAATGTAAATGCAATTATTAAGCAGTTCCCAACAGAAGGTGTTTGCTAAAAATCTTGCAGACAAGGTTATAATTGGGACTGTGATCGAGCGTGCTGTGTTGTTTTGGGTTACTCTGTCCAGCATCCTGCACTGTCTCCCTCAAGACAGTCCACAGTCGCTGTCTGTGAATGGTCATTTTGACTTCCCCCTTCCACTTACATGGATATCCACAGGTGCCCAAGGTGAGTCCTCCTGGTTTACATTGTATCTGTCATTACAGAGCTAGCTGTGCTATCTTCTCCATATGCATTCTCATGCAAACATGCCTTTTGCCTCTCCCTGTATTTGGACGAAATCAAATGGCCATTTTATTTATAGTAATTTTATGCATACATGAAATTGTTGTTAGGTCTTATGGGAAGACAAGCAGTTCCATTTCTCTTTCTGGCTTTGGGTCTGAACATGCATGCTGCACAGCTCTTCTGCGAAATTACTCTTTGATATGTTTTCCCTAACTTTTCTGGGAGCTGAGGAAATAGGAATTATGGAAAACATCCAGCATTTATTAGGGGCAGACCCTGCAACAAATACATATTCTGAAGAAGAGTCACTTCATTTTTTTGTTAAGAGGTGGTAAATAAGATACCGAAAAATATGTATCCATACATCACTAAAATCTAACCATCAGCTATGCTACTGGCTTATGTATTAACTCAGTTGATACAAGCTCTTGTACAAATACAGCATGTACACAAATACCAACATATATGCACATACAGAGTTCTTTATGTGTCACGTTATTGTTCCAATAAACTGGAAGTGTGCAGCGAGACAATGTTTGTGATTGCTTGAACTAAAGAAATATCTGATAAGTATTCTCAGTAATGTCATCTGGGATAAAGGGAAAAGAGAGAAAGGGATTTATTTGATTGTTTTTTTTGAGTCTTCAATATATGTGTGAATCAGTCTCCCCAAGCACTATGATGCCTTTACCTTCAGTCTTTTTAATGATCAGCAGATACTCACAGCTGAATAGGGACTAAATAAATGGAGAGAACATATTTTCACAGTGAATAGTAAAGAGTTTTGCAATTTGTCTTGTCAGGAAAACCCTTCTCATTCCGCCATATAGAACTGGTATTAATGTGTGTGTGTTATGCTGTCTCCTGGAATATTTTACACAACTGTGGCCCCATTTGCAAAAGAAAGGTGTTTTTTAACATATCTCACAGTTGCTATTGGTACTTCTTATAGGAGGAGTCTTGGTGCAAGGAATCCCTAATTCAAAGTTAAAAGCCTTGTTTCTCTGACTCACAGGCAATAGTGGTGTTGGTGACTACCTTCTTTCGTTAATTAATGTTCATACACCTAAGTCAGTTTGCAGTAGTAGAAAGTTTAATCCTTTTCTGCTATCTCATTGTTTTTTCTTTGTTGACCTTTTCACATCCATATCAGATCCTCAGATTTTGCTGGTGGTTTGCATTTGTAACTCCTCCCTGCAGACTTTGATACTGAATGAGTTTTCAATAACGAGTTAACATACATGTCACGGTGTGTTCTGTGTGCTCTTAGCCTGTGCCACTTTGAAATCTGTTGACTTAAACGATTTTTTTCATAACTTTTAAAGGTGGGGTAACATGCTCATGTGGCTCATTCCTTCAGCTAAAGGATGAGTCAAGGTGTCAGTAAATACTTTTGCAACATAGAAGCCTTGGGACCTCTCCTTCACTTGAAAATGTTTCTAGCACTTCCAGCCAAATCTCATGGCTTGGAAGGTGGAACTGTGTAAGCCCTGAAAACCATGTTTGCTTATTCAGACCTGTTGAGGCTTTTTTTGTTATTGATTGCTAAATACTAGTAATAGAAGAAGAGAGGTTCATGGTCTGAGGCAATTCAGGCAGCTACTGAGTCAGAAATCAAATGGTACATAGGATGCCTCTCATCTGGCTTCAGATTGGGGAGGGGAGATTCAGATTCAGGTTGGGAGGGATGGACTACCTGCAAAGAAATAAACTTTGAAGAAAAACAAGCTTCTGTTGTGAGGGTCTGGAAAAGAAAGCATAGGTTAGCAGCAAGTTACAAGGAAGGGTTCATGAAAAGTCAGTTTTAAGATTTTTTTCATGGAGGAGAGATCCACTTAAGAGAAATGTTGATCCCACTTTAAAGCAGTCTCTTCAGTCTTAAGACTTAGTGCTTACCAAAGTCTTTTGGCTCTCCCTCTTTTGGCCTCTGGCTAGATATACTCCACATCTCACAGGCCTCCAGACTTTTCTACATCGAATGCCTAAGACTGGTTAGCTGCCCACTTCTGCTGAAGGGACCTCTGGGTCAGGTGAGATCTGATGGGAGCAGTCAGCTCTCAGATTCTCGAGAGGGTGTCCACCAAGATGGATTTCAACCTGAGCTGAAAGAGGACCAGAGTACCCAGGAGGAAAAGGCACTTTATCCAATTTCTCACTTTTCTTGGAAGCAGAAAAGGATTTATGATTGTTACCAGAAGAACAGAGAAATGGATTTCCATGTGAATATTACCTAATAGTCTTCTATTCTTAAACTGGACAATTTCTTCTCTAGAAGAATACTCTTGACCCTGACGTTAGTTCTTGAGAAGAGGAAAAATTAAATTCCTCTTTCTAAAGAAAAACATGAAAACCATATGTTAGGTGTGGAAGAGGTGAAAGTGATATGGATCTCAAGCAAAATTTCTGTTGATGTCAGTGGATCTATGTCTCTCTAAGGGCCCCATGATCTGAAACTGAATTGTGGATGCATGGTAGATATTAGCCTGCTAAGGGAAGATGTTAGTACCATCTCTGACAAGTGACAAAGAGAAATATGTGAGCTGAAAGTAAACTTCTTTTATATATATGTATGTGTGTGTGCATATACAGATATTCATGAACAGCAGAAATAAAAGGTGCAGAGCTGGCTGCTAGGAGGAAATGGCTGTCTTGCTTGGGGAGAGGTGAATTGAATTTTTATAGTTATATCCCATGAAACAATTCAGCAGAAATACGAGCTGTCAGGAAGCTAGATGAGTGTAAATATAACCTGCGTTTCTCTGTGAATAGTTATACTATTTACATTTATAGAAACTAGCTCGCATTTAGACTAGCTAATGCAGAAATGACTGCAGAGTCCTATCTACTCTAAGGTTGATGCCACTTTCAGTGTTACCTTTTCTGAGTGTGCGATGAATTTATGAAGAGGGCATAACTCTCTCTGACAGACAAGAATCTGATTTTAAGAACTAGGTTTTTAACCCTTATTTTTGCTATCTTGTTTCAAGCTCTTTTTGTTGGTGTTGTTGTAATTTGACCTTGTGCTCAGTACCCATCTGTTTTTCCCTGTACTAATACTTTGCGTAAAATAAAGTTCCAGAGCACCTGGCTTGAGAATCTTGAGAAAGAGTCACTCTACTAAAAATACAGTTTAATTTTATTTTATTCACTCCAAGTGGTGAAGGTGATTTAGATATTGGTTAAGCAAACATTTGAATATTTTACTGAATGTTTTTGTTTTCAGGAACAGACTTAAATACAAAAAAAAAAAACTGTCAGAAACATATGTGATATACTATTATGCTTTGTAAGAGTAACTGTTTTTGTAAATTTGAAAAAAGTTCTAATAATGAAAAATAATCAAATAATAGCATTCAAAAGATGATCGCCAATGAAATCCTTCTAGCAGGGGATTTAAGTAGTTGTTCAAGGAGATTTGTAGCACTAACTAAATTGGATGTATTCCCTAGTGAACCACATGCCAAGGTGAGCTGTGCGTTCCCACTGCCAAAATGAACTCTTTAACATGAAATATGTCTTGGACTATGGTAATGGGAAACTTCCCAAGATTTCACACATTTCTTGATAATCTCCATGGAACCCTAACACTTACCAAATGTTTTCCTGGTTGGCAGGTGGAGTGGATACAACAGCAGGTGGTTAAAAGAAGGATAAAGAGGGATTATAAACCTGGTGGTACCCAATCCACTTATTTCAATGATCCCAAGTGGCCAAGCATGTGGTACATGGTAAGTACATAAAGAGTCATTGGCTTTGTTTCATGCCAGTATTTAGTTGTCTGCTGTGATATTTTGAAACAGGGCAAAATAGTATGTTCAGAAGAAGCAAATTTCTTTTTTTAAGTAACTAATGAAGGTCTGTAAACTCCTTACAAGTATTACAAGAATTCCCAGTGGGCCCTGCAATAGGAAACATTTATTAATGCATTCATTCATGAATGCTTCCTATTGCAGGATGTCTTGGGAATTACTTATTAGAGGATAAACTTTCAGCAGTGAGAAGGGAAGGAACTTAGCCACAATCTGTGAGAGCAGTGAAACCACTTGTTTTCAATGTGCCTAATGCACTGTCTCAGACATTAATGTGATACAAATGTCTTGTGTCCTGAAACAAGAGAAAAGAGCCCAGAACACTGTCTGTTCAATGTTATAATTACACTCTTTTTGGTAATGAACAATTGCATTGTTAAAATAAATAGATTGTTTATGGTGTTTCCCATCTGACATGAGTTGTGTGTTTTCTGAGCAAACTTTTTTTTTTCTTTTTGCCTGGTAGTCACAGTTAAAGCCCACAGTGAAACTTCTTCAGTCACAACATTTTTTAAAATATCCTCAATTTACCCAGGAATGTGCAAATAAAAAATTTATGTATCTAGTTAAAGAAAGTGGGGAGTAACAAGTTAGGCAATTGCCTCCAACTGACACCTCCCTGTTTTGGTTGTTGTGGACTTGAACCCTTTCTCTGCTCTTCTGTTCTTGTAGTTCTAAGTCTTTGCATCTTGTTTTTTCACTACTTCAACTGTGTCACTGTCTGGCAGCAGGACTCTCAGAAAGTTTATGACTTGATAGATTGAATTGCTTCTGATAGGGAGAAAATTAATGCCTTTCCGGCAACAATATGTAAGATAATTTCCTGTAAGTAGACATTGTCTTTTCAGGCATTTTGTTAATTCCAAAGCATTAGTTTATTATTTCATGTGAATAAGCAAGCTTGTCCTAACACAGCATTAAAAATATTTTTAAGTATTTTTTTATATTCATTTCACTCTGTCTTGTTCATCGTTGCATGCATTGAAAAAAAATGTAGGTTTGCAGTAATTTGCAACTAACTCTAAACGGTTGCTGTTAGTAAACGCAGGTAGTCAGAAATCCTCATCTTCAAGTATATGTCACATATGAGTATGTCACCAGCCAAAAAGTATAGTAGCTTTGCTATTCAGTTTCCAGAAGTCCTATATTTTAATAAGAGGATACGTAATCACTTACAAAATTCCTCTTACTTTTATTAAAGGACTGTACTACTGACTCATCTTTTTCCCGTGGAAAAATGGTTCTGTCATTCTTTTCTGAGCTATTGGAGATCCAGTCTTGGAGGCAGTAACTGTCCTTCTACAGTAGAAAACTACTTCATTTTTGTTTTATAGCTGCACTGGGTTGATATGGCAGAGGGTTTTTTTAGCAGTTCATTGTCCACCTTGAAAACAGCTTTTATCCAAAATGTAATACTTCTTGGAAGTTCTTTGTGAAAGCTGTGTTATTTTGTGTCATGGGATCATGGCAGGACTTCTTCCCAGTTGATTTAAATGTGTATACTTGTTATCTTCTCTAATATATGTGTTTATTCAGTCTACCTGTCCTATAAATATGTGCCTAAGGTGACAGACAGATTCCAATAAATGGCAGTAGGATGTGACACTGTGTCCTGTCAGTTCTCTCTCTCTTTTTTTTTTTTTTAATTTCAACTTTTTAAATTAAAGCTAGAAAATAACAGTGATTTATCCTTAGGTAGCCTGCTCTTATTGTTACAAACTTTTAACTCTGTGTTTGAATAGAAAAAGGGAGTACGAATTTCAAGAAAATAATAGTAGTGAAAAGATGCAAAAGCCCACCAGTATGATTTATGGTAGTTTACGTAATTTCTCCTTTGTGTTCCTAGATTTGCATGCAAGTTTTTTAGGGTCACTGTAGCTTTTTGATGGACTTGGATTAGTGTTTTTTTGTTTTGTTGTGTTTCAAGTTAATAATAGGTGCTTACAGCAGTTGCCTGTAATTTTGTTCAGGAAGGTAGCGGTCTCCTGTTCATCAATCAGTTGTGTTGCCTAACCACATTGTCTCATGGCTGCCTCACCACTGTCAGCCTACCATGGAAAACCCATTAGGGCAACAAGCGGACTTTACTGTATGTTGTGTACAACTTTCAGAATATTTTCATTTCTGTACCTGAACAAAAAGTCCTCATGTACAGGCACTCCAGGGAGGGACTGCCTCTGGCTGATTGCGTTTACCTCTACTGAATAACTCTTGTGTATTTGCAATATCTTTAGTGGTAGTAGTTTGATGACATTTTGTTCAGTGATCAGTAAAGTATTAGTGAGTACACTGTTGCAACAGAGAATATAGCTAAAAATATGTGAATGAGTTGACTTCAGGACTGACTTGGGTCATTACCAGATATCCTCATATGACTGTATTTGTGATTGTAACCATAGCTACTTTTGTTAATCCTATTTATCTTTATAAGTTGAAGAGAAGATAAAGGAATTTGAGGTTAGTTAATGGTTTCAATCACTGCTATGTTGGAGGTTTTTAGGTTGCTGGCTGCAGACATGTTATTGAGAAACTAATAAAGTATTATCATGTACAGGTTTGCATTTTGATTAATAAGTAACTTCGTTGTGGTTAAGATTGATACCTTTGGCCGTTGAACTGGTATAATCTCTAACAGGGCTGTAAATGTAGTTCAGATTTGTTGACACAAGACCTTTTATTCAAAGACTTTGTCAAACAAAATCTGATTAATGTTTTTTTTCCCAACGTTTTCTTCACAAGTACCTTGCCTTGTAATTTTGATAGTCCAGACTAGAAATAATACATTTTTGTTTGTGTGAGATGCATGGCAAGAAGTTATGAGGGTGATTCAGGCCTTCTCTCTGTTTTGGGTCATCATGAAGGTTAAAAGTATCTCTCAAGAACTGTTCCGTAAACAAATTGAAAGGTCTTTTTTATTGCTCTATTTTTCTCTGTTTACTCTAAACACATTCCTAGAAAGAGTAGAGAGATTAGAAATATAGATATTTAGCACTTTACAGTTCAGTAGAAGCCAAAGCAGACAGAGCTTCCAGAGCCACTCATCACCTAAACAATTATGCTTTTACTTTTTCATTGCTAGAGGATTATCTAGTGAGAAATTACTACTTCCATTGCTTTCTAATACTTAGGTAAAGGCAATTTTCTCCCGTATTCCCTCACTCAAAGCAATGAAAGCTGGAAAAAAAAAACTGCTTGATCATGACCTCTGATTTTTGAGGCATCTGTGCTTAAGGGTAAAATAGAATCTTTTTAGAGATCAAGTAACACATGAAACTTCACATGAGAGTCACTGTTCAATACTATTTGAAAATGACCTACAGACTTGGGCCCAGCTTGCTTAGAATGGACCGATATAAAAGAAATAAAATCAAAGGGAAGAAAAGTTAGTTAACATCCGTTTCCGAATATTGAGTCAGGAGAAAGCTAAAAGTCCTGCATGCCATCCCCAGAGCTC
This sequence comes from Anseranas semipalmata, assembly GCA_013399115.1. Classification (NCBI taxonomy): domain Eukaryota; kingdom Metazoa; phylum Chordata; class Aves; order Anseriformes; family Anseranatidae; genus Anseranas; species Anseranas semipalmata. Next base: position 239,300 of record VXAA01004465.1, read on the forward strand.
TGCTACCTATCTATCATGTTCTATCTAATAAATTTCTTCTCTGTCATTGGTGTTGACAAAATAGCCTGTTTGTCAATAACTGAATGAACTACATACAATCAGTTTGCATAACTGAAAGAGGTCGAAGTCAACCCTAAAATCCTACTGCTATCTGAAACCATTTTACTTAACTTGTAATAACAACAAACAATGTCTTTGGAATGACTGAGAGGACTTTGTGCCTAACCAATTTAACTGTTCCTGCCAGTTGGTTTAATGAGTTTCCTCACCTTGCTTGCGTGGAAAAATGGTCATAAAAAGTGGAGAAGGTGAATATAAAAATATAATATATATATATATATATATGTATATGTATATATATGGGAAGATGTGGTTAATACAACTAATTTTGACTCACTTTTTAAGAAATTTACTAGACTTCAATCACAAGACTCTCCTTACTGACTGTTTCTCTTTACCTCCTGCTTCAGGAAAGTTTGGCAATGGTCAGGTGAAGCTGGAATTGCATGGGCACACAAGCACTGCTTTCTGCAGCTGCAGTCTAGCTCTGCTGTTACGCTGGGCCTCTTTGCATAGCTTTGTAAAACAGAATGTAACTAGGTGAAATTAATTTAACCGTTGTTTATTTTTTAACAAGCCATTGTTAGACTACAAAGACAAGGACTATGTCTTTGCAGTCAGTTCAGACAGGAACAGGTCTTTTTCAGCATTGATCGAGTTTAATCTTCTCTAGTACTGTTATCATCCCTTCTATTGTTAATAATAATTGCTAATGCTGACAACATTCTCTAATTTGGAGAAGAAGTTTCCACTTCCTATCTGGTTCTTCCTATTCTGCTTGGCCTAGTTACTGCTGGACAGGAATTGAACATATAATAAGGTATTTTTGTTGAACTGAGAATTTTTAATGGAAGAGAAGAGTGAAGTTTTGCGATGTGAAGCTGGAGGGAGAGACACTGTTTTCTGGAGCACATAAGAATAAATGTGATAGTTAAAATGTATAAGCCAAGTGTTTTCTTATGACTGGATGCTAATGAAGAGGAAATGTGTATCTAGAGGTTACTTCTTATAGCTGGAGAAGGCATGGCACTGTCAGAGAGAAACAGGGCAAAGCTGGAAAGACCATTGCAGTAGACCATTGCAGGGTGAGATGGTATTCCTCTGAGAAACTACTTCTGAGCTACCCACAGAAGTAAATAATACAACTTTAAAAATTGTGCTATGCTCAAAGAAGCTAGCCATGGTCTCTAGAATGCATACTTGGAGGTCATTGTGAAAATTTATATAGCAGTGAACCTTACCTAAGAACCTAGATAATAGCTGGCAACATCACTAAGGCTGTAAACCAGAGCAAGAAGTGGAACATGCGAACTTGCCTGTCAGCTTCTCAGGTAGAAAATGAGTGAGATAGTCACATTCATAAGGTGCTCAGAGTGGAGGAAGAAGGACACCACCATGTATATAAAACAAAGAAAACACTGTCTTTTCATTGTCATTGCTAAACACGTTCCAAACTAACGTTAAGAATAATTAAACACATTACCAAAGTAAAACTTCAGTTTTGCTTTACGTATACCTTAGGTCCACAGTGGTGTCAGCTCGTCTTCTTTCTTAAATCCTTTTAAGGTCCATTTTTGCTGTGCGTTTCTCCAAACTAAGTCCTTCCTCTTTTGAAAAATCTTTTTTTCTGAATCTCTTTCCTTTTCTCAACTTTTTTTTTTCCTCTTCCCATTTATTCCTCATTATTCCTTCTTTCTTGATAATAAACCATGCTTCGGGAGAGTAGGTGGAACACCAAAAGCATTTGGAGGAATGCTTGAAGTAGACAACTTCGTGGTCTTTTGTTTGGAACCCAAAAGAAGAACTTTTGTAAAGCTGCATTGTCCCTCTCTAAAGTGTAGTTTTCTCTGAAAGAGGTAACGATATAATGGAAAAGGACTATTAGACATTGCAATTTACGTGGCCTTTTTAAAAAAGGAAAAACATTAGATTTCATTATATTAAATTCAATTATATTAATTTAATTAAAATGAATGAAAAACTATTAAATATAATGCACTTTGGTTGTTGAAAAAGTTAAATTTTCTTACGAAAACTGAAAAAGTGCTCTGAATAGAAATCTGTAAACACAAAACAAAGATACAATTCCTGGCTCTCCTATTTCTCCAACTGCTTATATTCTGACTTAACTCTGTGGTCTTTAAGAAGAGCATTCCCAGTTTCCAAAACTGGACTGAAGGGACAAACAGATGCACGAGTTTTACTGTGAATGAATAGTTGGTAAATGAACAGAAATGGCATATAGTCACATGGCTAGCACTGAAAGAAGTTTGTAAAGGGAGCACCAGTGCTGAAACTGGGTGTTGCTCAGCACATTTTGTTACCAGTATTTGTCAGTCATCTTTTTATACTTGCACAAAAGTTATCTGGTACAGACACATGAAATGTCATTAATACCACAACTGAGAGAAATCCATACAGTCTGATGAGCTCTGTAGTAGTTGCAGCTAGGGGTGGCTGCCTTCAGCTCTGATGCTGAAACCAAAACCCAGGAAAAGATGCTACTTTTCACTTTTAACAAGGACTCTGAAGTGAGCATTGCTTTGTGCTTTGGTGAAGGATCTGGCAAACCCAGCTTTGTTTCTTCAGAAAACTCTTCCACTGTGCTATATCAGTGGATGGTAGCACTCTCCAATTATATTTGTGAGCTCCCAGGTGAGCTATTCTAGCATTCACAGGGAAAGACAGACACTCCTGCTTTGGTGCTCTGTATTTTATGCTAGAAGGCAGCCAGAATAGGGCTAATAAGCCTTTATCAGCGGTGAGTAATGTGAGTCTCCTAAGGTCCTGCAACCCTGAAATAAGATGGGGGTGAAAAGTTAGACAAGCCAATTGCCTCCCCTGCACTGCTGATGAGGTCTGTGGGGAGTTGGCTTATCTTGTGCTTCCCTTCCAACTCCAAGTGTGAGTGGCAGAGCTGAGGAAAGGATTTTATGGCTCTGGCCTGGCCCTTAATAAGGTCAGCTAAAGAGAGTGGGATTGTGGAAGGAGACAGAGGAGGACAAAGGAAGGAGTGGCATGACAAGTGCCTGATGGAGTGGGCTGGGGAGAGGCAGAGTGAGGAGGAGAGGTCACACTGTGTCCAAGTGCAAGCCCAGGCACAGGGGAAACAGAATGTGGGACAGATTTTCACCTGCCACATGTTAACATGCAATGCATGTGCAAAAGAAAATGAATACGTATCATCTTCCTTTACTACCTCCTAACAGTTTATTTCAGACCCATCTATGCCAGGCATTGGCAGCTAAGGAAAAACCTCACTCTCTTCTTATTCTCCAAAGAATTATTCTCTCTTTCTTTCTGTCTGTGCAGTTGAAGCCAAATCATTGTTCTTTATGAGGTGGCATGAAATCTTTCTAAGTGTTTTGCGTATTTTGGAAGTTGGTTTGGTTTTTACATGCACTTTTTGTATTTGTATTTTGTATTGCATGAAAAGATTGAGCCCTTAGTTTTTCAGAACATTAAGACAATCATCCATGACATAGTGTCAGTGGAAGTGCCACTAGAAAGAATCAAACTGCCTGTCAAAACATTACCTTGGAACTCTGTATATGGAAACATACCTCTTGTTCTCTGTGGACAAGGTAGAATTAATAACGTAAGGTCATGTAATACACAATTTGACCTAAATTCATTTCCTATTGGAAAACAGCAGCATACTATGGGTAATCAAAAAGCTGAAGAAGTGGTTTTGTCCTTATCTACTGAAAAGAGATTATTAGTGTGACTAGTTTAGCAATATTAGCAAATATTTAAGGAGAGAAACACCAGAGAGGCTACTTGATCTGTTCCTGTGGGACATGCAGTTGTGACTTCCAGGTAAGCAACCTTGTAAGTGACCGGGAAACATAAAATGGAAGTCAGCACTGTTCAGGGATTGTGCCAGCATTTTTACTGAACCAAGAAACAGCAATACGGAAATAATTTCCATATGTGCTTTGGGAGAGCTTTTCCTGGGTGTCAAAGGTTTGGTAATAAATCGTATACCAATAGCACATATTCCTCTGCCTATTTATTACAGTGATTTTATCTTCAGAGGGAGAGTATCCACTTTTATTTTATCTTTCAAGAATTTATTTATTTATTTATTTATTTTCTGAGTAACAACTGAACAACGTTAAGAAACTGCAGGTACTTTTCTGTGTAATCTTGTTCTGTGAAATACCATTTCAGTATAATGTTGCATTTTTCTCAACTGCCTTTGACTGGCTAGTTTCTGCAATTAGTGTGGAAATGATAGTACCACAAAATCTGTGCTGAATTTCTAATGAGATATAATATCTCTCTTTAGCTTTAGTTCAGAATAAATAGCTAACAATAAATGATGTGGAATATTAAGTGGACAGAAAATTGCTAACATTAACAACTGCAAAATGTGTTGTATTGGAGCACAATTTAGGTTTTGTCTCTCGTAGCACTTAAACAGGAAAAACATTCCTGTAAATATGTAGATACATATTTATATGGAAATACACTTATTTTTTTCCTTTCAGAGGAGAAAGAATTTGTTCATTACTTTCCAAAAACAACTACTTAGTTAGCTATCCACTTTTCACATTTTTTTTTTTGATCAAAATCAAGTAATCAGTATCAGAACAGAAGGAACACAACAATTTCTTTTGTTGTGAAATACTGTAGGTACTCAAGATGACTAAAAAAAAGGAAGATGTAATTTCATTAATTGTAAAAAATACTGCTTTGCTTCAAACAATTTATGTATTTTGGCTATCATTTGCTTACTAAAATTGCGGATACTTCAGGAAAAGGATTGCTAAATATGATGTCTATTTAATATTACACAACTTTTTTCAAATAAAGAACACTGTACAAACATAAAGAACTCCAAAGTGACCAGAATGGCACAGCCAGAATGGCACAATATCTGTGCTTGCTCTTTTGCTATGGAGGTTATAAAATCTGTGAAAACTTAAACACTAACAGTTTCAAAACAAGCTCATGTCCAGCAAACAGCAGAAATGTATGGTGGTCAGAGGGAGGAAATGTGCGGGAGGGAAGAGCCTCATACAGCCCCAAGGGATACAAGTGTGAATCTTTTACAGTATTGATACCACTTTTGTCTTGCCCTTTCTATTCCATTAGAACTCACTAATCCATGAGTAGCATGCCATTTAAACATATAATTGCCCTGTCTTTATTTATTTTGATGTGAATTTCTAACAGAACAAGGAGGTTATTTTCAGCTTTGAAAACAATTCAAAACTACATTAAATCCCAATATTATAAGCACAGAAGCCTAAGGAGAGGCAAATATAAATATACATAAAAGACTACACATTAAATGTACAGTAGGGTTTTCCTCTTGTGTGTCTTTAGGACAAGACAGTTTATTAATGAACAGTAAACTACTGCTCGGGAGATACTGGTTTGTTTTTATGAATATGAAGTCATGGCTACAAGATTATATTTGGGAACTAGAAAACCCATTTAGAGAAAAATAAAGACGATTTTAAGAGCAAAGAAAAATGTTTCTGTAATTATGAAGTGGTTGACTAGCTTCCCTTTTGTTCAACTTCCATGTACTCCTCCACATTTAATGTTTAAGGAGACTTTTTTTCCTTATTAGTCTCCTGGTCTGGCTACAAGTAGTCTGTGGAGGAAACTTTGTTACATGTAAGCTTTCAGACAGTGTTTGAATGAACAGCCCAGCTTCTCATGGGCTTTATACGATCCCAGCTACTTCAACACTGAAATCCATCTAACCTTGATTAACTAAACCCCCATCTGCATGAATTGGAATGTAGATAAAGGAATTAATACAGCCTACTTAACAAGTCTTACAGCCCTTACAATTTGCAAAGGAATCAATCTCCATACAGAAAATGTGATTCTGGAAGAATGTCCTGAATTCTTGTAGCCCACTCACTCCATGCCTCAGAAAACTTCCTCAGTGACCTCTTCTGAAGATGAAGTTTTCCAAGACACCAAAGACAACCTAGAGGCTGGCTGTCTCACATCCTACAATCTACAGTCTCTTTGCCCCCAGCTTCTCAATTCTGTCCCCACATCTTGCTTCATCTCTTATTAACAAACCCAAGAGAAGCAGTGTAGCAGAGAGCAAAGAAATCAAGGAAGAGAGAGCAGGATTGTCTTTTTTGACAGTAGTGAGCGGTTATATTCCTTCAACTTTCTTGATGATCATGACACTTTTGGTTTTGATTTCATTATTAGGTGTATTTGCTATCCTGGTATGGTCTTCCTCCTTTTAAAGCAGTCTCTTGCAGTTTTTATCTGCTCCCACTCCAGAGTGGTGATAAAATACTACATAAAAGAATAAAAGTATTGTGAAAATGAAAGCATTGTTCTATTTTATGTGTCTGTCCTTTGAAAATGTTTGCCCAGACACACCATAACATTGTCCCTCCCTTTGGTTAAGAGGGAAGTTGCATGGTACTGACCAGTGAGAGAGAAAAAAAATCTGAAAGGTTCCTGCTTTTCCCCCTCCTCACATTGGGCATGCAGTCTGCTTTCACTATGTCTGGCTGCTTGTTCTTCTTTAATATTCAAAAGTTTGAAGTATTGACCACATTGTATGAAGCAGCTGATCTTATTTGGGACTTAAGACATGCTTATAGCCCAAGACCATGTTGTACATTTGGTAAGGTATTGCCATTGAAACATTTTGAGGACTAATTCAGTAGATATTTTCAATGAATGAATCTACAAGGGTGTCCAAAACCACTTTGTAAGCTTGTTTTGTTACTTTGCCAAGCCCTAGAAAAGGTCTTGGATGGTCTCAACATGTGAAAGACTCACACACACACTTAAGATTTATCCCACAATCTAATAGGAAAAATAAACCTGAGGCTGAGCCATTCATCTCTTTTTGCTGCTTAACACATAGAAGTTATATGAGTGTGATGGTGAACGAAACAAGTTGTGACCCATGTTGCCGCCAGACAGGCACTGAGCAGCAGAGATCTCCTGATGGAGTGACATTATATGGGGAAGGACAGGAACAATTTACATGTCTATATACGTGTTTAGATTAAAAAAAAAAAAAAAAATCTAAGTCATCGCTATTTTTGTTTCTAGGCAGTAGTGAATAGGGGTGCTACATGGTTTGATTCAAACGAGAAAGTTCAAATTAAAAGTAAGGCATGGAATGACAGCCTTGAACAGGTTTCTCTCCACTTTTCCTTTCTGTGGAAACACTATAAATGCCGTCCTGCTGCATCAGGTTGTTCATTTGCCTTGAAAGACCTTTGTCTTTATTATAGATAACAGCAATCGCATACGGTGGTATTTTTATGTTTTAAAACTGTCTATACCTATGCACAGAGATGCTTTTGGGTTAAAATTTCTAGATTTTTCTCCAGAAGTAATAAAAAATATTTTTTAAATAATTTGTCACCTACTCATAAATTTAAAGGCCAAAGGGGATAAAAAACAAAACATCACCTCATTTGAATAAGTCACATCAATTCTCTTTTGACATTATTGCTTTAATTGAATATTGAAGATCATTTTATTTGCAGTAATTAATGTTTCTGAGAGCATTTAGAGTTGTTCAGGATATGCATATATTTAAAGCAGCATCTAACTTCTGAAAACAAAACTCCCTCTGCAAGTATGTGAGAGCAGTTAAATGGCAGAAAAATGTTCATTTCTCCCAGACTCTGAGGTTTATGTGGACTACCTGACACATTGCTGCTTTTCTCTCATAGCATCCAGAATCTGAACTACTTTGGTTGATTCATTTCACAGATATGGCAGAGGATTATCATGATCATTTAGTTTGATCAACAATCACTGCAACTGGTAATCTGCAATCACACGCTCAGAATTTCTAGCTGAGCTGCAATAGGCTTTCAGTAAGACACATATATTAGATAAAAGATCGCATTTGTACAAGAGTCACATCAATAAGAGCATTGTGTTAATGATTAACTATTAAAATAACTTACACCTTGTAGCTGCATATTTATCTTGTTCTGTACTTATCTTGTTAGGCCATTCTCCCTGATAGATTAAAGAAGCATCCCCCTTCAAAAACCTCTTCTCTGTTGAGTTACTTACATGCTGCAATCAAGTCATGGCTTCACCCTCTCTTAGATAAAATAAATACGTTGAGCTTGTTAAGAATTGCTGTAAATTGTTTTTCCAGTACTTAGTTCAGAAAACAAGCAGCAAGAACTCATTGCTCATTTTCTAAGAGCATCCTTTTTGAAGCATTAATACTAGACACATGCACATGTCATTCCAGGAACAGTCTCATTAATGTCATTTAAAAAAGTATCTTCACCCACTTTTCTTGCTATCCCACTGTTTAACTGTCAAAGGATAACACATGGTTTCATATAACATCTTGAAGTTACAGGTGACTGTCTACCTTACACCTTAAATCCTTTTCACTATTACTCTGTTTCTGGACACTTTCACTCATTTTATGACTCACACTCTTAGTCCTATGTGCATAATTTTATGATTTATATATATAAAATTATATTACAAACACACTGTTTTAAATAGTGTAAACCTTCACAAGCTATCCAGATCACGCTGTCTCTATGGCCATCATCACACTCCGCTTCTGTGTCATCAGATTTGAGAGCATGCTGTAGGAGAATGTAACAACTTTCCTGTACTACCAGGAAGCATGGTAGCCTCTTAAGATTTAAGACTTAATAATTGCACATGGTCACTGTGTTTTCTTAAACAAAATGGGTTGAACTATATCTGTTAAGTCATCATAATGGCTTCAAAGTACAAGCTGACATGTCAAGCCCTCTGCTAACTTCCTTATGAGTGGCTATGTTATTAAATGCTTATGGATTCATACTACTTCTCTAATGGATCCAAAGATCTCATTACATTTCTAAGTAAATAAAATTATTTTTTGTAACTACCTCATGCATTTGCATGATAAAACATAACAGCTGAGAAAAAAGAATCAGCTATTTGGAGGTACGATATATTTCCCAGAGAATTCCTCCTTTTACTTGGAAGACTCTACAAAGCTTTGTGAAGTATTTTTGGCACACATTCATGTCAAAATAGTATTTTCAGTTAAACAGCAGACCAAGTAGGAGAAGTGAAACAACTGGGAAAAGAAGATAGATTTACAACAGAGATTCAAAAATTGGGAAACCTGAGATTAAGAAGGCCAACTGACAGGAATCACAGAAGAGACTGATGGAGACAGTAGGAATGACACGGAAGAATGCGAACGGCAGAGAAGAGGAGCCACAAAGAGTGTTTTATAGCTGCAGTACCAGAAAAAGTGATGAATGCAGAAGAATTATCAACAATCACAAAATTAAGAACTCTTACCTTTATGCTCTGACCATAGTTTTCCTTATTGCTTTCTCTGTGTGTGTCATCTGCAAATTTCTTTCTTTTTTTTTTTTTTTTGAGGTATCTGTGAATGATAAGGCATTGATGGGTGCCGCATTTCAAAGCTGAGACATGGCCTATGTAGATATGAAGAGACTCTATGTAAACCTGACAGTAATGAATGAGATTTTCCTCCCATTTCCAGTTAGACCAATTACATTTTCTAGTCTTTGATGTGCAGAAAAGGTGCTTATACTGAGGTTGTATATTCTTCTAGTATCAATTCAAAATTAAATTCTCAATTCAGTTTGCATCATTCCACGTACTCAATTACTTTATCTACAACTGGGGGAACTTCCTTCGCAGAATTGCTGCAGTCAACACAATCTGTCGTTAGTGATAAAGATGTGGGTTAAGATTAGCAGCAGCTCCCAAAGACCCTTAAAAAATTACTAGAAAGCTCTATAGACATTGGTCTATGCCCAGTTCTCTATAAAATCAATGCTTGCTAACATATTGCACGTCTCCAGAACCTTTCTGCAACATTTATATTTTCTGATACAGCTTGAATCCTGACACTGCTGAGATTTCCTTTAAGACCCTTTGCAATTTTCACGGCATTTTTACATTCTTTGTCTACTTTGCACAGTATTTCATTCACAGCTGTGTCATGTTTCTGGACTAACCTTCAGCATTTCAGAAGGACTTTTAATCAGCTGAGTCAAATTTTCTGAGACAGTAGAAATAGTAACTTTCTGGTACTTTTTTGCCTTATGCAAAACTTCTGTTTCTTGAATACTTTTTCTTTTTCTTTCCCGTGCCTCACTAGATTTCTCAGGGCTAGTTCTCTCATTTCTGCCAGATGATCTCATCTGCAAAATATAACTAGCCACTCCCTCTAGTGGTTTGGCCTTATCTTCCCAGGTTTCTCTTATAATATGTAGTGGGCCTTGCATTCATCAACCATAGCATGTTCAAATGGTGAAAAGCCCATTGGTGCCTAAGGTACTTACTTCCCTGTAGGCAAACTAAAATAGCAGCCATTCATCTTTGTCTGATCCTGCACTGTTAATGAATTTTCACAGCATGCATTTCAGTGTTAGATTAAATATTTCTATAAGGCTGTCTAAGGAGGGTATGGAGTGATTTTTATACTTCTGTCTCAAGAGAATAGTTTCATGAGCTTAAAGTTTGTCCTCTAGCAAGTTATAATCTCCTCTGACATACCAACCCAAGCAAATAATGGGACCAAGGGTACAATAACCTGATGGTTCTTTATGGCTCTTAGGGAAAAGGCTTCTAGGTATCGAGTAGCTTAGATGTTTATTGCTGAAGTAAAGGCACTGTGAAACAGTTCCAGCCCCAAGAACTCCACATGCCTATGGGAGAATGTGGAAAAACTCTCTCTCAGTTACTAATAATGGAATGTGGGACTGTCACCATAATCTGAGCTACATGTGCCCTGCTTCTGCTACCCTCTTTTGTCCCTTGAGGAAAAGTAGGGACGTGCATCTTTCCTTCAGACTCCTGAGTGAGTCCTGTTGTCTCACATCCCTCCCTCTCATTGTCCCTCTCTCCCTCCTTCTCCCCCAGGACATCCCACCACCATTAACACCAGATGTCACCAAGCTATTGCCTCATGGATCAAAGGGATCTGACCACAATGTAAAATAGAGAAAAAGAGACTGCAGTAATGCAACAGTCCTTAAAAAGTTGGGTATGAGCATTCAGAGCCAACATCTCTTCATCTGTTTCCTCATGAGTCCTCTCATCCGTACAAGTTCAGAACATTCTTAGGAAGACAAGTTTTCTAGGCCCTCCTAAATCAGCTCTCCCCACCCCAGCATTTGCATAACAGCATATCGCTCTTAAACATCACTCTTTCCTTTTATCCCTGTGAAATAAAAAGATAGAGGAAGGGCAATGAAGTGGGTTTGTATAAGCCCTGGGCTCCTCCCACTCTCATCAGTCTCTGGGAAGGTTAATAATTAATTGGAGCCATCTGCTCAGAGTCTTCTTTCTGTGTGGTGAGTTCGATTCTGCCACATATGTTCACACAGTCTGAATAAAATGATCTTCCTCTCCCATGCTTCTTAACAACTTGATACAGGAGTAGTAGTCTTTCTCTTGAAAATGGCTTAAAAAGGAAGTTGTGGAGAGTGTGTCTTTTATAGTTTAGAGAGAATCCCTAGAAAGTTATAAAAACTATTTTAAAGCAAGACTTACCATCTGTCTAATTGTTATTTTAGAAATAACCAAAACACCAAGTCTAGCTTGAGAGAGAGAGATAAAGAGAGAGAGAAAAGCTTGGTCTACTAGGTGACTGCAAGCTGTCTTTGGGTTAGTTTTTACTCCTACACTTTAACTGAAAGATTAGGAACTCTGAATTTTTTATCAAAAGTTGTAAACTGGTCACTGAAAGCAGATGACGATAAAACCAGAAACATCTTACTAAGCTAGCTAGAAGCAACTTCTTTTAATTGTCCATGGTTAACTTTACTTTCTTTCACGTTGCAGTGCTGCTGTTTTGCAATTTGTAAAATCCTCGCAATATATACACAATAAACAGCACATATAAGCAACACAGCTATTTTTATAATTCTGATGCCCTTTAGGCATCAGCCTTTTTCTAGCCCATTCTGTGGTCGTGAATCTGGAAATTAGGTGGATTTCAGGCTGGCTGCAGTACTTAAGGACAAGAAAACTCAGAAATAGAGAACCAAAATTTAACCTGGATGCTGGTACTCTTTGATTCATGTCACTGTTTAAACATCATAATTTCATATCACTGCAGTGATAACCACAATCTACAGCTCTGTTTGAGACTTCTCATGTTGTAAATGAAGTTAGAGAGTTAAGGAGATTAGTATTACCAGCCTCTGGCATTCGAAACTCACAAATCATGCCCAGAATATAGTCTTGAATTTGCATATAAAATCAAGAGCTTAGAAATTTTTTTATTTTATTTGGCTTTTGTGATTTGAGACTGTAGTGTTCACATTTTCAAAATCTTTTATGACTAAGAGGAATAAAAAAGACTCTTAAAAAGCATGAGCACTCAGAGTTTCAAACAGTCATATAGTCATATGGACTCCATGAACTGATGCATAAAAAAAAAAAAAAAGCATCTTGGGACTTTCTGTAAAACTGCTGTATTTTTCTTTCTTTTTTGGGACTTAGAGGAGGTCAAATAAAAATATGAGGCAAAGGCCACAGAAAATGGCAGAATGGAAAGAATTGTCTCTCTGAGGAATTATTCATCCTTCGTGAATACTGGATCCCCAGGGTTGATGCTGCACAGCTGGGGCCAGGGAGCAGCTGTTCTTTTCATATATTCTCTCTAATTAATAAAAGAATTGCCATTCTTTTTTTTTTCTTTTTTCTTTTTTCTTTTTTTTTAAAAAGGATTTTAGGCAGGTAAAAACGCATTAACTTTTGGTTCACTTTCTGGCCTTTTGTTGCGAAGTAGGCTGTTTATATTGTAGTAGCAGTATCAGTAGTAGCAGCAGCAGCAGTGGTAGTAGTAACAGACATACAGCATCTTGAGACAATACTGCCACATATAGAGATATATTTCCATGCATGCTTATTTTCTTCCTGCATTACTTAGCAGTAGCCACAGGCTGTGGATATGATTTCTCTGCTCCTTCATCTGTCCTTTGCTGGCTCCCCAGGAGGTTTTGCATCAAGTTCAAATATTTTTTCCAACACTTCCCAGGCAGAAATCAGTCCATATGTTGTCATAGATCTCACAACATGTGAGCACTGATTCTAGGATACACCAGGTGCACCAGGTCTATGGTATGCCATTCATATGGATGATTTGTGCATCCAAGGTAAAAAGAAAACATTCTGGCTGCCTTAATTCACAATGTCCTTCCTTCCTTCCTTCCTTCCTTCCTTCCTTCCTTCCTTTCTTTCCTTTCATTTCTTCCTGTATGTTTATGTGGCTTTGCTCTTTGGTGGATGATGTGGTGGACCTTTTGCAGTTTTTGTGAATACTTCTTTTCATATTTGCTTAGTGGAGGTGGCAGAACACACACAATGACCATGAGGCAGTTTTAGCTACATCTCTCTCTTTGCCTTGAAGGAGTCTCTCCTGTTGCCTCCACTTGGGAAAGAAATAGGACTAGAGGCAGGTATCCTAACGGAGCAACAAGTCATGCCCCACATGGAACAAAGAGGTGGTATTAGAGGCACACTATTTCTGTGCCTCTGCAGGTTCCAGAACTTGCAACAGGGAGACAAATTCTGCCATCTGCAGAGCTAGAAAGAGGGGAAGTTTTCCAGTCCTAAAAAGCTGTCATCAGCCTGGCAGCCTATGGAACATGGGCATTCGGGGCTTTCCTAAATTAACTCATGACTGAGCAAGCACATGGGTTACAGAATAAACCAGTGTTACCTTCAAAAGGTGCCCATGATGGAAAAGTAGCAGAATTGTCTTGAATATGAATTTAGTGTATTATGAATTACACTATTTTTGGAAAGAATAGCAATGTAATCACAGACAAAGAATAAGAGTTATGAGCTCCATTCTTTTCACTGCAAAAAACATAAATACAGCCTTGTATGTTATTCTTGTCTGACTGTAGCCATCGGATACTCCTATGAATACAAGAAGCCCTTTTATACTGATTTCCTGTTCTCCTTTATTGCTTAAACAGGCATAAAATAATGTATGCCTGTGATTGTTCTTACTGGTCTCTAATTGTATTTTTATTTGTTAACTTAAAGAATCAATAAAGCTTAAGAATGAAATTCATCTCTGAAGTAAATTAACTAAACCCCGTGGAATTGCACAAGCAATAAATTGGTGTTAAATATTTAATGTGATGCACTCTTGGAATATTTCTGTTTATACTGACACAGATTAAAAAAAAAAAAAAAAGTAGCAATCCAGTAAAACATGACTCCAGAAGTCAGATACTATTTAATGAAAAAAAATCCTGTGTTTGAGATGAATCAGACCTTATATTATCTCCCTGCTCCTGCTCCTCTTTAAAATATTATGTGCAGCTGTAATAAAAAAATATTTAAAGGTGGAACAAAGAAGAAAATCATTTCCTATGCAGTTAGCAATTGCTGTGTATCGTGCAATAAATATCAGGTTATATCTAAGAAAATTTTTTTAAATTGTGCAAGTATACCTTTTCCTTATAAAAATCCTTCTTTCACCTTTTGTATATTGTAATGAAAGAATTAAAAATGTGAGAAATACTTCTAAAAAGAAACATTATTTTAATAGTCATCTTAGAAAATGCGGCTTTCAACTGCTTATTCTAGAGAAACCAGAAAGTAATTTCAGTAAATCACTTCAGCTCTTCAAGTTATAATGCTCTTCAAAGCATGTTGTCATGATTTCTCTAACATTACAAGAGCCATTTTAATAAGTAGCCTGCCTTTCCGTGTCTCCTGATTACCTCCCTGCTTATTTCTTTCATTCTGCTTTAAAATTGGATCACATCAAAAGCATAAAGAAAAGAGATAATTTCTCTTTTTTTTCAGGAAAAGAGAGAACAATTGGCCAGTTTTAACTTAGAACACTGTACCTCAGAAAGCTGAACATAGCTTCAGGATGTTTCCTCTACTAAAGTTAAAAGCTGCTAAACTTCTCTGCCTATGCATTTGCCTGGACCAGCTAAGAGTGCCAAATACCCCCCATTATGTGTCCTTCACAGAGAAGGTAGATGGCCTCCCTTTTCTGATGGTAGGAGCCTTTCCTCAGCCACATGTGCCCTCCTTCTCCCTCGTTGTTGATCAAGGTAAATGCATAGGCCCTTGACTGTCCTTCCTCCTCCGTATGAGATCTTGGGCAGCTTCTCTGTCCTCTCCATGCTCACAGGTTAGTGGCTGGCATCAGTGGGTTGTTGATGTAGGCAGCAAGGCCATGGTTTGCACAGTCTGTTTCTGTCTGTGCCAAAGATCTCTTAATTTCTATTCTAACAAGATTAGAATAGAAATTCTATTCTTTTACATACTTATTCCTTTACTATTCTTATTTACTATTCTTATCCTATTCCTATTTATTTATTTTTGAAATACTAAAAGGGTCTATTTTTCTAATCTCTCACTAGTATCTCAGAGCTTTCCTGGGGTCAGAAGCATAAGTAATGTGCCACTAAATTAGATCCAAGACCTGCCAGTTCACAATTAGTCCTGAAAATTGTCTCATTCTGATGATCATTTCGTGTTTCTCTGTACCCCCTCATATATTGACAAGATCTTGTCAAAGAAGGCCTGGTAACTCAAAAACTATAGGAAACCAATGCAGGGTACTCATTAAGACTTACAGAGGGCACATGACATCTTTTCTGAGAGACTGCATGTCCCAGGATTAGATATTTTTATTTCTGCTCTGTTTTTATAGACTAACAGGCATGGCAAAAGAGAGAGCAGAATTTCATAGTCATTGTTCTTTTAATTTGATTTCAACTACTGGAATACCAAAAGGTGTTGGCCTTTAATATGACTGTTGATTTTTCACTTTTCCATTCAGTTTTGTTATTGATCCCTAACCGGATACACCGAGCCCTCTGAAATCAGTGCTGCGGACAGGACACATTAAAATAATGATGATGACAATAAGCTAGTTTTTAGAGACAATTTCAAAAAATAGTTAAGAGAATCCAGGCACATGCCTAACATTGAAAGTACCATGCAAATTATTGGAATCTATTGCATCAAAACAGAAAACCTTTCTAATGTTCTGTCTGCTTGTTAGTTGCAGAGGCAGGCTTTCAAATTGTCTGTCCTAGATGCCTATGTGATCATTTTGTCTTTTTACACTCATAATAATTGAATTTCAAGTGTGAGAAAGGTTCCATATCTGACATTTTCCTTGCTAGAGCCCTCTCCCTTCCTATGTGTCCTTCAACCGTCTTTCAACCTTCCAAACTGTTTCTATTAAATACTAACAGTAGTATCATTAACATTTTCCAATTAAACAGTCCAAAGAAAAACACCATCCTTGGAGAGCCTTTTAAAAATCTCAGTCAAATTACTCTGTGTAACTGGGTGAGAGGTTGTTTATTCATTTTGATGGTATCCTCCAGGCAATAGATGAAACCAATGTATGTTGAAATGATGCTGGCTTACTGCAGTTGTCTAGTCATGGTACCAGTGCAGGAAATTTCTGAATTACTTGATCTGCTGGGATTAGGGGGAAATTCCGTAGACTAGTTTATTCCATAATTCCATATTCCAAATACAGTTTATACTATTCCCTTTAAAATTCAAAAACAACACTTCAAAGATTACAAGATCTAATAGAAACCTTGCAAACCCACAGCTTTTGTACATTAACATGACAAGGTTTGTTTTTAATTCTAAAAAGAGAAGACAGGAAAAATACATTGAAAATGAGCTAGAAAATTCAGTACTTGCCCATCGATATAAAATCCAACCACTGTGAATCACATAATTTTTATTATCATGACAGTTATTTTATTATTTTTTATTTGGCTAACACTTTAAATTGAAACAATGCTTCCAAATTCTTTAAAAAACGGCTCTTTGCTAAGCAGCAGACAATGTAATTTGGATAGGTGCTAAAGAAGCAGCATATGGCTAAAGAAATATAATGGAATGGAACCCAGTAGTGGAAAATTTCTTACAAGAAATGTTTTTGAAGGAAAGAGGAATTTAAAGTGACAGGAAAGAGTGCAAGTGAAACCAAGTAATAGATGGCACATTAGATGCTATTCCATATGGAACAGTGTATCTATACCATATTATGTAGTATTTGAAGAGTAATTGCTCTCTAAGATTTAAACTGTTCCAGATAAAAGCCAAATCTTCTGACTGCTTTGAGAGAAATGTGTATAGTCACATTAATCCTAATCCAGAGGGAAGCTGAGATCAGATGTTGAATCAAACGGAACTGGAATTTAATTGGTGAAAGATAGTATTGGAAGAGAAGAATAGGGCTAGGAACAAGGAGAGAAGGGCATAGATAAGAAAGAAGTGAGAGGAGGAACAACAGTAAGGAACACAGGTGAAAAGAAAACAAAGGTGCTATTATTAATAAGACTTGAGAATAAGTAATATATATTATCCGTAAGAACTGAACACTTCATCTGCTACTGAACTACTCCCACTTGGATGCACCTCCACTGCCTTTGCATTCTCTGTCCATATGTCACATATGCTGTGATCCAAAGTTGTATGTGGGCACACAGTTATACCTGCTTTAACCCTGGAATTTCTTTTATGCAGAAAGATTTTGTTTAGACTAGCTTTCTGCCCAGTCTTGGAGCAGAGGAAAGTAATTTGAATATCAATTTGTACATCACTTGCATGCTAACAGAGCACACAGTAAAGCAAGCAATGTCTCTTGCATTGTGTTCACCTACATGCGTGTGGCAAAGCAGCTGACGAATTTGCCCCTTTCAGCCACCACCACAAAAGCAGCAGTTCAGGTGAGGTAAGTGAGGGCAACTGGCTGTGCCAGCAGCATTAAGGGAAGAAGCAGTCATCATCTGGTGGAGAGCCAGAGAGTTTGAAAGGGATTAAAAACCCACATGCTTGCTCATCCTGCCTAGTTTGACTGGCAGGGAAGCAAAACAAGAAGCTCATCCCCCATGAAGAGAGCAAAGCAGACAAAGAATTGTTTGGCTTTTCAGAGTAGGGGATGAAGGGGCAAGGTAATGGCCCAGTTAATCTGACTGGAGGTCAGGGCCAGGAATCCTGATTGCACATTGCCAATCTCTCCTGGGTTTGCTCTCTGGCCGAGGGCAGGTGTTTCCACTTTTTGTCTCCTTGTCTTCACACCAGTAAAATGTGAATAATGACACTCATCGCTTTTGCAGGTATTTTCCGATGCTTAATTCAGTAACACTTCTGAAAAACGCAAAGGCACCTGGAAACATCACATGCTTTTAATGCTGCCGTTCATACATTAGAAAGCCTGACGTGTACAACCGTTACATTCAGTGTACAGATGGCAAGTTTAGACTGTAGTTAATTCCATAAATCCAGCAGTGTGAACATTTCCAAGCAATACAGAGAACAAAAGCATTAAGCCAGGCCTGTACATTCCTTGGAACAGGGCCCTTGAAAGCCTTCAAGTGCCTTTGTGTGTGGATGGATAGACAGACAGGCAGGCAGGCAGGCAGGTGGACATGTGCATGCACAAGGAAAAGACGGCAAGGGAGATTGTATGCTATATGTACATGTATATAGTACCTAGTGATATAGTTTTGCTTTAGTAACAGCAAATGACCACTCTTAAGTCCACTGGTTTGTGTATGACAGTGCAGCGGGGGTGAACAGAAGAAAAAGGACGAGGGAAAGTAGGATGTGATAGCAGCCTGATGTCTATTTGCATGTTAGCCTGCAGTGTGCTCCCGTTTAGGAGGAAATGGTTAGGCCAAGCCAAGATGAAGTGCATCGCTCTGAATCTGTTCATACTGCTTACAATTTGTGGAGTGGCAAAACACTGAGCCGAGATGAGGGCACAAGGCCGTGGGGCAGGGGGCAAGTGCCCAGCACACTCCTGTGGACACTGTTGCTCCGATACAGGTTCCAAGGTTGGTCCCTGTTTTCCCTTCTTTGTCTTCCCTCCCACACTTTGCTTTTCCCCTCTTATTTGCCCATTGCTCTAGCTGAGCCTGGAAGGGGCTGGAGGAAGGCAGTGCCGATGGGGGGCTGGTGAAGCTGCTTCACAGGGTTAGAGCTGCTGGTGGGGCAGACGGGCACCCACAGGTCATGTCTCACTGCCACGGCACGCCAGGTCTCTTCATGTGAGCTGGGTGCATTCGTGTCAAGGAAGAGGCTTTCAGTTTTAATGTACCCTAAACTTTCTTTCTGCACCACTCCGCACTCGGACGCACTGAAAGCTGTATGCCAGGCTGTTCTCCGTCTAACTATCTGCAATTCTTCAGACACCTTAAGCTGCAAATTTTTCAGTGTTTGGTTACAGGTTCTTAACTGCTGCTCATCTCCTGCTGATACTGCACAAAACCTGCCAAAAGCCTTCTTTTGTAGATAGAATTGAATCTGGATTACTTTCCAGACATTCTGTCAAGAAATTATACAGCACATAAGCTCCAAAAAGCAGTTTTTGTTTCCATGGCCATTTCTGTACAGGCTTTTGTCTCCTTTTATCCACATATGGTTTGTTTTTCTGAAAAAATTCAAATAACTCAAATGTACATTTCAAATGAGTGTTCTTAACAGTCAGGAATAGTCGCTTTATTTTACACACAGATACTAGTGGTTCAGTGTGGCTGGTTGCTTCCTTTTTCTATTGCTTACCATGAAAAGTAATCTGAGAAAAAAATTAACAGGCCAAACAATTTTCATACAATTTGGCATTTCTTTTTTAGTTATTCGTTTCTTTCTAAATGAAGGTGTTGATCTTGTATGGTTGCTGTTCAAATCAATATGCTTGTGCTAATTTAAATGGTAATGTTGATATAAGTAGGATAATATCTCAACCCCACACTGCTCACTAATCTACAACATCCAACATTTTTATCTCCTCTTCTCTCCTCAGCACTGCAGTGATAACACCCATCATTGCCAATCAGATATGAATATTGTAGGTGCTTGGAAGAGAGGTTACACTGGAAAGAATGTTGTGGTCACCATCTTGGATGACGGCATCGAGCGAAACCATCCAGACTTGATGCAGAATTATGTGAGTGTCTGCTGGAGTTTGATTTGCTGCTTTATTGTTACCCTGCAATAGATTTGTTGCTCCTAGAAAGATGGAGGGAGGGGAGGAAGAAGACTCATACAAGGGTTTCCTCAAATGATAACACCAATGGGAGGAAAATAGGCGGATTTTGGTAATCTGTATTCTTTTAGTTAAGACTATATTCAGCCTGAATGTCTTTAATATCTGGATGCCTCGTGTAGATGAGCCCTGCATTTCTGAAGGACTAGAACCAATAATCAGATATTTTTTCTCTTCTTTGTAATTATTTTACTTAATATTTTCACTCTGTCAGAACTTAGGAATGGAATATGCTGCTTTTCTGTTAATGTGAGCATTTGAAGTCTTTTTTCAACCAATACATTCAGCTATCAAGCCAGTAGCTCTTCTCAAAGGCTGTAATGTTAGACATATCATTCCATGTGTTTATTTTTAAAGCTATTTATCTTATTGCTAGAAATAATATTAAAGTAAAAGGATATGACTCAATTAAAAAGAGGTGTAGAATATTTGGGGGTCTTTATAGTAAGTCTCTCTAAACTCCAGTGAGCCCCTTCCCAATTTGCAATAGGAGGAGATCTGTGTCCCTTGTTCACCATGTCCTGTATTTCATGTCACCTCAGAAGGTTTCTGTTTGCTTGCCATTCATCATATTTAAATGATTGTTTTAACATACCTTGGAAGGATTGCATTATGTGAAGAGAAGCTGCTTCTCTAGTGGGTGACTTCTTGTGTTAGCGTCAGAGCTTGAAGCTGCTCGGAGTGTCAGGACTGTGCTTTGCTGGAGTGATTTTTCCTGAGCTTCAGGAACAGGCATTACCCAAAAGCACACGACCTTGGCGACCTTATTATTTCTCTGAAATGAAGCTGTACGTTCACACAAGATAAGAAAACAAACAAATATAGATGGGTTGAGTATAACTGGTGAAGACAACCAGCACAAGACATGCATATACCTTTAGTCCCATTACAGTCACAGGCCTTGTAAAAAAGCCCACAACACAGGCTTTTTTCCAGGTAGCATACCATCTTGACAAAGCATTCAAGAGGTGAAGGTGACAATAATATCATTAACAGCCCATCAAAAGCTACAATTGTGTCCATGGTTTAAAGCCATTTATTCTAAATTAACCACACTTACATCCATATCCTTCGCCATGCTGCATGTGAAACTCAGCTCTGAAATACGTGAGGACTGCATAAACAGAAATGACAGGCTGTTGCCCTATTTGTCAGTATGTGCTTGATCCTAATGCATGCCACATCTTCCCCTTTAATCTCTAAAGTTGTTTAAACAAACCAAATATAATTTTACTCCCTCATTGAATGACCCAGATTGTATCATGTGTCACTTCATCTCAATACTGTCCTTCCACTGAATTTAAAGCAGCTATTTATTCCCTTACCACCTCCTCTCTCTTTTTCCTCATGCCAAGAAGGAATTCCCCCAAAGCAGTACACGTTGCTCGTTTGATGACAAATGCCTTCTATATGTCAGATTATTGCTGGTGTGGCTGCAAACAGGAATATTTGAGGTGGATGTGGTAACTGGTTTTGAAAAAAGAAGAGATTAAAAAGAACTGCTTGCCATGTCAACACACTGCATGCTACCACATGGATTAATGGGAGCCATACAAACCAGCAACTATTTACTCTATAAACTATTTTCAGCTGTAAGAATCTTGGTAAAATTTGGAGCAGAAATGTACAGATACGTTGCATATCTTTGAAACAGTTACACTCCCAAACAAATCAGAATACAGTTTATGTTTCATTTCAAGCTGTATTTTTTATAACAATATCCTTAAGAAAATTATATTGTTCCCTGAAACTATGTCTGAAATTTCAGTCATCATCTTGCAGATAATTTTTCTTGAATCTTGAAACAGTTAGTGAAATCCCAATTTTGAGAATGAACTCTCTTAAGTTCCAAAAGTTTCTTAGAAGGAATGTCGTCTTTGGTTTAATGAAACAGCACTTTCTGTTTCCTCTCTGCAACTGAACTATGGCTTTTCAAAGCATTCGTTATTCTCTTCCCTTTTCCAAAAATAAAATAAAATCTGTAAATCCTGTAATTATTAAATATATAATCCTTTCCTAAAAAAAAAAATGCAATCATCGTACAACCGCAGGAATGTTAGTTAACCTAATTACTCTCTTGTAGAAACCTGCCGAAGAATGTATAGGCCACATGACTCAATGACTAATTAATGAGAAACTGGTTTTATTTCTCCTGTTGGCTACAGGATTCGCAGGCCAGTTTTGATGTCAATGGAAATGATTTTGACCCTATGCCTCGATATGATGCCAGCAACGAGAACAAGTAAGGCACTATGACACTCATGACACTTTCAATCTAGTTCATCAAGTAGAGCATACCAGTTCTGCTATGAAAGCCTAGGAAACTTGAATCCTCATAAAGCAGTGTGATTTGCATTTAGATCTTTGTGAAATATGTATTTATGTCTCTTCCATGCACACTGCATGACACTTACTCTTTGAATGCATTTGGAGCCATCCAAAAGCACATAAAAATTAATTTGAGAGTTCTGGATGTGTGAAATGAACCATTTTCAGCCATCCCTTTGGGATGCAGAATATAAGAGGGTGACTCTTACCTTTGTTAGATACCATCTCAGTGGGTTATTGGCTGGCTGTTAAGTGTGACAGCTGTCTTGGCTTCTGACTTCTTTGAACTTTATAGACTTTGTGTTTTGAACAAATAAACAAGGTAATGGTGATTTTACTTTCTAATATTTTCTAATATAAACAGTCTTTTAACCTCATGGAGATTTTACACATAGAAGTTTTCTAGAAACCATATAAACCCAGGAACAGCAATTCTGCCTAGTTATAATATCTGCGTCACATGACTGGCTGAATATATCTGCATGAGTGATGTATTTCTCCTTCAGAGCACAGCTTCCTGGTATTTGTCACTCCAGCTCCGCTCTTTGGATGTGCTATTGTGAAGTCTCAGGGAGCAACTGCCAGGGACACTTCACCTCAGCAAACAGGCCACCTTTCTGTCCCCATGGGTATTTTTGAAGGCAGTTGGTAAAATTCTTTTACTAGGTACTCGTGTTGTGATTTAACACAGCAGGCAGCTCTGTACTACACAGACACTTACTCACTCTTCACAGGTGGGGTGGGGGAGAGAATCGGAAAGGTAAAAGCACGGGAACTCATGGGTGGACATAAGGACAGTTACGAGGTAAAGCAAAAGCTCTGCATGCAAACAAAGCAAAACATGGAATTCATTCACTGCTTCCCATCGGCAGGCAGGTGTTCAGCCACTTCCAGGCAAGCAGGGCTCCGCACATGTGATAGTTCCTTGGGAAGCGAAACGCCATGACTCTGAATGCCCCCCACTTCCTCCTTATTTGCTCCAGCTTTCATTGCTGAACACGACGCCACATGGCATGGAATATCCCTCTGGCCAGCCTGGGCCAGCTGTCCTGGCTGTGTGTCCCCCCAGCTCCTTGTGCACCCCCAGCCTCCTCGCTGGCAGGGCAGCACCAGAAGCTGAAATGTCCTTGGCTCTGGATAAGCACTGCTCTGCAACAACTAGAACATCAGTGTGTTATCACCACTATTTTCATCAAAAATCCAAAACACAGCATCATACAAGCCTCTATGAAGAAAAGTAACTCTGGCCCAGCCAAAACCATGACAACTTGGCATAAAGAAGTACCTTTCTGTGGAATTGCATGTATTAGAGGAAGGGGATCCTGCTAGTTGTCAGCATGCTGCCTGTGCATATTGTTTTCTTAAGGTTGGGGGGGTTCTTTATTGTGGAAAGCATTTAATTACTTGCCTGCAGAAGAGAGAATACAAGAGGTGAAGCTTTGTCCTTTACAGAAGTCAAATGCTTTGGTTTTTTTTTTTTTTTTCCCTCTGCAATCCCACAAACTTACTCCAGAAGAATACAGCAGTATAGCAGGTGTGAGCTAACTCACTGGAAGTCAACAGAAAACTTAGCATTGGCTTGACTGGAGGAACCAATTCGGGCAACCTTGGACCACACTTTGATGGGAGAATGCTCTTCTGGTCAATATAGCAGGGCAAATATATAAACATGCTGAAAAATAGGACCCTATTACACATAGCTGCCTGTTACATGTAGATACACTTGTCTTACAGTGAATCTAAAGGAGCTATCATAGCTACTTTCATAGGGAGAAATAACCATGAAAACTAAGGCAAATTCTGCTGAATACTTGCTTATCAGTCAGCCTGATCCTTTCTGGTAGGACGAGATGTGAAATACGTGAGGATTTAGCCCTTAAAAAAACATATAAATAAATATACATACATATGTGACTAGAAATACAGTTTAACATAAACAAATATTATGTTGGTATTAATTTGAATAGTAATAAAGGTTTATTTATTTGGGGCTGCAGTCAGCATATGTTCTCATTCAATTGTTCTTATTTGATGCTGTTTGCTTATTGTCAAATATTTTTGTCTAGAAACAAGTACATGCAAGAACTGTTTCTTCCCCTTTTGCCCCTTAGGCATATCTTTCTCATCCTTTTTTCATACAGAATTTCAGTTTACTGAGTTATATCTGCCTCTTCTTCACTAGAAATCTCCTGAAGCAAGAGTACCATGAGAGAATAAATAGATAAATTCAATAGCACACTTTGCTTTGAAATGTGTAAACATTCTGCACGTGCAGGCTAGTTTAAGTTTATGCAAGGAAGAAAACACTGATGTGGAACAAATGGTAGAAAGACCCAGTGGCTGTATTGACTCAGTTAAGTTAGTGACAAGCCAAGGATTTCAGAACCAGATGCTTGTAATGAAAATGCTAATGCTATACTGAAGTGTTTAGGACATATCCTGAAGACACGCGTTCATTGGAACAGAGGAATGAATAAAAAAGTCTATCAATCTTTGCTCTTTCCAAAGTCTTTTATATATTTATTTATTTTTACAATTGAAGAATTTCATATGCTGTTGTTATTTTAGCTTTAGAGGTGGCCTGTCATTGCTGTCAAAAAGTTAGAATCAGCAAATGTGCTATAAATTTTCTGGTGAGTAATAAAGTAAGTCTTTGGTTTGGTGTATGATAAGTTGCAGGACTGCCAGCAAGGTTTTTTAAACACACTAGTCACCTTAAAATAGAGTATGAACATAAGACAGTAAATTGTTTGCAGCCCAGAGCCCATAGGCATTGCCACTCTGTGTGCTGCAATAACTAATTTGTGTGGCTGACCACTTGAGCATCAGCCCTAGCTTTGAACTGGTTGTCTGTATTTTGGACCCATACGAAGACGGTGGAAGAGCAAAACTGTGGCCACATGGTCACCACAAAAGGCTGGTGACCTCCACTCCTTACCTCATGTTTGCTCATTCCTCCTCCCTTTCCCAAACCACCATGCAGCTCTCCAGAGTAAAGAACTAATCAAGCTGAAAACTGTGCTAGCAACAACAGCAACAACAAATTTCATTTTCAGCCGGGTCAGGCAGGTACCTCATTCAGATCAGCCTGAGGTCAGAGGAGAACTAGATAGGCACAAGTGGGGAAAATGAAGCATAGCCTGAACCTCGCACTGCAAAGGCAGGTTTTACTGAGATAAGATGACAGTATGACAGTGCCCCAAGTAGCTACGACTGCTGTCCACAAAACTGACTGTGATGGGTGGTCAATTACTATCAGTAGCCTCCAAGAAGTTTTGAGAAAAGATGTGACAGTCAGCCTAGCCCTCAGCTGAGCTGCTGATTGCATGACAGCACATCCCTCTCTCCTGCTGACCTCATCCCCTACAAACACACTTTGGGGACTCATCCTGGCTTATCTGCGTGATGATGCTCCTGTCCTTGGAGCTGCGACATGGTGAGGGTGCACTCAGAGGCCTCCCAGTTCAGGTGAATTTTCAGGGGTTTTCTGTCTTTGGTGCTGTGAGGAGCCACATTATCTCCAGTTGTGACTCACAGCTGAATCTTTTCCTTTAGCTAGACACAAAAGCCATCACTTTTTTTACAAAGCATGTCCAGAGAAGGGAGGCTGCTTTCTGTTTTGTTGCTAGTTAGAGTTTTATATGGAAAATAGCACTGGGCAGATTCAGTTCTCCTAGGACTGGGGGATTTGAATTTTCTGACCCTACATCCCAGGTGAAAATGCTCAGTGCCTAGACCCTAGGCTCTGAGGTGAGATGTGATGGTGGGAGGGCAGACACAGCACTGTACTGAGCTTCGTTAGCGTTGTCAGGAGGCGCGAGTGTCAGTGTAGAATCAGCTTTTGGACACAGAGGTGACATAGAACATGCTTTCAGTGTAAGATTACTTGGCTGCCTAACGTCTGCTTAGAGGCTCAGTATTTCCAATTAGCCAATAAACTTAGCCTGGAAAGCAGCACCTAATTACCTTCATCTTTTGGGGCTGTTGCTCCTTCCCTAGTTCCCACTGGACTCAACAAGAATTAAATATCTACATAGGCACTGAAAAGCCCTGATAGGACTGTGTATATGTTTTTAGGTGTCTAAAGTATCTTTAGATATCAGGACAAGAATTCTGATTATCCGGTGTATGTGGTCATTTGGCACTAGATTTCTCAAGTTGTGCCTGGAATTTGAGGTAACCACAACCAGGGAGCATTCTGAAAGCCATGCTTTGCAAAGACTTTGCAATGTGCAAGATCAATTCAGTTGATTCGTGCCTCCTGCTATAGCAACTGGACAACATTGCGTAATGGCCATTTGTGCCTTCCAGTAAAGGTGGGGACGTACAAATGCGCTATCGTTTCATGAAATGATCTAGTTTATTCTGTTTCATTTTGTAACCCAACTTTAAGGGATGGAATGATAAAGAGTAAAAAGAAGTGCTTTAAAAATAAACAGGTGTCTCTGGGCAGCTTTGCACGCAGCTGTAAAACATCAGGGTACTGGGTCTGTTTGCTAGCTTTTCACTTTTAATTAGTAGTGAATGCTTTCTGTTGCCAAGGCTTATTAGTGAGGAAAAAGGAATGAGAAAAAATTAACTGAGGCTTTGTGAAGAGACTATTGATAACCAGAGTAGCACTTTCCAAAATGATTTTGTTGAAGTTTTAAGTTAAATCTTCTGTTAGCTAAAGAGAATAGAAGGCTAGAAACATTTAGATTAATCTTTCAAGGCTTGTAGTCAAAATCAGGGTGGGACGATAGTTTCTTTAACTACTATGGTATGTAGGAGTCCTGCCAGAAGTTTACTTTGGTTTATACAAATTGGCAGCAAATCATGAAGCTTGTAAGTGGTACAGGCCTATACTAGAACTTCCTTCTACTCAGAGGCTAGAGACAGCAGTCAGCTGTGGATGAAGTCATTCCTGATATGCAAAGCATCTTGTTTGGGTTTACTGCTGAGTATTGCTGTTTAGTTCTTTTTCTGTTATTCCGCCATTACCTGTAAACATCTATGTTAAAACAACAGTGTATTGCTAGTCACAGGTCCTTGAACAGAAAGCAGATGGGCTCACTTAAATTGTAATACGTCCATTGTGTAGCTACAGAAAGAAAACAGAAATGTTCATAGTATTAAAATCCTTTGTTATTTTGACCAAACAAAAATGTGTTTTTTAATGAGAAATTTTTCGTGCTGATATTTCAGAGCTTAGGTCTTATTCTGCTGACAGGTACTTTTTAAAACAGGACTTTTTAAAAAACTCTGTTAAATAATACCAGTTGGCTTTGACGCAGTTTGTATTACACTTAGGTAAGAAAAAGTAAAAGTAAGCTGTCATTTCTGTTTTGGACGCACCGAGTCACTCTTTTGAATGCCTCTTCAATATTTTTCAGTAATGCATCCCATTACATAAATAACTTGTTTAAATAACCGTCTCAATGATTTTTTAATGAGTATAAGACTTTTGGGAGACAGCAATTTTTGCTGTTCAAAAATAGTAAGAACCGCAAGCTACTCTTTGATTTACTAATCTCTAAATTTTGCAGTATCTGGACATCTTTACATCTTATCTCACAACAGCAAAAAAGTTAATGAGTTAATGAGTTTCAGTCCTGCTTGATCCAGCATATTGACATTGTTTTCCAGTGGCAGACCACTACATCCATTCCAATTCATTGCTACTTTCTTTTGCCAGTCACATCAATGAATGTAGTTGCTCAATAAAATGCCAAAGGCTTAATTTTCTTCCAGCAGTGACAAGCTGCTAGTTTATACCAGCTGCTTATGTCAAAGACCTCTAGTATATCCTAAGTCATTTAATCAGAACAGACATTAGATATTTGACAGGCAGACCAGCTTCTGTTGTCCCCTGGATGGTCAATAAAGTAGAAGTAAAAAGCTTCATTGATTGCTGTGACACTATTCCAGAGCAGGTGTCTGAAGAACCGAGCACAAACACAGGGAGCCTGAAGTCTCTCGTTGCTGGCTGGAAATATCATCTTGAAAAAGGTTCCCATCATAGCAGTGTGATAGAAAGGGGTGCTGACAAGTGGGGGTAACTGTTTACATAGTTTATACACTTCGATTGCCAGTATGCAGCTGTTGCTATTGCTTTGCCATTGGCTGTATCATGTGTTGAAGACAAAACTTAGGGGAAGATAAGTGGTACTGAGAAGCACTGCTGCACCATCTTGTGCTTTATCATTTGTGTGAAATAACAAGGCTGCTGTTAGATGGCTAGTCACAACAACAACAAAAAAGACTTTAACGAAGTCTTAGACTAATCACTGTTTTTTTCGCTTGTGCCTGCTCAAGGCTTTCCAGCAGCACTGAACTGCAGATGCCAAGGTTCACACCTACAGGGAGGGCTTGGGAAAGCCAGTGCTTAAGGTATGGAAAGAGGCTGAACTCTGGACGTAACTTGGAACGAGGCACCAGCTCTCAGGATAGGGCTGATAATTTAAGAGAGAATCTCCATTCTTAGTGTCTGCTCTTTTTGTGTACTGTGATTTTTCGTCTTGACTTTCTTCAGCCTCTAGAGGCTTAAAACCCAAAGAATTCAGTGAGTGTCATCTAGCAGAATGTCTTCTGTCCAATGTCAGCAAAGCATCTCTGATAGCAGATAAATCTTCCTTAAGTAGGAAGTGATTTAGAGTAGAGAATTATCTTAATGGTATATGTATTTCAGACCAATAGATCACGTGCATACACTTAGTGTGGTATTGTTCACAGAATCACAAAATCATAGAATATCCCAAGTTGGAAGGGACCCACAAGGATCATCGAGTCCAACTTCTGGCTCCACACAGCACCACACAAAAATAGAACTGTATGTCTGAGAGTGTTGTTCAAACGCTTCTTGAACTCCAGAAGGCTCAGTGCCACGACCACTTCCTGGGGGAGCCTGTTCCAGTGCCCAACCACCCTCTTGGTGAAGAACCTTTTCCTAACATCCAGCCTGAACCTCCCCACAGCTCCATGCCGTTCCCTCGGGTCCCGTCGCTGTCACCAGAGAGCAGAGATCAGCGCCTGCCCCTCCGCTCCCCTTGTGAGGAAGCTGCAGGCCGCCATGAGGCCTCCCCTCAGCCTCCTCTTCTCTGGGCTGAACAAACCAAGTGACCTCAGCCGCTCCTCATATGTCTTGCCCTGTAGACCCTTCACCATCTTCATAGCCCTCCTTTGGACACTCTCTAATAGCTGTCCTTAAACTGTGGCACCCAAAACTGCACACAGTACTTGTGAGGCTGCACCAGAGCAGAGCAGAGCGGGACAATCCCTTCCCTTGATCAGCTAGCAGTGCTGTGCCTGATGCACCCCAGGGTATGGTTGGCCCTTTTGGCGGCCAGGGCACACTGTTGACTCTTATTCAACTTGCCATCTACCAGTACCCCCAGATCCCTTTCTGTGGAGCTGTTCTCCAGCCTGTCATCTTCCAGTCTGTATGTATAGGCAGAGTTGCTCTATCCCAGGTGCGGAATCCGACACTTGCTCTTGCTAAACTTCATATTGTTGGTGATAGCGCAGCCCTCCAACTTGTCAAGATCTCTCTGCAAGGCCTGTCTAACCTCGACAGAGTCAACCACTCCTCCCAATTTAGTGTCACCCACAAACTTACTTAGTATACCTTCAAGTCCTGCATCCAAGCTATTTATGAAAACATTAAAGAGAACTGGCCCCAAAATGAAGCCCACTAGTAACTGGCTGCCGGCCTAATGTAACCCCATTTAATATAACCCTTTGAGCCCAACCCATCAGCCAGTTGCTCACCCATCATAGTATGTATTTGTCTAGTTGTATGCTGGACATTTTGTCCAGAAGGGTACTGTGAGAAACAGTACAAAAAGCTGTGCTGAAATCCAGAAAGATTACATCAGCTGGCTTCCCTTGGTCAACTAGATGCGTAACCTTGTCATAAAAGGCAATTAAGTTCGTTAAGCAGGACCTTCCCCTCATGAACCCATGTTGGCTGTGACCGATCACTCCATTGTCCTCCAGGTGTTTCTCAATAACTCCCAGAATAATTTTCTCCATAATTTTACCAGGCATGGAAGTGAGACTGACAGGCATGTAAGAAGACCAGGGTCTTCTTTCTTGCCCTTCTTGAAAATTGGAACAATGTTTGCCAGCTTCCAGTCGAGTAGAAGCCAGTCAACTCTCCAGATTCCCAAGACCGTTGAAAAATAATTGAGAGTGGTCCAACAATGACATCAGCCAGCTCTGGGATGAATCCCATCAAGCCCCATAGACTTCTGTGCATCCAGCTGGGACAGTAAATCTTGCTGGGAGTTCCAGGTACCAATGACTGAATGACAGGTATCTCGTGGGTCTCAGCATCACTGCAGATTTAATTGACATCAGTCAGGATTGTCAGGAAAGTGCTGATTTTGGATTTTTTTTTCCAGGAATTGGTGAAATATTCATTTGTGAAAACCAGGTTCTGAACCAAACAACCAATTAATACAGAGGCCGATGGTATAGAAGCTATAGTTGGAGACTGCAATTCTGCTTTATCATGTTTTGGTTCTATTCTGATTTTAAACTTGCTGCCCTTATGACCAATATCCTATTGCACTGCAATTTTAGCAGATGTTAATGATGAAGTAGAGTTCAGGCTGTGTCAGCTTACTGTGAGATTTGCCACATTTTACAAGGAGCAGTGCTTGTGATTCATCAGCTAGCCTCCAAGTTAACTATGATCTAGTGACCCAACTGAGTGCCTAGGGGCATCATGCAGCATGAAGATCATGAGATATTAGATCTGTGTTGTTGCCATAGTTAAAGGTCCCACCAGTGTAGTAATTGTAGGAATAAGGGAGCTAAACATTGTCTTAACGCTCAGCTTGCAGAATCGTGCTGTGCTGAAATAGGCTTATTCTACAGATTCATTTGGAGCATATTTTCTTCTCTTCCTGTTTTAACTGTTGCTTGGAGTCCCTGTACGCTGTTACCAAATGAACATGCCTGTCCTTTAGATGGCTGTACCTCAGAGGTAATCCTCCTGCATCCTTTGTTTTCCCCAAACAAGGACTGAGAGACTTGATGCATGTCTGTAAACTTACTGGAGGGGAAGACTTTCTTTCCTTAAAAGAAAAATGTTGTAGAAACATGGGGCATGAATCCCCACCACATAATGCACTTGATTATGTTTTCCTTTTAATCTAAAACAGGTTTTTAACTTAAGGGAAGAGATAAGATCTGAATTAAAACAGGACAGAAAACAATGAAAGTGTTGATGTTTTGCAAATCTCATGTTTTGCTGCACAAATTAAAACATGTTCATTTGAAGCTTTTTGAGAAATGGTAAAGGGGACCCCAGAATCACTGGTAATTGAGGGGGTTTAACTGGGATAGAAGAGAAGCAGTCTTTATCAGGTTGATTCACTCATACACAACGAGCATCCTCATCATGGGTCTCTGTGGTCAGTCCCTTGTGAAAACATGTCTTTCTGACAAGTTGATGAAAAATTCATTGGACTACAAGGCTGATTCAGTAGCCTTTTGATCCAGGTTCTGACTTCAAAAGTAGAAATTATCCTAATAAAGATTTGTCAAACTGCCAAAAATTGTCTTTTTAGTAAACTCATCTAATCTGCTCATTATATTATCACACTACATTACATAATCCCTTCTGAAGTGCACAAGTGGTTTGAGTTAGAATTTTCTGAGAGCCAAGGGAAAGAGACTACTTTGAGTAGTCATTGAAGTTGAGGGTCAAACAAAGGAATAAACAAAAACAAAAAACAAAGTTCAGCCAGAATTCCAGTTGTTCACAGAAGAAAAAATTAGTCCATTTCCATTACCTTGGTCTAGGTTGCTGAGCGGTATTTCTCACCACGTAACTGGTATTTGAGGAGCAGCGCTGTTCCTATTTAGAGTGTGTAAGACTCTCATGATCTCAAATGTTCAACCACGACACTACAGGAAAGTTTTTTTCCTGTTTCTAATTATTGAAGTACCAGACAATGAGCTCACAAATAAAACGACATTCTGAAGCATTATGCAATTGCTTCTAGTTCTTTTATGTAAAAAACTGATAGCAATGAGTCAGATCTTCCCTTTCATTTCAAAGTCAACAATAGGAGGGATATAAGCTTTCATATTTATTGTATTTCTGATGCTCACTTTTCTGAATTTTATGGAGAGTTAGAACTGGAAGTTTTGTTTTGTTTTCTTTTGTTTTGCAGAAAGTCTTTTTCCTGGGGTTGGTATTTCCTCTAAGCATGTGTCTTTATTTTGAGGTTTTGAACTTAAGAGGAGGGAGTCCAGTAGACAAGTTTTGATTCACTAAAATGGTGGACCAGTTTCAGGTTGCATGCATTTACATATATATATATATATATATACACACATATATATATACATATATATATAATATATATATTATATAATTATAATTATAATAT
>VXAA01004465.1:276948-326396 GCA_013399115.1 Anseranas semipalmata
GTCCCTTTTGGAGCTGGCTGGAGCTGGCTCTGGTCTGACATGGGGCAGCTGCTGGGCTCTGCTCACAGAGGCCACCCCTGCAGCCCCTGCTACCAAACCCTTGCCACATAAACCCAATACAAAAGGTGACACCTGGAGCAGTGGAAGTGACTGGATGAAGTGTGGGCTAATGCAGGCAGAAAATAAATGAAAAAAAAATAGAAAAATATCTTTACTTCTTCACTTCTTAACTCTTTATCATTTCAGGTATTGCATATAGCTACAGTAGATACAATCATCAGAGAAATTTCTGGTATCTGCAGATGTCAGATATAATATGACTCTCCAAGTTAGAAGCCTTGGCTCAGTCCAAGAGCTACAACNGGTGACACCTGGAGCAGTGGAAGTGACTGGATGAAGTGTGGGCTAATGCAGGCAGAAAATAAATGAAAAAAAAATAGAAAAATATCTTTACTTCTTCACTTCTTAACTCTTTATCATTTCAGGTATTGCATATAGCTACAGTAGATACAATCATCAGAGAAATTTCTGGTATCTGCAGATGTCAGATATAATATGACTCTCCAAGTTAGAAGCCTTGGCTCAGTCCAAGAGCTACAACATCATTGGCANATGTAATGGAGGAGCTGGACTGTACGGAGCTTGCAGTTAGTTGGTGGTGACATGGTTGAGAGCCTCTGGGTAAGGATTATGAGAAAAGCAAATAAAGTGGATGTCATTGTGGGAGTCTACTATAGACCACCTAGCCAGGATGACAACACCAATGAAATATTCTTTAAGGAACTAAGAGATACCTCTAGGTCAGCTGCCCTTGTCCTTATGGGTGACTTCAGCTTGCCAGACATGAACTGGGAATACCAGACAGCTGATATAAACAGGTCCAGGAGATTCCTAAAACATCTTGATGATGACTTGGTACAGGTACTAAGGGAGCTGACTAGGAAAGGTGCCCTCCTAGATCTGTTGCTTGTGAACAAAGAAGGTCTCATGGGGGAAGTGACAATTGGTGGCCATCTTGGCCATAGGAACCTTGAAGTAGTCGAGTTTAAAATGCTTCGTGATAGGAAGAAAACTGCCGCCAAACTTCAACCCTGGATATGGGGAGAGTAGAATTCAGGCTGCTCAAGGAACTAGTTAGTAAGGTCCCCTGGGAAACTGCTTTTGAAAGCATCGGGATCCATCAGTGCCGGTTAATTTTTAAATACCACCCCTTAAGAGCACAGGAATAGGCAATTCCAAAATATTGGAAGTCAAACAGGTGGGGAAGAAGGTTGGCTTAGCTGAGCAGGAATCTTATTCTAGAGTTTAGGTGGAAACAGAAAGTATATGGCCACTGGAAGCAAGGTTGGGCAACATGAGAGGGCTACAGAGATGCTGTTTGCCTTTGGAGGGAGAAAATGCATGCAGCCAAGGCTCAATTAGAGTTGAAGCTGGCCAGTACTGTGGGGGACAATAAAAAGGGTTTTTCTAAATATGTAAACAGCAAAAGGAGGACAAGAGAAACATTGCTTCATTACTTGATGAGGATGGTCTCCTCACAAACAGGGACATAGACAAAGCAGAGACATTTAATGCCTTCTTTGCCTCTGTCTTCAACACTGATGATGGGCTCTGGGACCCCTGGTGCCATGAGTTGGAGAACCATGACTGTGGGAACAATAAACTCCCAGCCAACCCTGAACTTGTGCAGGATTTGCTATTCCAGCTGGATGCATGTAATTCTATAGGGCCCAACAGGATTCATCCCAAGGTACTCAGAGAGCTGGCTGATGTCATTGTGGGACCACTCTCAATTATTTTTCAACGGTCTTGGGAATCTGGAGAGGTCCCAGTCGACTGGAAGCTGACAAACATTGTTCCAATTTTCAAGAAGGGCAAGAAAGAAGACCCTGGTCTTCTTACATGCCTGTCAGTCTCACTTCCATGCCTGGTAAAATTATGGAGAAAATTATTCTGGGAGTTATTGAGAAACACCTGGAGGACAATGGAGTGATCGGTCACAGCCAACATGGGTTCATGAGGGGAAGGTCCTGCTTAACGAACTTAATTGCCTTTTATGACAAGGTTACGCATCTAGTTGACCAAGGGAAGCCAGCTGATGTAATCTTTCTGGATTTCAGCACAGCTTTTTGTACTGTTTCTCACAGTACCCTTCTGGACAAAATGTCCAGCATACAACTAGACAAATACATACTATGATGGGTGAGCAACTGGCTGATGGGTTGGGCTCAAAGGGTTATATTAAATGGGGTTACATTAGGCTGGCAGCCAGTCACTAGTAGGGCTCTGCAGGGCTTCATTTTGGGGCCAGTTCTCTTTGATGTTTTCATTGAGTTCAAGAAATGTTTGGACAACACTCTCAGAAAACTTTATCACCAAATCACATGAAGGTCCCCTGAAAATCTTAGAAACCGGCTTGCCAGCTGTAAGATCGAATCAATGAAAAACACTAACCAGATAAATTCCGTCACTTGAATTCATCTTCATTTTCTTATGCACCATTCAGTTGCAATGTAAAGTCTTTTCATTCATAGGGCAGATATCTACCATGCACTGATGTGGAGCAAAACATTGCTGCCTCTCACTGGCTTACACACATTTTGCTAGTATATGCAAGAATGATGAGACATTATAGTCTGAATTTTTATTCCTGGCTTTGAAGAGTGCTTTGGTTACAAATGCGATATGGTGCTTTGCTTACAGACAGCAAAGAAAAGGATATCAAATTTAAGTATTTATTCTGATATCATCATTATTAAGCTGTGCCTGTTCTAGTAGAGGTGTTCTTTCTAGTCTCATATTTGCAAGAAATAATATTTTTAATCTGTTGATACTTCTTCAATGGAATGAGAATAATAGTATTTTCTTATATCGAATAGTGTGACTTTTTACATGGTAAGACTGCAGACTTTATACTAACAGTTGGTGAAATGCAAGCAGCTGGGAAAGCAAATTTGCAGTTCTTAGTTATTCGCTTTTTTTCCTACACTTAAAAAACAGATGACAGACTGCTTCACCTGCATCCTTCTCATCCAAAGCTCTTCTTTATGCCTACTGTATAGATAGCATGGTGTAAAAAGTACACAGGGATCTTTCTCAAGTACAAGCATGTTCACTGTAGGTGGTATGTTTGGAAGTTTCAGCAATGAATTTCTAGCAAGCTTTACTCATTGTGTCCAAGATTGTGTTTTCTAAGGCTAGTATCTTAGATAAATATGGGTGGATTTTCCTAGGAATAGGAAATGCGCTGCCTAGCCAAAAATACTCATTGTGTCAGTATTCCAGTTCTTTCTCTAAAGCTTTTAAGAAATATTGAAAATGGTATCATCAAAATATCATCAACTTTACATAGCCATATGCCCAGAAACACTGGTAGCAGTTCATTAATAAAATTTAATAAATAAACCTGTGGCTTAAGTTAAGTTAATAGGGAACATTTATAAAGCATACCAAGAGTTTCTGATTTGTGTAAAGTAATATTGGGAATGACACTAACTTCCTTTGCAATCTGAAGGCTTGTTCCCAAATTAGGATTAATTCTAGACTCCAAAAACATTAACAAAACCTTAAACTATGCTCATTATCCATATAGTTACATGAGAAAAATTAGTATAAGGACTTGTTTTGAACTTTCATCTGTTAAATATATTTATGCTAGGTTGAAATAATTCTTGTAATTAACAAGGGTTAATTAAGAATATTTAAAACATTTTTAAAATGCTGTAAGAATCTGGCTGCAAAAGTTTTTACTTGTTTGTTTAATCATGTTTAATTTTACATCCTTCCAGTTAAATCAGTGCAATTTTAAAGTAAAATAGGTATTGATGAAGCAACACATCTGTTAACAACATCCAAAAACATATCTAGTGATTTTATGAGATTTCCTGTTGAGAGACATTTCTTTCCTGTCACCTTTTATGAAGACATCTGGATGTTTTCAGTTTGGGGTGTTTGTTTAATTGTTTGGGGATTTTTGTATTTTCAGTTAGACATCTGTGTAGTGCATAGACTTTGAAAATTACAAGATCATCTTTGTGTCACAAATGATTTTTATTTACTTATTTATTTATTTATTTTGCAAGGATTTAAAAGTCTTTTGCCCAGAGATAAGAAGTGGAAAGAGAAAGAGAGGGTGCCTCTGGGGCACCTGCTGAGATTATTTTGTAGTCAGCTGGGACCTGCAAATATTGAGCCAGCATTTCTTTGGTGTGGGGAAGCATCATTTTGCAGGCTTAAACTTCACTAAAGCATTATTAAAACTTTAGAAGAGAGTGCATTGGTTGTGGCATGGGAATATGAACTGTTAGAGACATTATTTCCTCTACAGTTTCCATGTTTAGGATTTATTTTATGATCACTTCCGTAGGCAGTTTTGTCACTCTCCAGGTATTTCTCTCCTAGTAGCCTCGGGGGTTCAGCATCTCACAGGTGCTTCTCTGAGAGGCAGGCTGGTATAAACAAAGGAGACATGAAGGCCCTGTGTCCCGTGTTTTTCCTGTGTCCCCCACTCTCTGTTTTCCAGCAGTTACTCCTGTCCAGCACCTCATTGCTCAGTCTTCAGGATCAGAGTCACATAGATAGGAGAGAATAACAGGCCCAACAATTAGCACTTCAAACACATATCAGAATTTCCCAAATCATGAGACTTCTGTTTATATCTGTGGCAACAACTGAGGCAAGGGAGAAATAGTCCCCCATAGCTGTGCATATAGTCAGCGTGCTTGTGTTCAGATAGTGAATGTTCAAAAGTGCATTTTCTCAGCAGAGGAGTGATGCTAAAGTGGGTAATTTGTTTGTAAACAATGGGTACTGAAATAGGGGCTGAATATCAGCACTTTTCCAAGAAAGAAGTTTTTATCTCCCATCTCATTGGATATATTGCTTGCATTATCTGTATGCTGAAACTGAACTAAAAAATGAGATGTATCTGTAGGAGCTGCTATCAACTGCTCCTAATAGATTATCTAAGGTGTGTGCCAGCCCTGTCCAGCCTCACACAGAAAGCCACAGAGAGGCAGCCACAGACCTGCATTTATTCTTTCTTCTTCACAAAGAAACAAGGTGTTTCTACTTTGTGGAGGCAAAGTGGACTTCAGTGAGAGATATCTGAAACACTGAATGGCCCTATGTGGGTTATTTACTGCTGTCATCTGCTGGTAATATTAATATCTATGAGGAGGATAGCATCTGAACCAAGAAGTAGATGGTACTGGGAGTGTGGCTTATTCTGTTTTGTATTTTTAGTGAAGTTTCAAAGATTCCTTTATTTATGCAAGAGTACAGTGTTACCCAACCATTAGTAAAAGTCCGGGTTACTGGGAAGCTGCAGAATTTAAGCTCTAGGAATTTCTTAATAATCCATTCTGTTCACTGACACTGCTGCAGACTGGGGAGAGCCAGTTTATTATTATATTGAACCAGTAAGTCCAAGTTTAAAAAATTAGCTCAATTGTCCATTTTTACAACGTGAGTACAAGGGTTTTTATAGTGTAAAAATATACAACTGATTCTGTATATCCCCTTCCCTCCTTAAGTTGTATAATGCAGTAGTTCCCATACCATTTTTGTTAGCCATGTTTGGTATGTAAAAGACTTGAATTTGGGCTTTCATTTGTCTTCTTTTCTGTATGTCCTGAGTGAAGTGATGAAACCGTCTCATCTCAGATTAAGGATGGGGACAGTATAGGTAGATAAGCAGTTCTTCATGTGTATGCTGCTCTGTTCTTTGGGCTGCACACAGAAGTGATCAACCAACCTGAGATCCTTAAAATGATTGCCAAAATCGCTTGGAGCACATCTTTCTTGTTCTGTGTCTTTCTGTTCTTCCTACAGCTTCTCAAACAGCTTGAATTAGGTGAAAAAAAAAAAAAGAAAAAGATTATTTTGCGTATGCATCAGCGGAGCCTTGAAGTTTAACCAGCCTCATATTCTTCTGTTTCAAAAGCAAATGAAATTATCCTTTTGATTAGGTATAGATAGGTAGTGACATGCTCTTCCAAGAGAGTATTGGCCTTGATGTTGCTGCTGAAGAGGTTTAATTCCTGTACACAGTAACTGAAGTGCCCTGTTTATACTTCTGATTTGCTTTACTGAATGAGAAAAAGAAATGGGTTCCCTGTCTTAAGGTTACTGTATGGTAATCTGAAAGTCTGTATTTGAAAAAAAAAAAAAAAAAACCTCACCTGACAAAATTTTGCTCTTTGTTAGCTTTTGAGCTATCTTATTCCTTTTCACCAATACCTTTTTCCATCCAGAAGGCAGCCTGAATTAAAATTTTAGCCTGGATTAAAACATCAGACATTGGTAAATATGTATATATATAATACATAAAACTACATACTTGGCTAAATGTTTTAGTTGCTGATATCGTTAGCTTGTTTCTCATTCTATGTCATGCTACAGTGGCTCCCTCAGACCTTTTATTCATCATTTGTTTTGTCTTTGCTAGAAAATACAGGAAAAAAAGTGCATATATGTTGTATACATTCAGATTCATTTGCCCACTCATGTAAACAAATTTTAAAATGGTAATTAATATTGTAGAACCACAGTCCTTTACTGGGCTCACATCAGAACTTCACGCTTATGACAAGTTGGCTGCCTACTGCTAACAGAAAACAAATGCAGAGAGAGTGGCAGGGCAAGGATCACTGTTAGCCACGCTGTTAAATTTAAGTTGTGAGTGTCTGAGATTTGAAGTGTTCCATGTGTTTGTTTTAATGCTGTCATCATTGATTTATTTGTGAGAAATTGATGAGTTATTTTCAAGTTATTCTTTAAGTAACTTCCCATAATCATGCAAAAAGTCATTAGCCTTGGGGACCCTGACTCAAGCCAGCTTCCAGTCCTGTGCTGTAACCACATTACAACACTTGATGCTTGCAAACAGGATCCTGCCTGTGCAGTGTAACACCCAAGTCTTTGGCATTTCTCCTGATATCTCACATTGAAGATTTGTGTAACTTGTTTTCACATTTACTTTTTCACTTTTTTCTCCACTGTTAATATCCAAAAATCTCCCCTTCGTGAAATAGCTTTATTCTTATTATTTTTCAGTTGTAGCAGATTGTGTTTTAAAGGCTAAATATTGAGTTTTTCTTTGTCCATACTTTTAACTTCTGTAAATTCCTTTATATCTTTTTTCAGATGTTCCCAGAACAACTTCCCAACCTAGTGCCAGTTCAGAAAGTATTTTTCATCCTCCAGATTATTAAAGACCATTTACATGTGAACAGATCTAAAAAATCATTTCTTCTGCACTACATAAGACATTACTCCAGAATGCAATAAAATTCATTTCTGATAGAATGCATTTCTGATGATTGTTGTTAAAATACATATTTTGTCCAGCAGTTATTACATTGCGGTGTCTCAGATATCATATTTTCCCATTTACGAATATATTCCAATGTAAGAGAGATCTTTGAAAAGACTGGAAACTTCAACTAAAGAGTTGTGTTGTTTTTTTTTTTTTTTTAATAAATATCAATTCATACATTTTCTTACATGTAACAATAGCTACCTAAAATTCCATTCTTACTGTCCCCACAGAGGTTTGAATTCACTTGTCAGTGATGCAAATTTAACTATAGACATTTGGATTTAGAGGATTGGACATTTTGGCTTTTAGAGTTAGAGGTTACCTCTAGTTAGAGCTGGAAACAGTAGTGGCAACTATGTAGTTCATATTGACACTTAGTTGTAGTTACAGTTTGCAGTCGTTGTTACCATGTGTAAACTATTTTTTCAGATTTATGGCAGCAATACCTCACTGAAGTAACACGATCAGATTTTCAGTGGATAAAAACTTCAGATTTGGATAAAGCTGCACCCATAAAGTTAATTTAATCCTGTAATTTTCCATTTCTTGTAAAATATATTTCATGTAAAGTTTGGAATTTTGTTAACTAGAAAAGAAGCTCTCTGACAAGTTAGTGGTTGGTGGAAACCTAGTTTAGTTCACATTACATGTTCCACCCCTGGGATTCCACTGCAATTTATCATAAAGACTAAGTTTTTTTTTTCTTAGTATCAATGAATTGTCTTTATGCATAGAGAATATGTTTATTATGTAATTATGCTGAGAAAGGAAGCTGTTTTATCAAAAATAAATAGGCTGTTCAAGCACAGCCTATTAAAATATACATAAGCTCATGTAAACTTTTAGACTATCTATTCTAACCTTTTTACAATTATTTGATGTCCACTCACACTATGTGCAGCATAGAATTCGCAAAGGATGTGAAGTTTTCTGTCAACATTTCCCCTGATAAAAATAAACAAACAAACAAACTATTGTTTTCTTTATTTCTTTACAAACTCATTCCTGTGCTGAATATTTCTTAGAAAACCTCCGTAAATTACAGGTATGTCCAGGGATGTTTGTGATGGGCTTGCGTTGAAATATTCTGAATTTCCATTTTGAAAGTTCCCATTCTGAAAAGACTCAGTGGTGACAGGTTGAAGTGGGTTGAACTGTAACGTTAGTGTCATGAAAAGCTGGAGGGCTTTAAACCCTCTAGTCTCCTGAGCTTTTTGTGTTCTGAAATACTTGGTGAACTCCAGAAGAATAAAATACGACAAAGAAATGCATGATCAGAGTGTTTGTGGAGTTCAGTGAATAGCTGTCAGAGATGAAGACTCTGAAACACAGAGCCAATTTACGTGGAAAGGGATTTTCAAATTACCGGCAGCTGTCTTCACTGACTCTGAATACTTTCTTACTCTAAACTTTGAGAGGTGAGCTGTGAATCGACTTTTATCTTAAAGATGTTCCTGGTGTCTTATACCTGCCTCCTCTTCTGAAAGGCAAATCAAGACTAATAATTGAAATATAGATGTCTTATATTTAAGTTATATGTTTGTGGGATGGGGAGTGTTCTCTTTCCATCCCTTGGCTGAAATATTGACCTGTTCCTGTCTCACAGAAAATCTGGTACTGAAAAAAGTCATGTTGTGTAATAGTATAGTGGGTAGCTATTACATTTCTCTTGCTTATCCTGTTCTTAGAGAGCCTTCAAAAGATCCTTTACTGTCCAGTTGCTCAAGCACTATTCATGCATGCAGCATAAGAAAGTGACATACACCTATTCACAGAAGTGTACTTCTTTGACAATTTATTTCAAGTTCTCCCTCTAATAGTGAGGGCGTCATAAGGCAGAGAATTTGTCTTTACCAAGGTCTTCTTGCGTAGGTCTTTGGCATGTTACTGACTTGTTGTTAGTGACAGACTGACAGAGTTCCTCTTTATAAAAAGAGATGAAAATCAATCTGAATTGCCTATATATTTTCTTTGTTCTTTGTGTTCTGTCTGTCACAGACAAAAATGAAAATAAATACAATTCTGAGAGGTTTACATAGTTGCCTGAATGGAAAAATTAGCTAAAGCAGTTAAACCTAGTCAGAATTATATAGGAAATAGGTTTTATGATAGAAAGTGTTAGCCAACTTTATAAGCATCTAAGTACAATTTTTTTTTTTTTTTTTGAAGATAACATCTGTGACATCTTCTTTCTTTTACCTGATGGCCTCTTTGAGCCCAAATCTAGTCTGAATAGTGATTTTTCATGTTTCTTCTTATGAAACAAACAAAAGAAAGCTTTTCTTCTTTCCATTCCTTTTCTTTCTTACAGACTCCAGGTAGAAGACCCATTTGTAGATGGGCAGAATGTCTCATAACCAACTGTTCTTTCATGTTTCTACTCTGTGATACTACATCACGCTGACATTAACACAAAGGACAAATGCAAAACCTTTCAGCTGAGTGTCTCTTCAGAGTGCCGTTTAATAGCCTGGGAACTTATTTCCCTGCAACATAAGCTGGCAAGGGATCCAGTGAAATGAAGCCTCGACCCTCAAAATTTATCAAGATGGGCATTTGTAGAAGGGCAGTCATGCTTTCTTCTATGACTGCATCAACTTTTTAAACAAGTGTGTGTGATGCAGACATCCCACAAAGATAGGAGATTGCTGTGTTTTGAAATATATACGTTCACAAAAAATGCTAGCTTGAAAACACCTGAAGTGTTTCACCTCGTTTGTGGTTAAGTCTTTAACACACTGCCTTCATAAACTGTTTATAATTGAAATTTTGGGGATTTCATTCTCAGTAGAAGTTCTCACAGCTTAAAAGCAGACCTAATCAATTTCAAGCATCAGTCTCATCATATTTGTTTACCTAGTTAACAAATTATTGTAGTGATTAATGAGAAGGCTTTTCTAATTTTAACTGCAGAATTCAGATTCTACTCCAAAGTGTAGACCTCAAGCAAAATCTAGGGCAGAGAAAGTTAAAAGCAATGTGGAAAGAACATAATTTTTTATACGCAGGGTTTTAGAAAGTCTTCCCTTTCACATCATAATTGAAATATTACTTAAAGGACCCATAAAAGATAACATATTAAAATAAATTGAGTTGCATATATGATT
Source organism: Anseranas semipalmata (assembly GCA_013399115.1). Taxonomy (NCBI): domain Eukaryota; kingdom Metazoa; phylum Chordata; class Aves; order Anseriformes; family Anseranatidae; genus Anseranas; species Anseranas semipalmata. The sequence continues at coordinate 287,377 of VXAA01004465.1, forward strand.
AATTCACACAGTGGGAAGCTGATTCTGAGACATGCAATTTTATACATATGACCTTGAAATGAATAAAACAACTTCTAATTTTGTCATTTCCCTTATAAATGTGGAATGCAATTAGCAATAATCTTGGCAGAGGAGCAAGGGTCTAACATAAAAATCTGCTTACAAAATAAATTTTTACCATTACTGCATTAAAGATGTGATAAAAAGAAGGATTTTCCAATGCGTGAAGATGAGTGAAATATTCAGCAACGATAATTTAACTTGCACATTGTAAAACTGTCCAAAGATCTAACTCTCTCTGGAATATGCTTTATTCTATCAGAAATTTACATGAAATTTTCATACTGTGCTTTAATTCAGTAAGTATATGTCATCATACCTCCACACAACTCTTCAAGCCTTGGCTACTTCTTACTGAAGTTAGAAGTACGCCTACCACTGCAGCTACTTCCTCTTCAGATGGAATTTGGGGTATGGTTTCACGTTGCATTTAATCCTGTGTTACTGTGGGTTGGCAGTCAAGGTCTGCTACCTCCACACCCACCACACATCCCCTCTGTTTCCCATCTACAAACATTTAGTGGCCCTGGAGTGAATGGGATCTCGTTGGTGATCTGGTGGAAACCTAACCTTTTGATGGTGCTCAGCGGATATGGTTAACAAAGCAGCAGGTATCCATGTACTCTGCTGTGAACCACAGAGAAACTCAAGCTGTTTCTTCCATTCTTCTTCAGGCAGCCTCCTTCCTTCAGGTGTGGGTTTTATCTGTCCCCTTTCTCAGCTGAAAAACTTTCCTCCCATTGCTTCCCCGTCATGCTCTTTCCAAGCTTGGTACCCAGGAGGGGTTTCTTGCCAACACAGCCTCCCTTCATCTCAGAAGCTTCATCTCAGCCATAGGCATTTCACCAGGCAGGCAGTGATTTATTAATAGCATATATGCAGCGGGGTGATGCAAGTGGGTATATTACGCATATACATTTTTAAGATGATAGTAATCTCTGCTTTGATGTTTGAGTCATAACACCTCTAAACTTACATGTGAGACCTAACAAAGTCATAAAGCAAAAAGAGGAAGTTTGGGAATCATGTGTCTTGTAAATAATTCTTAAGGCTGACATTGTCCTTTAAATATGAATTCATTTTAGAAAGACACTGCTTCAAACAAACACATTATTTGAAACATATTTGAAACACTACTTGAATGTTACTTGAAAATACTTGAAAATGAACAAGAATCTTTTTAAAACTCATTTTCATCTCTGATTCCTGAATGATTTACTTTAGACTATTGAAAATAATTCAGTAATAGGATAAAATGTCACTGTATCAATTTCAGCTAGACCAGCTTTCTTCAAATGAAGAAAATCAGGCTTGAAAATTATGCTTCATATGAAAAATAAACTTCAAATTAAGTCTTGAAAAAATCTCTGATCAAGTTTGGCAACCAAATGATGAACTGTGAATGGATTAATAGGAAGTGATTTGAGAAGTTGTGAAACTTTAGTCCAGCTTTAGGATTCATCAGGATCCAACTTGTCACTTAGGTTTTGTGAGTAAAGATTACACTTTTCTCATAGAAAATATATATCTAACCTACCTGATAAATTGAATTGTCTCATTTGAAATTCTAACAGGTTAATGTTGATCACTTTTATTGCTTCTTTTTTTGTTTCCTCTTTTTTTTTTTCCTAGTCATGTCTATTTGTTGTTGTTCTTGTTTTACATTGATCTGTTCCAAACGAGTTGTCATAGTGTTTCTCATCTTAAGTGTCTCAAAAAGTTAAAGGGAAAAAATTACTCTAATAATATGGAAATAAGTAATTACTCTACCCAAAACAAGCTGTACCAAGAGAAAGCAACAGTGATTCTTGTCTGTAACGTGGGCGTCAACCTTAGTTCAAAAACACCCCTGTTGTCCAGATGTCTATGTCAGCAGTCTGTCAACCACCACCAGCGGAAGAGTGCCTGTGTACACAACTGACCTCACTTAGCCTCCTCTGAAGTGCTAGCCATGTTGTTATCTATTTTTTGGCTTGACTTTTTAAAGTTCTTTCTTTGTGGCTACCCAAGCCCTACATTATCTTTCTATCTTCATCTCAACAGCTCCCCATCTCTTTTCCTGTCTAGTCTGAAACTCCGTATCTTCTCTCCACAGCAACAATCTGAAGTTCCCTGTCTGCTCCTTGCTGGTTGTGTCACATTTCTGCAATGGAGCACAGAGATGAGGGAAAACTTACTCATGGAAATCCCCCGGGAAACCTATATTGCAGGCAAAAATCACAAAAATCAGGGACAGCTTTCCTACCATAGTGGTCATATGGATGACTGCTGTCACATTGTAGAGAGCATGGAACAGGGTTAGGCAAGGTGTCCTACTCTGACCTTGCTAAGTGGGGAAGGGTATAAGCAACCACTGGAGGTTTTGCATTTGCCTTCAGCTGCTTCTTAAGATGATACCTTTGCAGCCCAACTCCCAGTCACAGGGCATAGATCTGATGTGCAGCTGTGCTGGTAGCTGTTCTTTCTGCTCCTGGAAAAACACCAGGCTTGCAGGGTTAGCCCAAGACATGACCAGAACATGCCTATACGGCAGCTTTGAGCATACGTAGCTTATAGCCAGTCTTAGGCATGGCTGTGAACAGCAGTATTGGCATTGGCACAGTCTCATCTTCATGGAGAAGTGTGGCATGTGCTGTGGTTGCTGAGGATGCTCACTGAACACTGGACAGAGATGTACATGCTAGCAACATGAGGAGATTGTGGGAGAATGCAGGACAAAAAATTCTATCTAAAACCTAAGTATTGGTTCAAAATAAAGAATTGGTGTCCAAGACTTTCTGTTCCTGGGGATTGTGTATCATTTTTGTATGTCTTTGTTACAAACTCCGTGTGTTCCCAGTAGCTAGAAAGCCTGCCATGATCAGGTTAAGATGATTGTGATAATAATGTTAAAATGTGTTCAGAGGAATATTGTAACGTGGGTATAAATTACTGTGGGGCATTAAATAGTGCAGAACATTGTGGATAGTTATGCTTTTAGCACCTGAGGATGAGCAAAGCCAATGCCTGTGAATCCCAACAGTCTGTGCTTACTTGAAAAAATGTTTGTCTGACTCTAGGCATGGAACCCGTTGTGCTGGAGAAGTGGCAGCCACTGCAAACAACTCACACTGCACAGTGGGAATCGCCTTTAATGCCAAGATTGGAGGTATGTGAAACAATCTCCCACCACAAAAAAAGAAAGAAATAACCAAAGAGCCATTTGTGCTAAATGCTACATCCAAACCTTTCTCAACAGGAGAAGGATATTTGTATGGGTAGCAAACCTAGCTGTGTTAACAAGGAAATCTCTGTGGTAGAGTGGTAGTTAAAGACCAGTACTGAAGGAGTTTGTCTGTGGTGACACTTCTCCAGTGCTCCCGGGAACACTGCTTCTCAATGCACACAGGAACATAGAAAGTGAAACCTTCAATGAAAACACAAAACCTAGAACTTTGACATCTGGGTTTTCTCACACATCCAGAGTTCTAAGTAATGAGCCTTGAAAAATCAGAAGTGTACACATTAGGAATACCACCTTGCATATTGCTCTCAAAGAAAACACTGTGAAAACTTAAAACTTTGTTGTGTTGTTTGGCTGTTGGAGAGAATCTTCTTTTGATCGCAGTGTGCAATCAGATTATTGCCCAAAGTATGAGATGTGGTAATACTTTTTTGCTCTGTTCAGCCAAGAGGTCATTCAGTTCTTAATCAATGGCTGCTCAAGACTTTTAGCAATTGGTTTTGGAAAAGACTGTCAAAATGTCATCTACATATCTTCTAGGCTGTAGCCTGCCTGAGCCAGATTGTAATGCTTCAAGTAAGGTTGCACCCTGTATTTTTGATGAAATCATGGGATTGGTATATTGGCTTTCAGTATGCAAAGCCCTATAGCTCAAACTCATTAACTGTTGATTTTCTGTCCCAAAATAGAGCCCATCTTTGAAAACAGAAATGTGTTTACCTAAATATACAGTAGAGGACAGCTAAAAATATTAGCAGGCAGGGCTGGGGCTGTTTCCACAATTAATAGTACTGTATTTCTTGTCTACTGGATCAATACAAGTTGTATCCAAATCAAATGTGAGCACAACTGCATTTCAAATTAGCCAAAGCACACAATGGAGACCTAATGGCAGCTTTCTATTTTCCTGCTGGCTTCAGGAGGATAGACATTACCTGATCCAGCATATGGCTGGAGTGATGCAGATGATCAGAGAGCCTGCCTGCACAAAGTTACCCTGTCAGAAGGCTTTAAAAATTTTGAACTGGCCAAGTGGGCTTGTGGCAGATGAACAGATTGTGTCATGTTGGCATGCCATTCAATCATGTACTAACACCTATGAACAGATTTACTGCATTCAAACCAGTGTCTGAGGAGAGTTAGTGCAATGACACAAATGAAAGGTGACTTCTGGTCTAAAAGTTGCATTTGTAAGTTGGATGTTCACACAACCTGCAACAGCCTGGACATGTGCTTGGGAAGCTCTCCATTGTTAACAATTATTAACAATTATCTCCATTATTAACAATGGCTTCTTAACGGGTTATTATTTATTCACCATTAGGAATGTCCAATAACAATACTTCAGAAAAAAAAAAAAAACAGACATACTAGCAGATTCACATTTTTTCTCCAAATATAGTGTAAAAACTGATTGAGATGGACCTGGTATGAACACAATTTATGTGAAGAGCAAAGACTGCATATGTGTGCCTTTTTCATGATGTGTTTACTTATTTTGTACTAAGAATATAACAGCCTTCAAGAAATTTCACTGTTCTAATTTAAGTAAAAATTTTATACTCTCTATTTAGCACAATAATTCTGTGGAGCCATCACTAACCCCGTTCTTTAGAGAGAGCTAAAATATACTACAGTGGCAATGTAATAACGTACCGCCTTTTAAAAATCACTGGCATTTGAAAATAAGACCTCAGCAGATAATCTGTAGAAAATCAGAGGCCAGAGGGACTTCCAGGATATTGAGAAGGGAGATTGAGCTTTCCCTTCCACCAGTTGCCTGTATGTAGGAGTTTCACTGCTGACCTGTATTTGGCATGCCTCCCTTCTTTCCCTCAGAAAAGCTGTAAGCTACACATGTGAATATGCAGCAGTTGTGTTCCCTCTCCACAGGCCAGATGAAGTGTAAAAATGTTGAATCATATTATGCTGAACAAGTGGTCAGCTCACTTATTTCCCATGGATTTAAAGACCCTCCTTTGGCCTTTTTGGAGAAGAAATTAGAGTCAAGGTAGAGCAGTTACATTTTTCTTACACAGAGGAGCACCTGCCAATGGTGATGTTGAATTTGTTCTGCCAGGATAAGTGTTCTTTACTTCCAATCAAAATGGGAGTTCCTGCATCTCTGGATACATAAAAGATAGTAAGAAAATAAAGCAAAGGGAAAAAAATAAATCTATTCCATCAATATTCCATCAAATAATGTCAGCTGAGCAAATCCAATTAATGACCTTTGTGATAGAAAGTCATTAAGAAGATATCCACCAGTAATGCCCACTTTTCTTCTAAATGTGTTTATACTCCTCGACTCATTTCCAAACACTTAAGAACCTCTGGCCACAGGATAAGTAAAAAAGAAGATCCTTTAAAAGTCTAAGCCTTCTCTTAAAATGGTATGAGTGGGGACTTAATCCACAGATACGAAAATCTGAAGAAAAATGCAGTTTGGACCTTCAGTTCTTTTATAGGTTGTAGGATGTTTCTTGTAAAAAAAAATATGTAATGTGCCTGTAGTTTGTGCTTAGCTCAGCTACAGGCTCCTTTCATTAAAAGACAAACCCATGCACAAAAGGGGAAGATTTTTTTTTTTAATGTGTGACCCTCCACAGTAATCACATATAGCAAATTACCACCTACAGAGCTTGCGAGACTTTTCATAGAAAGGGATGGTTAGCCTGTTGTTATTGCTGCAGACTGGTTGTGGAAGTTGCAAAGCATCTGTGGGGATTTGGGTGCTTAGTTACTTGGCTGGGCTGGAGTACTAACAGGAAAACAGTTACACTGAGTTACAGCACAACAGATGTAGATTGTCTTCAGCTGACGAGGAATTAGTTCAGCTGTTTCTTTAAGCTTAAGTCAGATTCTGATTAAAAACAAACATTTTAGAAGAAAACTTTCTTTCAGCTCAGTTTTGCATGTTTCCTGTGATTTGCTGAAAGTTTGTTCTGACTATAATGCCACTTACATTTTGGCACTTACTGCAAATATTGGAAAAAGTTTACAGAGCTCTGAAGTCTTAGGTGGAACAGTCTGGAAACACAGTCTGCTAATTGCCTTCTGGACAGCTTTTGTTGCTCTATCACCACATGCCAAATGCAGTTTGGAGGTTCTCTGATCGGCAAAATTAACTCCTCCAGACATTTGAAATAAAAAAAAAAAAAAAAAAGGAAACAAAAAAATGAAGGAGAGAGAGAGAGAAAAAAAGGAATACTTTTTTTTTTTTTTTAGTAGCCAGTGAGACATCCATTGATCACAGTTGCATTTGAAGCATGTCTGTCAGTTGTTGGCAGAACAGAGCAAGACCTAAGGCACAGCCTTGTCCCTATTGCTTTTTTGACCACTTCACCATCAACTGAAAAACCTGGTGTGAATTACTTCAAATGCCATGACAGCATTAGGAGTTAGTGTTCACCAAGTGAACACTACGTTTTAGGCTTGCTACACAGTCACAGAAACATAAAGGGAAGCTTTATCTTCCTTCTTTCAAATGCGGTGTACCTTTTATTGTCTTTATTTAGAATGAAATATATTTTAATGTGCTTGAAAGGAATGAGAACATAGCTTCCCCCCATCATTAATTTTCTGAGATTATGATGAGGAAGAAAAATAAAACCTGAGATTCCCAAAGTTGTTTTAATGGCTTTTTTATAAAGTAAAGTTCATAGTGAGATCACTGTTTGGACAAGTTTATTATCTTACAAAACATGGGCAGCTTTTGTGTGAACTTAGAAATATGATCACTTTTCATTTTTGAGTCAATTAGAGTGAGGGAAAAAAAAGACCCTCTATCAACAAAGTAGCCCCTATACCTTTTGTTAATTGAAAGTTAAGGTCTTGGTAAACACTCAAGTTACTGCAGTCTGAACTCTTGAGCAAAGTAGAATGTGTCTTTAATTAAAATATGTAAATTTAGCATATAAATAGCGGTGATCTTTTAAAGGGGAAAAAGCTTCAAACTTGTTAATTGTGGAAGTGATCATCACTCTCTACAGTTATATGCTAATTATGATGTAATATTTAATATCCCTTTGATCAATTGTGATGCTAACTGTATGAAGGTCCTCTTCCCTATTTAGGTTAAGACTGATATTGATGGTTTTCTCAGTCAGAACTTAACTTCAATCAAAATCTTAGTCAGACGAGAAACTTTAAGATTTTTTTCGTTACCAGATTTAAGCCTATCTTACTTAGTCTAGTGATCTTAAAATATCACGATACCATTCACTTTAGAAGGGCTGGCACATTGACTTGCCAAAATCCATGTGAATAGTTTTTTTAGCACAAAAATTTCAGATTGTACCACACAAACACTTCTTTTTCACAGAGGAGGATGTTCACAAAATGGTAGTTTCAGTTTGAATAATGTGACACGTAGAATATTTGATAGTGATTTCCTGTAGTCACCTTGCTACTGTGTATATTTATGTCTGTACACATGAGCTTTCTTTCCATTTTTTTCTTTGCAGCCTCATAAAATGAATATTCACTTCCATGTTTACCTGTCAGAAGAGATCCTATTTTCATGTCTATCAGCATACCTAAGACTGTGAATGTCTCAAATTAAGTGCTGCAGTTTCACTGCAGTATAAAAGGACAAAGAAAAGCATGTACTGTATCTTCAAGTGAAACATACAAACATTTCAATGTCCAAGTTCTTTTAAAAAAAAATTTCAGCATAAAAGTTTGTTGTTAAAGTTCAAAGGTTATACGGTGAATAAATGACTTGCAGATAGTTTTTAAAATTCAAAGAAAGACTGTAATACTATTCCCTTTCTGGATTTTTTCGTATGGAAGTATTTTTTTCATTGGTGAAACACATATCCAGAGATTTTTTTTTCCACACTAGAAATTCTTATGATCATTCATTCCAATGTCCTGCATAACAATTCTCTCTGGGAAAAAAAAATGCATTTTGAGTTTGGTTGTCCTGTTCATTGTATCTTTCATCCTGAAGGTGTACGGATGCTGGATGGTGATGTGACAGACATGGTAGAAGCAAAGTCTCTGAGCCTTAATCCCCAGCACATCCACATCTACAGTGCCAGCTGGGGGCCTGATGACGACGGTAAGACTGTGGATGGACCTGCTTCTCTAGCGCGTCAGGCCTTTGAGAATGGCATCAGAATGGTAGGTTGACATCAAAGTGTATCTCCCGGATCTGTTGTCATGTGAAAGTGTAAGGATACACATGCCTAGTACCTCCAAGTGCACGGCATGGGGAAGAGGAAAGAAGGATTCTGAAGGAAAGAAGAAAAGCTTAATTTTCATAAATCTAAAGATACATTTTCATTGTATAGTGACCTGATGGTCAGTCCTTCCTGATGCATCAACTAGCTGTGTTCATTGTCAACTAGAATACATCATCCTCAGTGTCCTTTAAAACTGCCCTGAGGTAATGATGTCATTCTACAAGAAAAAAATGACTGAAAAATGCTATTTTGCACAGCAGTGCCAAGTCGTTAAATCTAAATTGCAATGAAATTTTAAAGCGAAAGCCTTTTACTGTTTTTCTTTCTTCCTTCCTTTCTTTTGTTGCTCTGTTTTACTTAATTTCTTAACGAAAGTTGGATGTTTTTAATAGGGAGTTGGGAGCTAAAAAAGTCAACATTCGTGTTTCTTGTAGAGTTTATGTCTGGTTTAAGAGAACTTACACTCCTTTTACAACTTAGGTATAAATTTCTCCACAGGTTTGTAATATTACAGTTTCTCTGTGATATAGCTCAGAAACATTCAGTAATACAGTGCACAAAATCCCAAACATCCCTATGTCCCTAAATATATATTCCCTAAATCAAAGACCTTTTCAATTTTCTTCAACAAGCAACTGTCAAACGAATAAGACCATAGAGGGAAGCTAGCAGTTAGAAGAACTTTTGATGTCAGGAGCCAATTTTTAGTTCTTCCTTTACCCTCCTGCCTGTTAAATAGATCAGGAAATTCATGGTCTTCTAGTGTTCACACCTCTTTCCACTGTAGGGGACTGGATGGAAAGGATTTTAAAGCTTTGCACTTGAAGGCCTGAGCAGTATTTGAATCTTGCAGGAGACATACTAGTTCAACGGTGGCAAATTCTAGTATCAGAGAAGAGGGTATTAATATAGAACATTTGTTTAAAGAGCCTGAAACTGTTGGACCAAGGTGGAACTGGAACATAGTTACTGGGACATGGTAACACTGTGCAGCAAGATTGGAAAGTGCAGCCATTATTTAAGTCAGAAAGAGTTTTACCAAGGTATGCCAAGCTGATTTTCGCAAACAATAACTAACATTCAGTCTGGAAAACTTGTGCCATGTGTAAGACACAGTGTCTACCACTGAGAGATTGTATTAATTTAAGACATACCATCAAATGCAGTCATAACAGGAAACAGGCAATGGGTGCAGAGGAGAAACGGGCAAATTTACAAGAGCATCCAGTCAAGCTGACATGTATGCACAGTTCTGTGTTTCAGGTGATTTACAGTATACTTGACACATGCAACATAAAATTGATACCCATTATCACTGTGAACATTGCCTAACTGCTCAAGCTAAGGAGCTGTGAATTCTTCAGTTCTAATCATAGCCATGTCTCTGGCTTATTTCGGTTTCCTCAAGAAAGTTACATAAATTGCTTACTACCTTGCAGGGAAGTTATGAAGAGCGATTACTGAAATACTAAACTAACAATAGAGACAGTGTGCTTCCCATGGTGTATAATATTAAAAATATTTCTCATAAAGCTCAATATCACAAATCGTTTACTAACCATGCAACAACACACCACTGCCTTCCTTTCACTAGGTCATCTGATGACCTTTCAGTGTGGAGCTGCAGATTTATGCTAGTTGTTGTACGGTATGTAATGTATGAAGCCTAGTGAAGCAAAATAGTCAAACATGTACTTAATTTTACTCTGCAAGAAATTTCAGGGACTTAGCAGTTAAGTACGTTTAGGGACACTGATAGAGTCTGTCCCCAGAAAGCTCTGCTGTATTTAACAATCATTATCAGAATAGTTATTGAAATGCTCTTAGAACAATATAACAGGTATCTGAGAAGGCCAAATACCTGTCCATTACTGCTTCCCAAACATCGTCACTCCTCCTTTCAGCTGGAATATCAGCTCTCCCTATTACCCCACTGTAGTTTATTACTGTTTGAGAATGACCACTGAGAAGATCAAAAAATGAAGTGATGAAGGGAGACTAGAGGAACTGCAGGATGCAGGGACAAATATATTGTTCAATTGTTCCAGAACAGTGAACAAAATAAGTTTTATGTCTAAACGCATGTATGTGTTAGTTTAAATTTCATATTCCATGTAAGTAAGACGATCATGGAAAGTTTAGCCCAAATTTCTGAAGCCACAGATCTCACCCATTTCCTCATTGAAATTTCAAACTTGGATAAATCCGGTATAAATAAAAAATGTGGATTAATTTGCTAAGAGCATGGATCTTGCCTACAAGCATTATTGTTCCATTGTTATTACTGTAGCTGTAATTTGAGAGAATACCCCACAGAGCCCAGATGAATTTCATTTTACTAGCACATTATCCTATATTTTTTGTAGGTACCAGTATACAGTGGAAACATAGTATTTCATTTTACAATTCTGAGCATGTGTTTTTCTGGTATTTTTTTTTTTTTTTTAAGAAATAGTAGAAGTCGTATTTGATATGAGTCGTATTTGATGTTATTATTTTTATGGTTTTGCTTCTATTTCATTTTATCAACTTTTTGTTCTGCCCAAAGTTGCCCATTCAGAGTTGAATGGAATCATAGAATCTTAGAATGGCTTGGGTTCGAAAGGACCTTAAAGATCATCTGGTTCCAAGCCCCCTGCCATGGGCAGGGATGCCACCCACTGGACCAGGTTGCCCAAAGCCCCATCCAGCCTGGCCTTGAGCACTTCCAGGGATGGAGCATCCACAGCTTCTCTGAGCAAGCTGTTCCAGTGCCTTACCACCCTCTGAGTAAAGAATTTCTTCCAAATATCTAATTTAAATCTATCCTCTTATAGTTTAAAGCCATTACCTCCTGTTGCTATACTCAATGATAAAGAGTCCCTCCCCATCTTTCCTGTAGGCCCCCTTTAAGTAGTGGAAGGCTGCTAAAAGATTTCCCTGGAGCTTTCTGTTCTCCACGATGAACAACCCTAACTCCCTCAGCTTGTCTTCATAGGAGAGGTGCTCCAGCCCTCTGGTCATCTTTGTGGCCTATCTCTGGACCCACTCTCGTGTGTCCATGTCCTTCTTGTGCTGGGGGCCCCAGAGCTGAACGCAGCACTCCAGGTGGGGTCTCATAAGAGCAGAGCAGAGGGAGAGAATCACCTTCCTCAAACTGCTGGCCACACTTCTTTTGATGCAGCCCAGGATATGGTTGGTTTTCTGGTCTGCAGGCATGCAGACACACTTGCATTGCTGTCATCCATTGCCATGCATTGCTGTCTTCTGTTCAGTTTTTCATCCGCCACTATCCCAAGTCCTTCTTTGCTGGGCTGCTCTCTATCCACTGATCACTCAGCCTATGTTCATATTTGGGATTGCCCCAACCCAGGTGCAGGACCTTGCACTTGGCCTTGTTGAAGTTCATGAGGTTTGTGTGGGCTCACCTCAAGCCTGTCAAGGTACCTCTAGATGGCATCTCTTCCCTCCAACATGTCAACTGTTCCCCACAGCTTGGCATCATCCTCAAACATAGGTCTAAATATTTCCATGTATTTTGAAATTTTGTCTAGCTCTGATTTTGAAAGCCTTTTCATGTCTTCAAAGGAAATAAATGTTCTCTTTAAAACTTATACAAAACTTAGATCTTTTTGAAAATCATACTGATAAGAAATAAAAATGGTTAAGATTGATCTCTAATTTTCATTCTTTAAAATGTAATACAGACTGAAAGGTTGTAAATATATGTTTCAATTATCACCTTCCTTAGTAGGCTTGATTTCCAACCCAGAATGACTTCAGGATGAACCTGCTCTTGTCCTCTTTAATTAAACATGCCTTTCAGTGCTCAGATACAGGTACTCTTTCTGTATTTCTTTACACTGTCATAAGATGTGTCATTTTAAACGATGAGGCAAATGGGAGGAAAAAAGACAAATTATCCCTGTGCCAAAATATTCCTAAAATCAGATCATTGTCCAAGGTCATAACTAGATACTCTGCCAAACAGATTTCCCCAAGCAGTCACAATAACTGTGCAAATAAAAATAGGCAGATAAAAATGCATATTACACTGTGTACAGATCTTGATCTTCCTCTTTTAGAAGTATGGAACTCGACAATGACATATTACAGTCCGTGATGTAAATTGAAGTAACATTGGTACAGGAAAATGTGGCAAGACCTTCTGTCAGATCTACGCAAAGGTTCAAGACTGATATTCTTCGTCATTGTGCATATGCAGACACAGCTGGATATTATTTTAAAAAAACAGACCAGAAAAGAGAAAGGTCAGGATTTTTTAAAAGAATCTGAAAAGGAAATTATGTTAAGTTTGTTTAATTAAGAAAAAGAAAGGTGGTGCTGGATAATAACTTTGATTAGAATATAATTGAACTGAATGATCTTTTTATTATATTAATAAAGTGAAAATGAAATGGATGCAACAGCCACAGTTGCTTATTCTTATTATGCTGAGAGACTGCGATCCTTGAAAAAAAATGCATAGTTTATCTTTAGTGCACATTATTCCAATTAACAGCTCATGCAGGGTGTTTTAGAACTATTATTATTTTTAAATCTGCTGAGCTAATATGATTACTTCTTCCAAATCCTGCACAAAATAACAAAGATAAATGACTGTACAGTTTTTCCGTAGAGTTCCACAGAGACAGCACATGCCATAAATTGAAATAGACAAATCTATTTAAAGAAAGGATACTGAGTAATAACTGAGTTTATGAAACAAAAACCTAAACCACAAGTTAAATATGCGTTTAACATTCTGCCTAGGATCCAGGTAAAGGAAGAGGAAGCCAATTTTTTAACCTGTCTTGAGTACCATTATTTTCTGTCATCTTCAGGGTATTTTGTTTAATTCTATTAAATTCGCATAGTCGAGTTCAAAGAGAAACCTTGGAGACTTTGCAATCAAACAATTTCTATGCAAATATAAAAGCTCCCTTTATATTATGCTTCCAGTTGACAACGTTCTTTTCTAGGAAGTGGTGTACTCATAAGGATGGAAACTTCTGGAGGCTTGTGTCTTAAATACTAATGTATTAGAAGTTGTAAATCTAATAATCTCAAAAACAATTCCACTATAATCATGCAGAACTGCAGAACAAAGGGCAATATATCCAAAAGTAACATATTCAAGAAAAGATTAGGTATGCAATGTCACATCTCACCCTGTGTTCAAGATCAGACAGGCTGAGCATGGCTAAATGTGATTGTGGCCATCATGTAATAAGACTTTGCTGGGTATGGGACAAAAGGGAGAACACAAAAGCCCTTCCTTGATTCAAAAAGATAAACTAAAGTACCTTTAAATTTTAAGGCATCTGCCTGTATCTCAGTCTATAAGCCCAATGCTATAAACACTTTAGAGATTTACATTCTCTGATTCATGGCTCCAGGATGCAGCATTGAAACCAGTTCATTTCTGTTCATACAAATAAGCCTGCTATTCTAGGATCAGTCACAACATCATTTGGAGAGTAATGCATTTCAGATACTCTGACTTGTTCTCTCACTGCTGTATGACAAGGACCTAATAGACAAGTTTCTGTAGTATGTGATCCCTGTTTATGTTTTATGGAGCAGGGTTTCAAAGAGCTATTTATCTCACCTCTCCCAGCGTCTCGCCAACTGCATGCTTAACACTGTTTGTTGTGCAGTGTGTGTAAGGTAGTCCAAATCAGTGGCAGGGCAGGTCATCCTTAATACAACCTAAGAGGGCAGACAGGCAGTGAAATCTACATGGGAATTTTTGGCTTTCTGCCTGCATCAGCACAGGGGCCTTCATTTTATTGCCATGACACCATTCTGTTTAGCAAGCTGGACACAAGCCAAAATGTTTGATGGACATTAATGATCAGATGCTGTGTGGCTGAACCTCTTGTGAGAACTCGGCTTGGTGCCTTCCCCTCCCATCATCACTGCCCCTTCTCATCTCTCTCGCTTCACCAACTTTGGCTGCAGAGTGTGTTCAAAGTGTTTGCTGGGAGTAGAAGGCTCTCTTACAATCACTAAACAAGCCTCCTACCCTGATGCAAGAGAGAGAAAGAGAAGGGAAGAGAAGGAAATCAAACAGAACAAAAGGAAAGAGAAGGAAAAAAGAAAGAAATTAAATTCACATTTTTATTATTACTACTGCTATTATTAAATGCTTCTACTCCAAAAGTGGAATAGAAGTGTTGACACAGATGTTGTGGTACAGATACATTTCTCTTAAATTTGTTTGAAAATGCTATTAGCTTCTCCTGTCATTAAATCTCTGCATCATTCTGAGTAGGATGTGTTGCCTACGCAAAGAGGAGTTATTCTGTTTTGCTTTGCTAGAGCATTGCACTGTAAAAATCAAAGACAAATTCTTGCAAGAAGACTTCCAATAAAATGTCTCAGAATAACTTACAAAATGGCTATCATTTTATACACTGAAATAGTGTGATTCATAGAAGTTAATAGCATATTTTTTAAGCTGTGTTGTGTTTGCTCACCCTGTACATCTGTGGTTTGAGACCAAATGTGTAACTATGTGTATGTTAAACTCGGATCATACATAGATAACTTTTGCATGCCCGAGAGTTCCCGCACTGTTCTAATTGGTTGGCCAAAACCTTCCTGCTGAAGATCGATTGGAAGAATTAGTGCTGTGCTTGGGTTAAGGATGCAGAAGACGTGACTTCCAGTATGCTCACTTTAGGTCCTGGCATTTATCTGTTACATGTGTTGCATATATACTGTGTATGCTATTATATCTATTATTGAATATGTGATGTTGTATTTATTTCAACATACCAACTTAAACTTTGGGTGGCTTTGTACTACAGGTGGGGACTGACTGTGTACCAAAACTGGAGAAATGATGTTGACTTTTAATATAGTAATTCTTCCTTCTGATATCACCAGACATAGTACCATTGGCTTGAAATGCTTATATTTCTAACATAAGAAAAGACGATTTCCTTCAACGTATGCCAAATCAGCAAAATTTAATCTAATTATTATTGTATCAATATCCCTATTTTCTTGGTTCATCTATTATTTTCTGGGTTTTGCATATGTTTTGGGAAGAGCCTGTTTTGTCTGAAACCTGTTAAGTCCACAGCTGTGGAAGTCACTAACTAACTTCATTATTAAAAATAAGTAGCTTATTGCTCATCTAAATTTGTTAGTTTCCTTTCCACAGTACCATGCCTTTTCTGCTATATTTATGGTGCATCTTATGGTGTTAAAAATCTCCACCTGTAAGTAATTACAGATATTGGCCAAGTGATCTCTTGAATAAATTAAGTTGGAACGTAGGGATGTAAGGCAGGAAATTACCATGTAGGTCATCCAGTACAGTTCTCTACTATCACAGACATCATCATGTCCTGTAAATATGTTCAGCAATTTCTATTTTAGAATGAATTAGAAAATTTTTTCCCCCTACTTCTGCTGGGTAACTCTTTCATAGCCATCACTAATCTGTGTGTTAGAAATTTTCTTCTAAGTTATAGCCAGATTTACTCATATGTGGTATTTGCCCATTTGTTGCTGTGCCAAAATCATGCTTTAACTTAAGTAGCTTTTCTTGTACCTTTTTTGCTTCTGGCATATTTATAGAAAACAATCATATCCTCTCCCAGCCTTCGTCTAGAGAACAAGTCTTATGAGGAGCAGCTGAGGGAGCTGGGGTTGTTTAGCCTGGAGAAGAGGAGGCTCAGGGGCGACCTGATCGCTCTCTACAGGTACCTTAAAAGAGGCTGTTGCGAGGTGGGGATTGGTCTCTTCTTCCATGCACCTGGTGATAGGATGAGGGGGAATGGGCTGAAGTTGCGACAGGGGAGGTTTAGGTTAGATATTAGGAAAAAATTCTTTACTGAAAGGGTTGTGAGGCATTGGAATAAACTGCCTGGGGAAGTGGTTGAGTCACCATCCCTGGAGGTATTCAAAAGATGTTTACATGTGACATGGTTTAGTGGAGAACTTGGTAGTGTTAGGTTATAGGTTGGAGTGGATGATCTTGGAGGTCTTTTCCAACCTAAATGGTTCTGTGATTCTGTGATTTTGCTGGGCTAAACAAGCCACTCTCACTTCTTAAAATCTAAGCTGTCCATCTCCTTGCTCATCATAGTGCTGATTCCCTCTACGTCTTCCAGCCTGAATCCTTTTCTTGAATGCAAGTGATAGTAATTAGTAGATTAATTAGCATTCTTGTTTTGTTTTGTTTTGTTTTGTTTTGTTTCAAAATCACCTACTAACTTTGTTTCATCCTTAAAATACGCTACTTATAAATTCCTCAACCCCCATGAATTCTCCAGCACAACCCACAACATCTCCAGTGCAGCCATTTCTACCTCCACCTTGCTGTTATATTAACCTTCATTTTCTTTTGTTTCATTACTAACTTTTTGAGGGTTCATTACATGTTTTGTAGAAAACAGATAGACTGGTTCTAGTGCATTTCTCTGCATAAAACAAGTTATCAAAAAGATCTTAACAGATGTATCTGGATTTCTAAATTCAGTGTGTGTTGAATTCCATTGATTTGGTGCCTATTTCTGTCCCTCAAAATCTGTTCTAAAGCCTTGAACAATGATGTTTTATGTATTCAGTTTCCTTCTGTTAGTCAGAATTTCCAAACCACAGTTCATTGCTGTAGTTCTTTTCTGAAACACTGTCTGTTTCCCAGCATTATTTTCTCAAATGTGGAAACCAGAATGGGGCACGGAAGTTGTAGCTCTCTCTGTGCAGGGGTAGTACTGTTTCCCTGTTCCCTGCACATGTTTGTACTCACTCTTCTTAGAGATCCAACAATCAGACTAAATTTTAGAGAAGCTCGTTGCCAGTTGGTCATCTGCCATGACCCTAAACTCCCTTTCAGAGTCACCACTTTCCAGGAGTTTGTCCACCATCGTGTATGTATTACCTACAGGCTTCATTTCCTTGAATGAGGCTAATATGTATATCTCAGGATGCCTTAATGCTTTTGCAAGTTTGTTTTATACTTGATGTGATTTATTTTTCTCTGAACTGAAACTGACCAGCAAAAATCAAGTTGGGTGACAACCTCAACACATCATTAAGCTAATAATAACTCTTTGATATACTTAGTTTGCACCTAGTTAGCAACTTTCAGCATTCAGTAGAAGTAGAATTAGCGATATTGCCTTCCAGTAAATGAAGTAGAGTTTGGGCTCAGTGATACTTGGATGAACTATGATACTATGTATTTTATTTTCTTTTGGAAATATATAAACAAAACTAATCTTAAAATTCCTCTCCTTTGCTTTATGTGGAAAGTGAGCTTTTTCACAGACAGTCAACGTGTAGCACAAAAAAAAAAAAAAAAAGAATATGCAGAAAAAGAAATAATGTACCAGAAATGTTCTTACATTACATTAACTGGAATATACAAATCCTAAAGGGCAGGAAAATTTGGAATGAGAGTTACAGGAAAATATACCTCAAAATGTCCAGTTTCCTTACAATGTCACAAAGTGTACTGGAAACCAAAACTGTTTAGTTACCTCATCCATTCTCACACATATACGGAAACTCTTGTAACAAGCCAGCATAGCATTATTGCTTTTGGACTAGTTATGAAAAGTGGCCTCTGGTTTTGGGTGCCCAACCTGAAACAGGTGATATAGTTGAACATGAAAAACCACACCATTCTTGATGTGGGATAAATCTTAGTTTGGAATGCTAATACTCAAAAGCAGCTTTGGCAAAATGGGTCTCTTTCTGTACACTTGAAGTACATGCATTTCAAACTGCCTTTCTGAAACATGAATGTGGTCACTTATCCTCTTTCCTCACATAGTTCTAAGGACTTGAGCAACAGCAGAATCTACACAATTCTGTGTGTTATGTGGGAAAACGTAGATTTCTGAAAGGCAAATTGCTAGAAGTTTGGCTTCAAGAGTTTTTTTGTGCATAGAATTTAACATAAGTTTAAGGCACAAAACCATGAGGGCAATTATTGTGCACTCAGGCTAAGTGGCTTGTTTCTTCCTAAACAAATGCTATGGGAGACAAACTGCACAAAGCCATTACCACACCCCTCAGTCTGAAGAGGTAGGAGTGATGCAGCCTTATTTTCTATTCATCTACTGAAAAGAGCTATGCTTCCAGAAAATACCTCAGAAGTTCAGTAAATATCTTGAAAACCTGAAGCCTTCTGTAAGGAAGAGTCTGATGTAATGAGTGAAAACAACAGTTATGTGGTTCTGGAAGGCATAACCTCCTCTCCAGAGTATTTAATCAGACAGTAGTATAAAGGTAACAAGAACTGCCCGACGTTTGCGTGTGAAATACATCCCCTATCTAGTCCTAGTGCATATATCTTTCTTACACAGTGCCCATTTTCTCTGGCCACCTATCATTAACTAGAGACTCCTTGTGTAACAGAAATTTTGGAAAACCTATCTTTTGTTTTGTCATAGGTGTTTACAATATATAACCTGCTTTATCCCAGTAACAATATCAGCAATAACAATACTAATCATAATAAGGAGAGAGAGACTAAACCAGAACTGCAATTCACACAGCCCTGTAGCTGGCTCTATTTTGTTTAGGAAAATGGGAAATTCATTCCAGCATTCCACAGGTTCAGATTTCAGGTTTCAGCCAACACTTCTTTTGGTTGCACTTTAAGCACTAATTATAGCTCTGTGGGGAATAACTTGGAGCTGTTTAAGCTGTTGTTCTAGTGAAGAGTAAAATAAAAAATACACAACATTCAAGGATGCATGTTGCAATGTTCCATTGATATATCCCAATAATTACTGTGTTAATGCATGGATGCTTGTGGTTATTCAATATATTATTTTTAATGCATGCATAAACTATTTTCATGCTTCAGTATCTTAAAGGTGGCATATCATGTTAGCTAACAAAATGCATTTTTCCTTCTTTCTATTGTGATTATTTTGTCTTTCTTTTTCTCCATAAAGAAGTTGGTTCGGAAGTATCCAAGAAGTTTAATTGCATTAGCAACAACTTGCCTTTTCAGCAACATAAGATAATTGTATCTTATTATAAGTAGTGATAGATTTTTGCATTGTATATGCATTGTGTGTATGCTTATTCCAGCAATACAGAGTTCTTTCTTAACTTTATAGTTTTCCTAACACTAAAAACAGGAATGCTAATATGCAAACATGGGACTTAATTTTTAAGCATTCCCTCAAACAGGCATCTTTATTTATGTATGCCTGTTAGGCTTATTACTCATTTTGTCACAGAGATTTTAGGCATACATTTTTAATGAATTAGTGCCCAAATGTGAATTTTTCTGAAAGCCTGGGCACCTCAACAGAATTCATGGCCTCAGAAATTTCTCCTTTTGTTTATGATTTTTTTTTCTTTTGACACACAGAGAGGCTATTTTAATAAGTAATAATCTGTTTGACTGTCTTCTGGTAGGACTTCGGAGTTGCTGCCTGGGGCTCTCAGCTTGCCATTATCTCTTTTGGAGAGATGCCTGCTTCAGAGAGAGCATGCTTTGCAGTCTACAGAAGAGCCAGATAGTTTTACGGGTGGCGTGCCAGACTGTGTTTTTCATTTCGAAATTAGAGGTTAAGTGTGCTGGTAGAAACTCAGCAGGAGCTGGGAGATGCTGCTTCTCAAAAGAAAAATGCTGCCAGTTAGCAGATTGGCAGCACTTTGCCTCTGCGCCGGGCAGTGGCATCCATCTCCTAGGGAGTGCAGAAATCAGTGGAAGCTGATGCATCTGTGAGAGGAGAGGCTGCCTCTCACAGGTGCATATCTCAGGATGCTGTGTTCCTTGGTGCCTGGTCCTGTGGTGGTTATGCTCAAAATCGTGCCTGTTTTTTTAGGTCCCCAGAGTACTGACCAGTGTTCTGGAACTTCAGTTACGAACATTTCCACTTTAAGAACTAGTTTTTAAGGAAGAGTTCATACCATGGGCTGCTTTTTCCAGTTCCCACATCAGGATCAATCTCACTTTCCAACAGTAGTTTTTTGTTATTGGAAGCATTAAGTAATTTTAGAACAATATTAGGGAGAACAGAGGAAATTAAATGTTTAGACTCTAGGTGTGGATATGGCGTCCCTCCTTTTCTCTCCGGTTTTTATTTGCATGATTTGTTTTGTGCTCATGGGTGTGGGATTTCTAGCATACTGCTGCCAATTTACCTCTCCCTGGCTGCAGCCCCTGCACCTCTAATTACTCTGGGTCAGTGGTTCGGTCCTCTGCATTTCCTGCTCCTACACATTTACTTTCCTGTCCCTTGGTAAATTTGATCACTTCCATGGAGACAGCAAAACTCACCACATAGTCAGGGAGGGCTATTGGGGCAATCAGTTCCTGTCCTACATCATGGGCAGGAAAGCATCAGGATTTGCAAGCTGGATTAAGGCAGCTTGACTTGTAAAGCAGTGAATGAATGGCCAGTATAAACTTTGTAAAACAGTGTGAATAAATCTTGCTCTACTGGCTCAAACTACAGCTGGTAGATGGAAACTGTTTTTATTAGATGGAAGCATGCTGGAAGCAACTCACAAGTATGTGGGCTGCTGGTTGTCCTTAGAGTAATGTGTGAAGACCTCTACCTTATAATGGTACCTGCCAGTACCAGTAAGGCATTCAGTCAGAGAGATGTGTTTTATAGGTATACACACACACATACACAAACACACGCACTTGGAGCGGTGGATGTTCTTTTAATAGTGTTAGGAAATTCTGCAGATGTCATTATGAAAATGTTCATACTGGCTCTGGTTCTTGGCAGACTAACTCTTCCATGCTGTTGAACTGGAAAAAAAATAGAGCTTTCATATCATTTACCCCCCTTGCAACTCGCTGACCAAGGAAAAGGAGGTACTAGCAGAAAAAAGCGCGAATGCCCCAACATTCTTGTACCATGCTTTTACAGGTGCAGTTTTTGCCTTGTGGCCTTTTTGTAATGACCTGAGTCCATTTCATTCAAGGTCGGCTGTGTGTGGAGAACACTAGCTTTGCCCAGGAGATATGCTAGAAAATTGAACTGAGTCAATAGGTCAGTAGGAAGTCTTAGCTGTCAGTGAAACACTTTTTTTCATTTCAAAACGGAGCATGTGATTTTTTTTTTTTTAATTATCTGACATTTTGCACGATTTAAGAAAACAGACAAAACAAAAGGAGAACATTTCATAATGGTCTGGTTCACTGAGAAGCAAAAATACAGTTATGGACACCTTGCAGAGTTTGTGAGAGGGAGTCAGTAGCTAACACTGCAAATTGCAGAGTAGACACAACACTGTGCCTAAAGGGAGAGGCAGTGAATTTTTAACATCATGGGACAAGCATTGAGCATACTTTGCTGTGCACCCGTTCCATCCTCATCCATGCCTCTGCTGTAATTCACAAAATCTTTTAGTTTTGTCCAAGTTGTACCCATACGGTCTGTAAATGCACCTTTGCTTTTCAGTAATAAATGACACATGACTTCTTTGGCAGCTCAAGACTTGACTTTTCATCTTGACACCCTTGGGCATCTGGCAGATGACAGATGATAGATTTAGACAAACAGTAAAAGCTGCAGAGTGCCTTGCATGTGTGTTTATCTTAACTTTGTAACACAGTCCAAATGTTATTTAACTTCGTGTATTGAAAGGAGACCAATTGAGAAAGGCATTCACATACAGTAGGACAGCTGATGCTGTTGCTCTAATTACTTGTTTGGTAGTATATAGCAAGTTTATAATTTCCTGAGCATGACTGGGCCTATTGAAATAAAGTAGGGTGTTGGGAAACAGGGAGAATGAGGAAACCAAATAGTAGTTTAACAATAGGCAGTAAATGTAAACCAGGACTTATTTACTTGACATATTATTTTGGTCAGATCGAATTTAGTTTGGGGGGTTATTTTTTTTTTTTTTTAAGGTTACCATTTGCTTTGCCAAAGAGCTTTTAGGAATGAGATCTTTAGCGTATATTCTAGACTGAAGGTAATGCTATTTTCTGTGAAATGCTGAGTTGTTAAATGTGCTGTATTGCAGTGTGTTAGGGAATGGGAATTCTTTCTGTGTATGTATGAGAAAATATTCTTTTCCATTATTCAGTGCACCTGGTTCTTATTTTTTATTGCAATGACAGAGATGCTGATAGTTAATATATTTGCAGGAAACATTAGTTTTTAAGAAATTTGTTATCAGTTGCTTACAAAAAACTGAGCATGTAAAGGTAAACATGGGTGCAAATGGCAGTTATTTTTAAAGCCCCTATTAAAATGTAAATGGGTGTTTATTATTTTTAAATACCATATTGCAGAATTTCTAACATACATGGGTATGTTTTCAGCAGGACTATCTTTTGTGCACCTAAATGTATTCACCTATATTTTCTGCAGCTCATTTTTCATGATTAGAACAGCAGCATGCATCTAAAGAAGTATTCACACATTCTCTGTGCAGAGAAACTAATAATTCAAGGGTTGTGCCTGCAAAACTTACACAAAATACAGTCCTACCCTGCTGTGAAAAGGTTTTTGTTCCGAGAGTGGGACAAATCATGTTATACTGTTGTTTGCAGACTCATCAGCCAAAAACAGCTGATATTGATGGGAGAAAAAAAAAAAAAAAGATGGACTGTTACTGATAGTTTTTTTTTGTTTGTTTCTTCTATGCATACACTTTTTTTTTTTTTTTTTTTTTTTACAAAAATGAAAAAAAATATGGGAGAAAGACTTTTAGAAAAAATAGTAAAATAGTTAGATCCCGTTTTTCTCCTCCTTGGATCTTTGGTTACATTACCCTGAACTCTTATTTCTTCTCTTTTGGTTGTGTTGGTGGGTTATTCTGAATTTCTAGTTAGGTATCAATTTAGCCAAATGTAGGTACATAATAGTTTGCTTTCAGGAAACACACATGAAAAAGATGAATGTAAAATTCTTCAGGAGACACTTGTGAAAGTTCATCAAAAGGTTTTGATGAAGTATTTTGACTAGTTCTGGAGGTAGAAGTGCATCTGTGTGATATGCTTTGCAGTGTCAGTTCTGCCTACCTATCCATGTATTAGATTGTTGGCACGTGTATATGTAGGAGAGAGAATTTGTTTTTAAAGAGCAATGTAACAGTAGACAGGAATCTGTATATGACCCTGAAATAGATGTCAGGACTGACAGACAAACCCAAAATGACCATTGAGGAGACGGAAGATGAAAGCAAATAATAATGTACTGCTGGAAAGTTATCTAATAGCAACAGATGATGGGATCAAACTGAAACAAAAACAGTAAAAACCAAGCAGGAGCAGAGTAAAAAAGTAAAGAAGCATCATATCTTTAGCATAAACCCATTCCCCCCAGACATGCAGAGGGTCCTAATATCTGGCTTCCTGACCTGCTGGAATAATAAATCAGTGAATATGTATGAAATAATCTTTCCAATGATCCTTTCTCATATCCATCTCATCAGATGTTTTCAGGATGGAGGGTTATGAAGTAAAGGTATGCAAAGGGAGATGACCAGACACTAGAAAGAGAAGTGTTTCATAAACCAGTTCCAGTCCCATGAAGTTGCAAAGCACATCCCACTGACTTTGGACGGCTTTGAATCAGATGCTGCTAGCTGAGAAGAGCATACAGAGCTAGAACCCCAAACCAAAAGGGGTTTTGATTTGACAAGAGTTCATAATGTGGGGAAGGAGAGCTGTAGGATAGAGATAGAACACTTCTGAAAACTTGTCTTTAAAACAACAAAAATGTTACTGTTTTGCATATTTTTATCTGCATAGTAGCGAAGATCAACTAAAGAGAAAGAAGTTGAAATAGTTGCACTTCTCAGTTGGTCAGACTGATCTTGTCTGGAGAATGTGGATTTCATAATACATTTAACTTGGCACCTTGGAATTTTTTTCTCTGCTTGAAATGTTTTTTGTTGTTGTTGTTGTTGTTGTTGTTTTAATGAGAAGTTGCATTTTAGAGACATAACCTTAGGTAAACATTACCCAGGAGAATTTTATATGTAACTTCTTTTGCCAGAGAAAATAGTCTCTCCAGGTACTATACTTTTATTAAACTCGCAAAATGAAATTCATCAATGTTTGAGAACTTAAGCGTGGATAGTGAACTGTGAGGGGTTTTTGTCTTACATTGATGTAGGTTCTCAGCACAATATGCCAAAATGAAACCTCTCTGTACATCTGGATTAAATGAATCTTTGAATTGCTAATTGTTTAAGGTTGACCTAGTAGATGTCCGACAGCTGTCTTTATGTTATTTGTGGTACGCAATTGCACTCTGTTTAGAAAAACAAACAAACACACCCCACATGGCCAAGCAATTAATTCATGCACAGAAAGAAATGTTTTACATTGTATAACATTAATTTATCAAACACGGGAGGAGAAAGGGGGACAGTTCTTGCAGAACCCAGATAGATACCACATGATGACTTGCAGACAAATGAAGTACAAATGAGACTGTTAGTTTAATTGTAACTTAGGGGGATGTTCCATTGCTTTGAGAGAATGTCATATATATATATATCATTCCCATGACCATATATCAGTAATTCCCAATTCCCATGTATCAGCAGCATAGGTTTCTGACCATTTTCACTTTTCACATCAATGCCTGTTTAAGAGTACTAGCACAATCAAAAATATGTTTTGATTTATTTAGACGCTGCATAACTTTGGTATATAAAGAAAATGTCATAAGATTACCTAATTCTAAATTATCATTTCAAGTTACAAATATGCCTAAGTAATTTGTCCAACTATTCGTATTTTTAAAAGGTCTTGCTGAACTAATGCATTAGTGCTTAGATTTGTAAGAATCTTCTTTTTGTCCAGTTTTGTTCATATATTGTGTTGTGCACTTAGTATTTATAATGGACTAGATAGGTTGGTCTAGTTGACCTGAGGTCCCTTCCCACCTCAGATGTTCTGTGATTCTGTGATTTATAGTGTCTGTGAAACCGTGACACTGTGATTCACAGTATATAATGCTACCCAAACAGTATTTAGTGCCACCAGGCAATCCAAGAAGAAACAGCTAATAGAGCCCTAATAAACAAAAGGTACCATGCATTACAAAAGGTTTTAGTTTCAAGTATACTATTTCTTTTCCTGTTTCAACTCAGTTTGATGTTTTAATGCCTGCTCTGAGTCTTCAGCACCTTTCAGTAAGGCTGTACAACACGGATGCTGAGCAACAGACGCTGTATAAAAGTCATTTCTAAAGCTGTGTTCATCCCACTCATCTTCTGATTTTTTATTTTTTATTTTTTATTTTTTTTGATGTCTGATTCTGAACTCTGGTAAATCCTGTTTTTATTTCAGATTCTTCTCAGTGAGATAGCTTGTTTTATTGTCTTTCTCTCATCAGATGTCTTTTGGGGGCAAATACCCCCAAATTAAGCAGGTGATGGGGGAAAAGAAGAGTTATGAATCAAATCTTCTGTGCTCTTTACAAACAGGGACGAAGAGGATTAGGTTCAGTTTTTGTCTGGGCATCTGGAAATGGTGGAAGAAGTCGAGACCACTGCTCCTGTGATGGCTACACCAATAGCATCTACACTATCTCCATAAGCAGCACAGCTGAAAGTGGGAAGAAGCCATGGTACCTGGAAGAATGTGCATCCACACTAGCTACAACATACAGCAGTGGAGAATCATATGACAGGAAAATAGTATGTTTTTTATTTTTGTTTTTATGCATATGTGTTTGTGTTTCGCCTAGTGACTTTGTGGGGATGGGAAGATAGAGAGCTGATTTATACTAATTAATGAGCTGCTTTAGGAAACTACAAACATATGTGGGCAATTTGATTTCACCCCAGTGTTTTACTCAGTTGATATCACCATACTGCTTCCAGTTTCAAAGCTGGTCATTTGAAACTAACATGGGTATTCCTGCATGTTGCAGCCTGATACATGGCAGGTATATCCATTTCATAGTAGATTTGTCCACTCACTTAGTTGCGGCCAGCTCTGAGTGATGCTTTCAAAGATCCTGTTGCCATTGCACCAAAACAATTTGTTTAATTACCAATATCCTGCAGCCCATCAGTAGGTCTGAGAACATGCCCTCCTTTCTTTTGTTTTTAATCCAGTTGTGACTGGTTTTCATATCGTACATACATGGCATTAGCAGTTTTTCTACCTACCTATTTTCTCAAATTTGTTTGAATCCAGTATCATTCCTCTTTTACATTCATTGGTACTCAGTTAGAATCATAGAATACCCCAAATTGGAAGGGACCCACAAGGACCATCGACTCCAACTCCTGTCTCCACACAGGACCACCCAAAAATCAAACCCTATGTCTGAGAGCATTGTCCAAAGGCTTCTTGAACTCCGGCAGGCTCGGTGCTGTGACCACTGCCCTGGGGAGCCTGTTCAGTGCCCAATCACCCTCTCGGTGAAGAACCTTTTCCAGCCTAAACCTCCCCTGTCACAGCTCCATGCCGTTCCCTCAAGTCCTGTGCTGTCACCAGAGAGCAGAGATCAGTGCCTGCCCCTCGTGAGGAAGCTGCAGGCCGCCATGAGGCCTCCCCTCAGTCTCCTCTTCTCTGGGCTGAACAATCCGTGACCTCAAGCCTCTCCTCATACATCTTGCCCTCTGGACCCTTCCCCATCTTCGTCCTCCTCCTTTGGAACTACTTTTTGAACTACTCTCGAGTAGTTTTATGTCTTTCTTACATTGTGTGCCCCAAACTGCACACAATTTGTTCATATTACTGCCTGTTCCTAGTAGCTGGTATATTGTAAGCAAGATTAAGCTCAGTGCTCTTCTTTCATGTATGGTTTCTTATCTCATTCCTAAACAGGCTGTGCATCCATTTTCAATTATGTTCTCATCTTTGCTGGAAACTCACCAATTGTTTCAATTCTGTTTGATAAACTATTGATACCATTAGTATTTTTACACTATGGTATATTTGCTTTTTAAAATTGAGTGCATTAGATATACTTTCAGTATTCAATATACCACTCCTTTCAGCCTTTTAAACCCTTGTATTAGTATTAGTCTGGTTTGTTAATACTATCAGCTTTTTCAAATTGAGTGCTTTCAATATACTTTTCAATATTCAATATACTACTCCATCTAGCTTTTTAAACCCTTCTATTGCTATTAATCAGGTTTGTTAATAGTCTTGTTCCCAGCTTATTCTAGTGTATAACATATATCTTAATTTCTTCCTGATAAACAAATTTTTTGTTTGTTTGTTTGTTTGTTTGTTTTTCCTCAGATGTTGTCTTCCTAAGCAGCAGTCTAACATTACCTTTGTTTGGTCCTTAGCAGATACTTCTCTTGGTGTCAATGAAGAGTTAAAAATTCTTGCAGCTATTTTTTTTAATAGTGTCTGCCTTTCTTTCAGGACTGTGGGATGCTGGCCATCCCTTCTTGGATTCTTCCTTATTTTCAGATGATCTAATTTTTGTTTTAAACTTGTCCAGTGGTACCTCTTCATTCCAGTAATTTTTCTGTTCTTTACTTCTCTCCACAGAAACCTTATCTCTGTTCATGGCATGTTTCTTGTTCTCCCTGATAAATAATAATAAAGGAAAGAAATTACTCTGTTTCCTAGCAGTCCTCACTTCTGTGATTAAATTCCTTCTACTGTCCTTTAAAAGACCTTCACTAGCATATGTACATTTAAGTGAGACCAATACAATATAAGGTCAGCAGAGACCATTGTGATTCTCCTGACTGACCTGTTGCATAGCCAAGTATATAGGACTTCCCTGAGACCTTCAAATCCAGTAGCTGTGGTCATCTTGATAATATTTTTTACAAATACATCCAATCTTACCGTCAAAGTTTCTAATGACAAAAAAATCACTCAAAAATAGGGGTAAGTGGTTTTAATTATGCATTGTCATTAAAAAAAAAAATCTCATTTGCTGTCTGAGCTCTTCTAGCTTCAACTTCTAGGCATTTAATTGTGTCACAGATATTATTGTTAGCATGAAGAGCACTCTAGTAGTCTAATATCTTTCTTTTAAACCATGTAGCATGATTAGGTAATCCATTTTGATAAATGAAGTTAAGCTTCTTGCATCATTCTGCATAAGGCATATTTTCTTACGAACCCTCTCTTGTTTTATGAGCTTCAATCAGACAGACTGGACACACCACTCAGGTGGTAACGGCATGAGTGCCAGATGCACAGGGAAATGTGCAGTTGTGACTGCCAGCTTGTTTCCCGTCTCTTTATACAGTAAGCCTCACTGAGACCTGTTAGCCTCACTGTCACATTACGTGTTCACTGCTGTGTGATACCCAAGTCACTTTCAGAGCTGCTTCTTATCTCTTTCAGAGCTGCTGTGTGGAAGACAGGTGAAAGGGTAGTCATGGTCTCTTTATCGCACCATTTGCCATTGGCTGTACTGGGTTAGCACGCAATCCAGACCAGCCCTCATCATCACTTTCTCTTTCTCCAGTGTTTCTACAAATGCAGCATTCGTCAGAAGTTGTTAGTGTTTTCACCTAAAAGGTTTAGGCCATATTAAGGGCAAGAACCAAATCTTAGGAGACCAGATAAGAAACAAGCCTCGTTTCTGATATGTGCTTTTAAATATATTTACATTTTTTCTCATTATAACAATATATATAATTTCTTATATGTGCCTGTATTTTGAGACCTTGTAATTATCTCATGTAATTGTATGTATTATGTATTATCTCTTAAATTTATTTATTTTTTTTTTAATGTGCGTTATCACTTATGTGTCTTGCAAAATCCTTACTATACTACTTTCAACCAAAGTTCTGGCCAGAAAAAAAATACTGTGGCAATTTGGCAAGCTCTTTTTTTCCAGCAGCCTATGTTATTCATCATTAAATATGTTACTATTTAATCAATTAATTAACAGTTAGTTTAAATCCTGTATCAGTTGTTTTACACCAGATAAAAACTTGGCAAAAAGATAGAATTATTAGGGCAATACTGCTTACCCTTTCAAAATATTGACACAGTGCTGGTTTCCCTTCAATATTCTGGAACATCTCCAGAGTTCGAAGACTTGCTAAAATCAACAAAAGAGTCTAACATGTTCCCTTTCCAGCTCTTGCAAAAGTCTTTGGTGCTTCCAAACTTTCTGATTTAAACTTGCTATTTAAAATACCTATAAATGGGAAGATGATTGTTTTTGTATGCTCTGAAAACTTCATTTAGATTTTTTTCCAAAAACAGAATATTCAGTGAAATAGCTATTTACTATAAAATGCTATTAACTATCCTATTATTTTCTGTACAATTAAAACAATATCAGTTTGGGGTCTCTTTTGGTTCTGATAAATTTAAAAACAAAATATCTTTATCCTGTTCTTGTTCTAGGCTCTTCACCAATGCTCTTCATCATTTGTCCTTCCTTACCACCTGTATGCACCTTCTATTTTTATTCATTGCTATCCACTTTGTCTTTTATTTACTTCTATTTATTTACTTCTTGTACCTTTCAATATTTGTTTTGTTGACCAGTATATCTTTGCTCTTTTTTTTTTTTTTAATCTAGCAAAATGTCTTTATGTTTCTCAGCCTTCATTTGTAGTTTTCTCCTTAACTGGTTAATGTTTGTACATTCCTCTGATTTTTGAATAGCCATAGTTTTCCTGATATTTGTCTTTCATTCTTTTCAATTATCATGGACTTCCTGCTTTTACAGAATTACTATTCCAATAAAAGAGCATTGCTTATTTCTGATGTGTCTCTCACTTTTGACTTATGCTAGAATCAAAAGCACTTGGAGGTGATCTTACCTTCGTTGTTACAGACTTTCTTATGAACCATGAGAATTAAGACAGATAATTTTTAGTTGACTGAAGTATAATACCAATCACTTTTAGCATTTATGACACTGTGCTTATACTTGCAGTTTTATATTTTATTGCAAGGTTTTTGAAAGGCATACTTTACAAATGAGAGATTAATTGTATATAAAACGCATAGTGATTATCCCAGAATTAGGGAAATAGTTAAGAGATTTTACATTACCTTTATTGAAAAGATTTAAAGATATTTCTTCAAAAATGTCCTTCGTTTGGAATCTCCATCTGAGATCTAAGACAGGATATCAAGAGATAAGCAAAAATGACTTTTAACTGAAAACCATCAGTTCTGTAGGTACTGATTGCTTTTACTAATCAGATCCTCCATTCTTTTGGGATCAATCCAGTTGCATATGCCACTTTCAGAGTATTCCTACCAAGTGCATCTCTGCATAGTGAATGATAAAAGCGTAAGCGTACTGAGCAGCCATAAGAATTAACCCACCTGTTGACCCTTTGTATACTGGAACTTAATTTGCAGCCTGACTACTATTGTGCAAAGCTACTTTGATGCTGTGTGCCATAATATTCACTGATCTTAAATGCTTGAATATCAGATTATTATCAGATAATTGCTTGTTACAAGTATGGGATGGAAAATAATTTTCAGAAGTTTTCTATTTTCTTTTTTTTCAGTCTTATACAGTCACAGCTTAGTAAATAAGAACGTAATTTCATCTACACGACTTTGTATTCCAGGTGGAACTTTTTTTACTGACTTTTGAACTAAAGTAAATGGCAGCAAATTCTGTTCTGAAATAATTTGAGCTACTAGTTACAGTTAAACACGCACTGATGTTAGCATCTTGCATGAGTTCCTTGTTGCTTAGGGAAGGTACTCAAAATGTACTTGACTTTATGCTGCACCAAATTTTGTATTGCAGTAAATGTTAGCCCGTGAAGGACCAAATTTCCAACCTTTGGATGCATTAACATTCCTGAAGCATACAAACATTTCACAGATGCAGCTGGATGTATGTGTTCTACATAGACTTTTAGAGAATAGAGCTAGAATTACTTTTAGTTAAAAGCAGCTTTTTCAAGAGCAGCTGCAAAGTACAGGCATATGCATGGGTGTAGAAATTCACACTCTGTGACAAAGGCAAATGAACGCGAGGTAAAGACCCTGAAAATGTACTTCTTTATAGAGGTTCTCTCTCATAAAAGAGTGAGTGCAGAACTGTTGGCTAGTGATATACAGTTGTAAAGATACTTTTCCTATTATTCCATTCTCTGGTATTTTGAATGCTATAGGATAACACTGGAAGATAGCTTCCCAGCTCTGGACCATGCAGCTAGGATAGGTTAAGGACCATATAACTATGGCTATTTATATGAGCCTTTCATTTATCTAACAGGTTGCACAAATGAATCACATTTCCTTTGAATTCTTTTTTCAAATGACTTCTTAAAGCACTGGTAAATTTACATATGAAAGTCCCTCACAGATATAATTTACAAACCTACTACATGTCTTACCTTGTAAAAATAACCTCTCTACTTACTGTTTCTCCTACTTCATTTTCTAAAAAATGCCATGTCGTCTCCCGAGTTTCCTTGTCTTAGAAGGCATACTTCTGCTTTGATGACCAGCTTTTGCCTTAAGCAGAACTTGAAATAAAAACAAACAAACAACTCCTGTCAGTTCTTAAAACACAAGCAAAATCCTGCTCTTGTTCACAAACTCTCATGCAGAATATCAAGATACAACATGGTACCTTCTATTTCAGGTAGATACAGATACACAGAGGATGTGGGAAGGAACAGAAGATTTTTGTTAAACCCTTGTTGATTCTAGGGACATAGCTTCATAGAAACCAACACATCTTGGAGAATTCTAGGAGAAGGTAAAGATTGGCTCAATCAGTTCAGACAGCTCTTGTCAGGAAATATGAAATACCAAGAAATAAAGAGACTTGGGAAGAGTGAGCACTTTCTCTACTGAGGAAAATCCCATTTTTGACCTGAGGCATTAACCTCCCAGTTGGTGAAACTATGGGAAGATTGATGGTGCAATCTTAAATGACTGTACAGAAATGGCATCTCCTTAACTCTCAGGGCAAGTCGCTTGTATGAAACTATTGCCATGTGTCTAGAGTTTTTTTCTTTAATGAAACTGTGCCTTTTCTGAAAGCTGTTGGACTTATACAGATGGCAGATACATTGTGGTGATTGTTGAATTTTTGTCTGCCTTTCACTGGTGTGTGTCCTAGGTTGCTAATTTCATGTTGATTAAACTAGGCCAGTAACAGAATCATTGTCATTGTCCTCCATGAAATCTAGTTGATTAAGAAGAGTTAGAAGTAGATATATCTCAAGACCCTAGAAATACTACATAGATTTATCTTGGGTAGTCTCATCAGCATTTTCCTAGATCAGCAGTTGTTACAATGATAGTTGAAGTGTATAAACATGTTGTACTCGATGATAGATTCAAAAATTTCTTCTCCCCATCCTATTGAACAGAATGACAGCTAATACACACTAATGACAGCTTCATGGTACTGTCAAATACCACATCTTTCTATTGTGATTAATGATGTTGCCCTCATGTGGTTCAGGAATTTGGAGCATCATTTTTCTTCTTGAAAGTTGCTCCCCTGTTGGTGGTTCTGTACTCTTTTTTTCTCATGGTAGACACAATACTTCTCTGACAGTGAACCCGCAGTGCTGAAATACATGCCTTAGATCTTGGAGGTAATATACCCCTAAACATCTCAGCTCCTGTCAGTAACTAACCTTTGAAATAGCTCAAATGGGATTTCCACTTAGGAAGCTTTCTTTACACATTTTCTGCTGAAATATTTGCTCAGTGAAAGAGAGAGATAAGGGGCTGTAGTTCAAACTGCTGCCACAACATCTACTTAGAACGTTAGAGACAACATTGCTGAATAAAGAAATGTCATGTTTTTATTGTGCTTGATATCTGTAGCTACAGGACAATAAAGAAGCTCTGGAAGCATGTTATTTCAGAGGAGCAGAAACAAAGATAGCACACTGCAGTACCATTATCACTGTATTGAGAGGCTGTCTCTTAAGGCAAAGCAGTTGTGATGGCACTTCTCCCTGCCTGACCTCGTGTAGGCATTGTTATCCTTCAGTCCTCTGAGGAATATGCCTACTCCATGACTTTTTGCAAGGGAAAAGGTACCAGGCCCCTGCAAAAGAGAATGCAGTAGAGATGAGCGTGTGTTAGTCACTTTTTTTCTGCTTTTCTCCCTGGCTGCCCTTCCACTCCCTGCCACTGCATTGACAGCTGTTTATCCCAAAAGGATACCTGAAGCTTGTATGTCACCCTGTAGTCCTTGGTCATGTTAATCTCACCTGCAAAATCACTGCTTGTATTTGCACATGTAGGCAGTATGGTGTTAGGCCTGTTCCTGCTGCAGTTTCATCTCATAATATTGTCAGGGCATTCATGGAATTTGTATGCATATAGGTTTTCCAGTGCAAGTAATTTTCATTGTTTATATTAATGCACAGTCAATAGGAAGGAAGGCAAGAGACAAGGAAATGAGAAGAACATTGTATTTATGGGGTTCAGCTTTTAGCTGATAGCAGATAAAAGATTTTTTTAAAAAAGAACAGGTGTGCATTTATGAATGATATTAATAGGGCAAAAATGGTTCCTTCTAGACTTCATTATTCTTGAATCTGGCCTTTGGTAAGTTCACTGATTTAAGGATATGACATTATAAATCATTTAATGCTTCTTTTTCAATTTCTAGAACCTTCCATTTTGTTTCACTTGCTCATTACTTGCTTTCAGCAATGATCACTAGGTCCTGCTATCTTCTTCTCTACTGTAAGTCTTTTGTGTTAGCTTGTGTATGTTTATACATCTTGAAAACTTTCAACAACTTTATACGTATTGTATAATGCATATACTACTGAATACTTCTAATGCAAGTGTGTGAAACCTATACCTCCTACATGTAATTGCTTTATTGTGCCCAGCTGAGATGTGGCTGTTTTTTCAGGTTATATTTTCCATATCTTCCAGTGTCAAAACTAAACAGACATCTTTACGTTCCCTGTACTTCTTTGTGATATTCTGATCCTCTTATCTTCTACTTCACCTGTCTTTGTGCACATCCATGTTGCAAATGAAGTATGATGCTAGTGAATTAAATGAAATGGAGTTACAAGAATTCTGTATACTTGGGTAAGAAGCTGTGTAAGCAACTTCTCCTTTGACCCTCAGGCAGATACTTTATTAGTGACTGAACCTCAAGGATCAGCTGAAATGCTGAGAATAAGTTTTGGCCTCCCAGGTCATTGGCTTTGTTGCCTTCATGGAAGTTTCTGTGCTGTGGACTGCTGTCCACTAGCAAATGATCTCAACTCCACATGGATTCTGCTTGAGCTTCTGTTAGGTGTAGTGATTTCTTATTTCTACTACCTCACTCTTCCTAGGAACTACTTCTTCAGAAAGGAGAGTGTAGTTAAGAATCATTTTAGATTAATATTGCCTGAAAGACGTAGCTTTAGAATAAACACATTTTTGTGTGTGATTTATTATCTTACAGAAAATATCTGCATAAAATTTATTATGAGATGGGAACATCCCAACACTCAGTAGGCAACTGTGTCTCTTTAGTTGCACATTATAGCTTAATACATCCACTTAGATTACATATAAAAGTATGTAGCAGAACATAATTGAGCAATATATAACAATTTAAAGCTGCAAATAACTAATTCGCTGGTGGTCTCTAGGCCAAATTTGTGATTACATCAGGATTTTCAGATGAATTGCTGGTTAATTTCATGTGAATTAAAGCATGAAGAAAAGGACTATGGGTTAAACACAGTACTTTGCATGAGCAGAACTGTTTACTGTTCTACTATGTACTTCCAGTGTGACTTCAAGCAACCCAGTTAACACCTCCATACCGCGGTTTTATAGTCTCTAAAATGGGCATAACCATGGGAGGACTGTGAGCTTTACTTCAGTCCTGTTTGTAAAGCACTTTGAGATTCTTGGATGGGAAGTGCTCTATAAGTGCAAATAGAAGGGCAGAGTTCTAACTGTGCTGTTATAAAACCCTCTGCGTTTTTCTAATTTGCAAGTCTTTTTGTTAATCATGCTGTGAAAAAAAACGGATACTAACATACATGTTCAGTGCAATACGGTAACACTTCTCCAAGTTCACAGAGGACTTCAAACTCAGAGTAGAATGTGGACATCTAATGTCTTGTATTCAGAAAACATTTTTCTTTCCTTGCAATGAAAGAAGGAAATAACTTCCACATACATGCAACTCATTTGAGCAAATGAAACCTGTTCTGATTTCTGAAGCTATGTTCTAAATTTCACACATTCAATTTCTTCCAGATCACCACAGACCTGAGGCAGCGTTGCACAGACAGCCATACGGGAACCTCAGCCTCTGCACCTATGGCTGCAGGCATCATTGCACTGGCACTGGAAGCAAAGTAAGATCTGAGTTATACTCTGAAAAAAAAATAAAAAAAATTAACATACAGATTGATCTTTCTCACTCATCCAGCACCTTTATCTAGGGATCTCAAAGTGCTTTAGAAACTCTGTTGTAGTAATTCACAGTACCCTTCCAACGGCAGGAATGATCAGCATGCTTATTTCATGTGCAGGAAAGCTAACACCACGGAAATGATGGCAGACTACTCAGGGTGTTGAGATGGTGTTGAATGCAGGTAGTTTCCACTAAATGGCTTATGGTATCCTCACAATGCTTTATGGTATGCTCACAGTGCTGCCCAGATCCACTGTACTCTGCAGGCCACTGTAGGTTGCCTTCTGCATTCATCAGGCTCCTCTTAGCAGTGTCCGTTCTTAAACGGCAAGGAGAGTATTGGGACTGTGCTAAGTTACCAGGTACAGAAATTAATCATAGAGTCATAGAATCATAGAACGGCATGGGTTGAAAAGGACCTTAAAGATCATCTAGTTTCAGCCCCCCTGCTCTGGGCAGGGTTGCCAACTACTAGACCGGGCTGCCCAGCGCCACATCCAGCCTGGCCTTGAATGCTTCCAGGGATGGGGCATCCACTACCTCTCTGGGCAACCTGTTCCAGTGCCTCACCACCCTCTGAGTGAAAAACTTCCTCCTAATATCCAACCTAAATCTCCCCTGTCTTAGTTTGTAACCATTTCCCCTTGTCCTATCACTATCAACGTGTGTGAACACGCGTTCCCCCTCCTGTTTATACGCTCCCTTCAGGTACTGGAAGGCCGCAATGAGGTCTCCCCGGAGCCTTCTCTTCTCCAAGCTAAACAAGCCCAGTTCCCTCAACCTTTCTTCATAGGAGAGGTGTTCCAGCCCTCTGATCATCTTAGTGGCCCTCCTCTGGACCCGTTCCAAGAGCTCCACATCCTTCTTGTGCTGGGGGCCCCAGGCCTGCACGCAGTATTCCAGGTGGGGTCTCACCAGAGCAGAGTAGAGGGGGACAATCACCTCCCTCTCCCTGCTGGCCACCCCTTTTTTAATGCAGCCCAGGACATAGTTGGCCTTCCGGGCCGCAAGCGCGCACTGCCGGCTCATGTCCAGCTTCTCGTCCAGCAGGACCCCCAAGTCCTTCTCCGCAGGGCTGCTCTCAAGTTCTTCTTCTCCCAGTCTGTATAAGTACCTGGGATTGCCCCAGCCCAAGTGCAACACCTTGCACTTGGCCTTGTTGAACCTCATTAGGTTCTCTTGGGCCCACTTCTCCAGCCTGTCCAGGTCCCTCTGGATGGCATCCCTTCCCTCTATGGTATCAACTGCACCGCTCAGCTTGGTGTCATCCGCAAACTTGCTGAGGGTGCACTCGATTCATAATATTGTATGAAAAATAAAAATTCTCAACTTCTGTGTGCTGAAAAAAAGAAGTCTGTCTTTTCTGATGGACTAAGTTCCACAGCTGTAAAAATCATGAATAATGTAGTTCCACAGTCCTTCTACCTTTAGCTCAGAAAACTTTCCATTCTATTAGCCTTTTCTCAACTGCAGGATTTTGTTCTCTGTGTTTCATATGTATCTTTAATGTGCTTTATGGAAAAGCAGAAAGCCTTGAAATTTATCAGGCAGAACTGTGTTTCAAAACCTTTTGCATTACTCCGTACTCTGTTGGATAATATTTGCAGGTCTAAGGTGCAATGCTCCGCCCCAAATCTTGCTTGAAATCAAATGATTCTGAGTGCTAGGAGATTGATTCTACTAAATTCCGAGGAAAGCCAGTTTCCTTTGGGGGCAGTCAGTTCCTTTCAAGGCAGTAAAAAATATGCACACAATAGCCATTTCAAATTGTATGTAATTCATAGCAGCAGGATTACGTTTCCATTTTTAATGTTGCTTTTTTGAAGAAACCGTGGGCCAATACTCAGCATAGAATACTTTCATGCTGTTGAGTTATAGTCATGAAAACAAGAGTTTGTAATTGAAAACCTGATATAATCTTTAGTGCAGCACTTGTATCATTATAATTAGATTTTCTTAATGCGGTCGTTAGAAACAAAGCTATTTTGAAAAGTTAATATAATGTTATTATTTCAGAAAAAAAAACATTATTTTCAATCTCTTCGTAATCTCAGTTTTAAAATCCTTATTTTTTTCTAAACAATCTGCACATGCAGTTTAAATTGCGTTCACGAAAACTTCATTCTGCTGAGCTTTTATAATTACTTCTTAATGAATTAACATTCCTTGTAATTCACAGTTTGCACTTTATATGATATTTTTGTGTGCATTTGCTAACAAACTATTGTTGTAATTGAAAGTCTCAAGGAATTATAGCACGTAATAAATACCTACACCTGAGCTATTGTTGGTTATGGTATCCTAACACATACTGAGAAGCTTACACTTTGCATTACCTTATTTCTATGTGTACTTTGGTGATGATATCAACGGGAAATCCATGTTACTGCCTTTGGACCAGTATTTTTTTTCCCCAAATTAATCATTGCTATGATAACAGATGTGTTAGGAACAAAGGCAACAGTATATAACAGTTTCACATGTAGTAATGAAGACAAAATCTGTCAATGAATAAAGATCCTAGTCACTTTTTTTGTATTTGTGGTACTCTGTTGCATGGTGCTAATGAGATTCAGGGTGAAAATGTATCGATTTTGCCTCCTTTCAGATTCTGTTCAGTTTCAGTATACAGAGGCTTCTCACTTATTTCCAAATCTTAGCCTGTGTATTTGACTAGATGCAAAGGATTTATATTAATAATAGCATAAATGTAGTTTCCTCATTTGTATTCCATTCACTAACTTTTCTCTCTTATGAGTGCTTACAACCCATTTTTTAAACACAGCCACCATTAAGAAATGCAAAAAAAAAGGAGGGGGACGGAGCAGTGTGGGGGGCATTATTTCCAGTATTCCCTTGCTGTTTTCTCCCATAACATAATCTGAATCCATGTCTAGGGTTGGGGGAACATTTGGTCTTGTTAAGTTATAGATTGTAAAATAAGGCCTTTAATATTACAAGAAGATCATATCATAATACATTCAATTTTAATGTATGGGATTTGTTTGCATGAAATCTACTCAGATGATTTAAAGCAGTTTCTGAATGATAATTTTTTATTTATTTATCTGATCTTAAGATTAGGGTTATATTTCTCTCATGTGATATCTACTGAGTTAAGAGATTATAAATCAATGCTAGGAACTGGGAGAAAAAGAAAAAGAAAAAGAAAAAGAAAAAGAAAAAGAAAAAGAAAAAGAAAAAGAAAAAGAAAAAGAAAAAGAAAAAGAAAAAGAAAAAGAAAAGGAAAAAGAAAAGGAAAAAGAAAGAGAAAGAGAAAAAGAAAGAGAAAAAGAAAAAGAAAGAGAAAGA
>VXAA01004465.1:326440-414004 GCA_013399115.1 Anseranas semipalmata
AAAAAAAAAAAAAAAAAAAAAAAGAAAAAAAAAGAAGAAGAGAAAAAAGGAAAATATGCAAAAAGAATTTCCGAATCCATTTTAAGCATTTTCTCCAATGCTTTTAAAATATATGGCATGCGAAGGACACATGATATTGTGGCTCAGCGTAAGGGCTTACTGGGACTAGTCTGCATTCAGATGGGGTTTGCATTTACATAACTTCTTCCTTAAATTTTGTATTAGTGCCTGTGTTAAAAGCAGAAGTGTTTATATGAGATTTGTTTAAAAAAGATTAGTTGGAAAAGGGTTTTGCAAGGTTAATTATACTCTTTATACAGCAAGCTGCTTAAAAATTGGAGCATTTGGTTTTGAACA
This sequence comes from Anseranas semipalmata, assembly GCA_013399115.1. Taxonomy (NCBI): domain Eukaryota; kingdom Metazoa; phylum Chordata; class Aves; order Anseriformes; family Anseranatidae; genus Anseranas; species Anseranas semipalmata. The sequence goes on from VXAA01004465.1 coordinate 326,798, forward strand.
CTTCTTGAATATGTCTGTAATAATGTATAGTTTTGTTCCATTTTTGCTGGAAAACACTACAAACTATACCGTGGAAGGGTTTTAAGCCTACAAGGTCATTTTTTCCCAGAAGCCAAGTTCTGTTCCTGAGAGACGTCAGAAGTCGTCTAGAGCACTAGTCTGGCCTCGATATGAGTTAGAACAGCCAAGAGGTTGCTTCAGCTCACACGCAAAGGTATATTAAACCAATGGAAAATGAGCAAGGCAGATTTCTGCTCCAACCTGCCGCTTGCTTTCTTTGATAAGCCCCATATGGAAGGATTGGCAAATAGCTGATGGTGGACCTCTTACCTGCTTACTGATCTGAACAATCCACTTAGTTGGCTTTTCCGGCTGAAATCTGCTCCTGAGATCTTGGCAACAAGGGGTTTGGGGAGGATGGCCTGCTTATTTATAAATTTCATTTTTGGTCCAGTATTTGAGTATCAAGTGGCATGTTTTCCTTCAGGAACCAAAAAACTATAATTGAGTTTGAGAGTGCTTGATTGGAATCCTCAAGAGCATAATGCAGAAACTCAGATATGTAGTAACTGTCGCACAAAGAAAGCTATCTCTTAATCTTCATATTCTATGGCTTTCTTATGGTGTTCTATGTTTTTTTTATGGCACTTCTTTTATCTGATCAGTTCGCCGTTTACCTAGTGTCCTGTTCAGACTCTATGAATAAATGCTTGCTTTTATATTGCACTTCTTACTCGGTACGTAATGCTGAATCTGCTAGTTGTAAAGGAGCAGTTAGGGGTGTAAAGTATAACAGATTTAGTCAATAGTGGTAGCAATCATTACTAAAAATAAACTATTTGTGTTGCATAGTACCATCTACTGTTGATATCAGAAATACTCTCTCTCACTGATGAAAGGTTTGAATTTAGGATTTTGGTGAATCAGTCAGGAGAGACAGTATGAAACATTGATTCTAGTGGGCATTGTGCCATGTTCCTATGGAAAAGTCAAATAATAATAAAAAAAATCCTATGTAGCTTCAGAACTGCCAGAAAAAATACGTTATACATCCCCAAGTAAACTGCATGTGCCACTGTCTAAAAGCCAATGCATGTTTTCCAGTCCATGATATATAAACTTTAGTTGCATGAGTAAGAAATAGCACCTGAAATGAAAGTATTAATCTGCTATATTTCTACGTTTTCTCAGTGGTATAGATCTGGAGAGATTCTGTGCCTTCTCCCATGATTCTTTTCACATGACCTATATATTTCATTTGTCTTTAGTTATACGAAGCCAAGGCTAGAACAAGGTAGTGTTGGGAAAAGATAAAGATTTTCAGTGAATTCTGATACCACCGATCCATTCAGAAAAATGACAATGCATGGTATTCTTCTAAAAGTAAGGTAAAACTGAGTATAATCACTGAGATGAAAGGAAAATGGAGTTCACATTCCAGGGGTCAGAAGTGTCAGAGGAAGAGACTTCGGATTTCTGAAAAACGATCAGATACTTGCAGTACTTCCCATATTGACTGATTTTCTTTCAGACCCCATCAGCAGAGGAGAAAAGCAGTATACTGTCTGGTGAGGGCAGTTCTGGGTAGAGAAAACATGTTTCTGTGTCATCAAAGTTATGAGGATTTTGTTCATAAATATAGTCAAAGGCTAAAGGTGATTCAGACCGTTGAGGTGAACAGTGGAAGTACTGTCAAGTGACCTCTGTATGTATGATACCCATGTAAGAGAAGGAGAGGTTATCATTTAAGTCCATCAGCCTTAGCTCCATTGAGTGACTGACTATTATAAAAGGGAATGTTCAAGTGTGCAAGTTAGAAATCTTTTTGTGAATCTTTGCTTTTTTAGAGTAGATTTAAAATAATGCTCTTAATGGTGAAGTATTTGAAAAACGTAAACTCAAATAAATAGTATGGTTAGAACCTGCATTCTTCTTGAGCTTTAACCACGTGTGCCACTTTTGCAATTTTAGTTATTATGTTGAGATTGAATTGGAAGTATTTCCCTGAGTTCAAGTTGCCCAGAGTTTGCCATTTTAAGGTTCTGTTTTCAGTTACATATAGCTGTGCCAAAGAATAATTGTTTGGTCTGAAATTTTCCGTGTAACTTTCTTTAAAAAAGTTTTAAGAAAATTCCATCCAGACATTTCTTAAACTGTGTCTAGGTTTAAAACAAAAATGTCTGTGATTGTTTTTTAATTTTTCATTGAGTTTCACTGTGTCTACGCTTTGCAGCAACAGCTAGAAATAGAACGAATGGATAGCCATTGTTCTGGTGCCAAAGCAATGCCTTTTGCTTTTATAAGCTTTTGAAAAATCTCAGCTGGCATGTGCTCTGTTTTAAGAGTTTGGCAGCTCTATTCCCCGTAGTTTCTTGGTTCACTAAGTGTTCCCCAGCCTCAGCTTTTAGTGGCTGCTTAGGGTTGTCTCTGAAGTTGCTCTTCGGGCTGCTACTGGCCATCCAGACACCAATCCTGACAGCAGGGAGCCCATCTGTTTTTCCCTGCCTGTGTCCTTACAGCAAAGGAAAACATGGAAGGTGGAAGAGGAGCAGATTTGCTAGATTGCAGACTCTCTCTGCAGTCTTAAGAGATTTTTCTTCAGAAAGTCATCATTATCAACCTATAGTTGGGCCATTGATTGTTTTCTAGTTAGCACTTAAAGTTTTCTCTGTCTGGTAAAAACACAATACTCTCTAGGCTCTGGACTCTGCCACCACTGTGTACGCTGCAGATTTGATACAAGTACACAAGTACATCATTGAAGGTGAATATATGGCTGCTTATCCTGCCTATTATCTAAAGGAGCGTATCTATCATGTCATGTCACAACTAGTCTCTATTCTGCCCTAAAAAACAATAAGATAATCCAAAAGACGGTTGCAGCCAATGCAGAAGCCTTCAAACACTGACTGATGAAGAGACTAGGATGCATAGCAGAAACTATGGAGATGTTGCACTAATATAAACTGAATGACATACAGCCAGACATAAACTGATGAAGATGGTCTTGTGAAGGCAAATGCACCTACCTTGAAAAGATCTTCAAAAAGCTTTAGCTTTAAATGGAAGCCTTCTGATGCAGAATTTGTGAGCTTGAGATATTTAAGATTAGTATGTTTAAAATTACTGAAGATAGTGGCTGTTGAAATGGATGGATCCAGTGTGTCTTTCCACAGTAAAACTTGGCACATGTCAGGACACTTCAGAATGTAGTTGGTTTAAATTATGTGGTCTTAATGAGTTTTAGTCAGTGTTTAGTTTTCAGATGTGTTTTGTTCTTCTTTGTCCAGTACTTAAGATATTGATGGAAAAAAGAGGAAGAATATCACAATTAGCATAAGAGGCTACTGACAGCAACTTTAACCCTAGAAAGGCATTTACCCAAAATTTCAGTAACTGCACATTGCTTTCTACAGAGATCTATTGTGTATGCTATTTAATGCTATTAATAAAAGACCTTTGACTTATGGTATTTTTGGTTGCCATTAATTTTTTTAAGGAAGTCTTGTCTTTAGCCAGGCTTGAGTTTGTTCTGGCTTTCTTTCGAAGGGATTTTCATTGGTTGAAATTAAATGTGAATCAGAAATTAGCAGGAGAAATTATAAATATCTGATATGCCATCTGGAACCCAGAAAACAGCTGTAAGCAGAGAACTGACAGCTAACTTTGCAGCAACCAAGTAAAGGGAAGTTTTGTTTGATATACTAATTAAATGAACAGTGGTTTACCAGGTCAGATAACGAAAAGACCACTAGTGCAGAAAAAGAATTACATTTACAGGGAAAGAGCTACATGCTGATCAGCAAGCACACGATATTCTTTACTTTTTCTAGCAGGCAGTTAATGGAATTATTTACTGAGTGCATGATAATTAGAACCCATAAGAGTGTCAGACCTGTCCAAAGCACATGTTTTCTGTGTCCTGTGTATGTGCGGTTGGATTGTTAAGCGTTGAGTTCCATTTTTTTTATCTTCTGATTTTCAGGAATTAAATGGTTATGATGTGTACCATTCAGACACCTAAGCATGGGATAAGCGCCGCAATTAGAGGCTGTCTTCATGTCTCATCCACCTTAAAATTCTGTGTTGCAACAGGCATCTTCACACTGACTCTTTGTGCGACCTGGGAAAGAGGAATGACTCCTATTACCATAGCTAATATTCGTGTCCATGGGGCTATAAATAGGAGTCATTAGGACAGGTAATAGGGTTGTAGATATCATAGGACAATTTGGCTGATTTGTAAGTAACGGAAATATGTGAAAAAAACAGGCAACTATTCCTTCTGTTTTGTTTATAGTTAAGGTTATTCGATATATATATATAGTTAAGGTTATTCGATATATATATATAGTTAAGGTTATTTGATACTTATAAATTGAAAGATGATCCTTTTTCTTAATCCACCCCATGATACTGTGTTTCTTTCCTTGATTCTTTGGGAAAAAAGAAAATATCAGTATTATATTGAGTGATATTTTTACTAATTATCCTCTTGCACCAATTATTTATTCTGAACTGTTATTTTTGGCACTGCGTCGTTATGCAAAAGGATAGAGCCTGAATATTTTACTTTTTCCAAGATTAGTCCAATTGTCACTAGGGAGACTACTTGTGGAATGAAGCAATCAGATTTGTCCAAAAATGATGACCTACTATTTCTAAGCAGCCTGAGTTCCTGTTTAAATATACAGCTAAATCTCAAATGAATATTACTGTAATATAATTTAATATACTAGTCCTGTTTCATTTTTTCTCATTTACCTTGTTTTATAAACATTTTGAGAAGCTTGAAAGAAGAGGACTGTACTTAGAGTATAAATAGTTGGTTTAGGACACAACATTCATTATTTTTTGGCTGCTGGACAAGCACTTTCATATATAATTGTTCTCACTTCCGCTTATTCTGGTTTGATTTTGAGTATTGTCTGGTATGTGTAATCCCAAGGCAATTTCAAATGAGACATGATTTTTTTTTTTTCTGGAAGGAAATCGCCCAGTTTTTGAAATCAATACATTATCAAGCAGTTAGGACTGTTCTTGTTCATGCATTTGTTCATTTCAAGATGTTTAGTCGTTAATTCTTATGAGATAAATCAAGTGGTAAATCTATTAATGTCAGTGACATCTTGTCTGGATCTGGGGCCCGTGTGGCTAGCAAACAACTGTTTACTCACTTATCTTTAATTTTTGAAAATTTTGTGATTTTTCCAGATGCTTTAAAATTGGCTGCTAGACTGTCTTGTCTAACAAAATAATAAAAAAATAAAATCCCTCTTCTTTCTCCAAATGAACTGCTATTTTGACATCATTCCAATTTCTTTCTTCCTTTTTCTTTTGGTTGAAGTTTCTGAAAAAAAAAAAAATCTACACGCAAACAATTGCAGACCTATTTTGTTTCAAATGAGGTGTCTATTGTAGAGAGAAAATTTCAAACCAGCAATAGCTCAATTTTTAGTATAGTGAAGGTTCTATAGTAGGCTACTGTAAATGATTTGAATATTGTTCTTATGCTGTTAAATCTCTTTGATATAAATATGCCCAAACTGTCATTCATTGAGAAGAAAACATAAAATTTTATGACTTCTACAGTAAGCAAACATATGTGGAAGTTGTATAAGAGACAGACGGATTTAGCTATGTACCTTGCTGTGTCCTGGAAATTGGAACTTTGATCACAGGTTTCCTGCCATAGAAACTGTTACATTATTTTTTATGATTAGATAAGGGTGGTAGATACAACAGTGAATGGCTGTTTTTGAGATCTGCCATGATTTTTGTTTTTAAAAGTAAACCATAATTTTGAGACGTAATCTCATTTTCTGACTGAGCAACCAAGTCCAATTTATGGGAGGTTAGTATCATCAAGTGAAGGCTACTATAGCCTCAGATCCTTTGTCTGAAGATAGATAGATCCACCACCTCTAGCTCCACTATTCCTCTTTAAATAATCAGTTGAGTGTGCACTATCTTGAATCTCTCCTTTTCAAGTTGAGGGCAGTATTTTAGTGCCTTATTTTTCACCAGTAGCATGGACAGCTTGCTTTCTGGAATAACAGATTGTTTAGATTCCAGATTATAAAGAATGCAGCTCATGGGGTTCCTGGAGTTCTTCCTGAAGGCCTGAAACATGTTTTTCTAAGACTTTGCACAGGCTCCTAGTGAAATTCCTGAGCTAGTATAAAATTATATTGATTTTTTTTCTTGAAGCATGTTACGTGACTGTCCAAGCATACCCTATCTTACAGACCCTGAAAGCTCATTACATTCCATGACTTTTTTTTTTTTGCATTCATTTTTACCAGCTCAGCTGAATAAACAACTACAGTCATTCTAGTCCAAAAGTCTAGCGTGAGAACTTCCACTTTAAGAAAAAAACTGCATCTATGAGCATATTAATGTTTTAGTAAATACTTAAGGCCAGAAGGTATCATCTGCCCTTAAAACTAACAGAATAATTTAAGCATGGGAATACCCTTGTATGTTGTACAAAAAAACAAACACACATGCAAACCGAAAAAAAAAAAGAGGAGAAATTAAATGATGATGAATTAACAAAGCTTTGAAGAAATTAAAAAAAAATAAAAATCTGTCTACAGTCAATAAGAGATTCATTTAAAAATCATCTTCCTTCTTCAGATTATTCCATCTTCTTCCTCTTGTAAAAGCAAGCATAAAAAGGACTTTCTGTGTTGACTCTAGAAAAATACATGGCGCATCCTTTGGTGTCCCAGCTGTAAGCAGAAGGGTGCTAGTTTATATCAGCATGCCCATGGTCTACACATGGTCTACACTGGGAAATGTTCTGTAATAGAAAAGATATACTCAGAAATAAAATCATACTCCTGCAAAAGAAACAGCAAAAAAAAAAAAATTATAGTTAAATGATTTTGTCCCTGTCTTTGGATTAGTCCTTACAACCTTGAATAAAAGAAGTTTGACATTTTTAGGGAACTCCTATGTGTTTTCAAGTATATGAATTATAAGGCTGTTGGAACGTAGGATGTGTAAAAATGAGTTCTACGTGAGTGAATGGCCTTCACATCCCAAGTTTTTCTCTATTGTACAGAATTATGGACCATGGTTCTGAGAGGTAATGGATTTTCATTTTCGTTAGTTCCATCCAGACTGGTGAACTCCCAGTGGTTAGTACACATCAATATGTGTGTATGTGCACTGAGGATAGGTTAGGTGCAAGTTTTTCTATAAACAAATAGGATGCAGGTTTGCAATAACTTCTGTTTCCCTACTGCCTTCTGCTGAAGGTACAGCTTTGTGGAAGCTGAAGTTTATCACGTGAAAACCTAAACAGATGCAGTTTGGGTGAAAATTAAGTACACGTTTTTTTATAGATTATCACGTGTATTCACTGATTGCTTCTTAATACCTTCATTTCAGCTCACATGATAAGCATGTTTCTACTTCCATAGTTAAGTGTCTTACTGCACTGAATACTCAAGTATTTCAAAAAAGGTATTATTTTGAGAAATCAAGTTCTGGAACATGTGAAACACTGTGAATGTGATGTCAACCCACACAACATTCATTTATGTACATCAGATGGAGAGATGAGTGAGATTTTTCTGTGTATTTCACTGTTAGGTGAACTTATGGAAGAATCAGATATTTCTGCACATTTGTCGTTACCCTGTGTCTGCTTCCCAAGGAAATCTCTCATTTAAATTTCTAGAAACTCTACTATGTGTTGGTGTAAGGGTGTTGGTGTTGGTGTTGGGCCACTTTATGTGATGGGAATGTCCAACTTACCCCAGAAAGTGACCCACTCACAATCACTCATGGGTTGACCTTCCCCACACTCTTTTGACTGATCCTTCTTTCTAGCTTCTACCTGCAAGAGGAAGCAGAGCACAAGCATTCCTCATCAAACCTTAAATATAAGTACTGAGAATAAGTCAATTGTCTGCCAGCCCAAGTGACTTTTTGGTCAGAGAAGCACAGAGCATGTGTTAAGGAACTGAGGTATCCCAGGTTTTCAATGGCTGCCTAGTGCTGGACATTACAGACAGCCAATACTGGGCCTCATTAACTTCATTCTGTTCTATCTTCATTATTACAACTGAATGGAGTTGTGCCAATGAGTGCAATAGGGGTAGGTAATGATACCCTGAGAATGATACTTGACTGGTGTTCTATGCTGCAGTACTTTTCTTCTCTTCATTATTTAGTGACTCACTTAATCATTCCTTTTACTAAACCATATTTTTAAATGGAATACTATTCTTATTATGGATGAGAGAAAAACTGAGAAATTGGAAGAAGAAACAAAAATACCCCTATGTTGGCCACGCTCCTTTAAATGATCTCCTAAAAGAAAAAATCCTACATGGGGTGGATCTAAGAGCAACAAGAAAACTACACTCCCTACAGGTCTCCTCTGTCCTACAAGATAAATGAGTATTAATTTAATTGTGAAGATGCAAATGGCATCTTCTTTCACCATCGCAGTGGACAGGTTATTAGGAATCTGTTAAAGGAATACACCTCTGTGTCATCAGGCACTTGCTCTATAACTATTCAGAGACTATGCTGGTTGTTTGGTCTTCTCTGAATACCCGTGAAGCCTTACTGAATTCCAAGACCAGGGATAACAGACAAATGAATAACAACAGAGCATATGAAATAGGTTCAGTCAGAGCTGCAAGTCTAAAGGAATTGCCAGCTTGAGCACACAGTTATTAAGATTTAGTAAAGCTTTTCAGTGAGCTTTTTGCTTTTTTTTTTCCCCTCCCTTTATATTGGTCAAGGTAGATAACAACATGCAGTGGTTGGTGGTCATACAAATTATGTCTGGGTGAAATGTACTCCTTCATCTTCCCTTACTTAGCAAAACACTAGAGGTTTATACAATGGAATATCATATATCTTTATAGTCTGCTTAGTGCAAACCTCCTAGCTGTATAAATAATTTCATGTAGTAATTCTGTAAGATTAGGATATGCTATTTTGAATGGAGCAAAGGAGAGAAAGGAAGAGAAGTGAGGGTTGTTTTGTTTTGGCTAGTTTTTAGTTTACATGACCTTGTATCCCTCCATTCTGATAAAATATGTCTAATCTGTGACTTTATGTTTCCCCTTTTTTCTAGTCCATTTCTGACATGGAGAGACATACAGCACATTATTGTCAGGACTTCTCGTGCAGGACATCTGAATGCTAACGACTGGAAAACCAATGCGGCTGGTTATAAGGGTGAGAGCTTCCTTTCTTCTTTGCTATCAGAGACAACATCTTATCACAGAATCACAGAATCACAGAATCGTTCAGGTTGGAAGAGACCTCCAAGATCACCTAGTCCAACCTCTGACCTAACTCTAACAAGGCCCACACTAAACCATATCTCTAATATCTCTTATTTGACGTTTATGAAGAACAAACAATCTCAAGTAATTTGTTCAACTCTGTGTTGTGCATAGCTTCGAGACTTTTTAGGCTCAAACTTAAGGGCCTATCTTCTTTTTTTATAAAGGAAAGCTCTTAAAATTACTAAAATCAAAAATGGCAGCTACAAAATGCATTGGACAGATCCTTTTAGTCCCTTTCAGCCCTACTTTGTGCACTGCTGGCAGAAAACTTAGTAAATCAGGTGTTTTAAATTTTTTCCTTGTGCAAACAATACTCTGATAAAATAACCTAGAGTGAAGCTACAGCAATGACTGGATGTAGACCATGTTCTCATTTAGTATTGTTGACAATTTTGATTAAAAATGCCAAAACAGTATGTTTAAGTTTCTGATTAATATTATCACTCTACATTATTTATATTTAAAAATTCTATCTGATTTAGAATAAAATCAAATGTGGAGCTACTAGTATTTTTAATGGGACAGAAATCATACTCTTCAATCACAGAATCATAGAATAACAGAATGGTTTGAGTTGGAAGGCACCTTGAAGATCATCTAGTTCCAATCCCCGTGCCATGGGCAGGGACACCTTCCACTAGACCAGGTTGCTCAAAGCCCCATTCAACCAGGCCTTGAACACTTAAAATGATGAGGCATCCACAACTTCACCAAGCAACCTGTTCCATTATCTAACCACTCTCATAGTAAATAATTTTTTCCTTATATCTAATCTAAATCCTCTCTCTTTTAGTTTAAAACCATTACCACTATCACTACACTCCCTGACAAAGAGTCCCTCTCTATCTTTCCTGCAGGCCCCCTTTAGGTACTGGAAGGCCACTATAAGGTCTCCCCAGAGCCTTCTCTTCTCCAGGCTGAACAACCCCAACTCTCTCAGCCTCTCTTCACAGGAGAGGTGCTCCAGCCCTTTAATCATCTTTGAGGCCCTCCTCTGGACCTGCTCCTACAAGTCCATGTCTTTCTTATGCTGGGGGTCCCAGAACTGAATGCAGTACTCCAGGTGGGGTCTCAAAAAAGTGGTGTAGAGGTGGAGAATCACCTCCCTTGACCTGCTGGCCATGCTTCTTTTGATGTAGTCCCAGATATGATTGGCTTTCTGGGTTGATCAACTAAATATTTGCAAGATGGATTAAAACTGGACCTTGAATCCATCCAATGTTGTATTCCAGCGTGGGTTGACTTCTGATCTCCATTCACTAAATCCTTACTGCTTTCAGTCTGGATTGCTTTAAAAAACAACAACAACCAGAATGACCTATTTCTGGTTCTCTTTTTACAAGAATACCGCCCAAGACTGCAGTACTTCATTTAAGATGAGCATAAGTCTTGAGATTTGTACTATTTTGTGCTAGGATCTCCTGAGAGAAAAAAAGTAATAAACAAGAACCATCAAATCTTTACCCTGGTTTCACTTTAAAACTGAAGCCTAGCATTAATCTATTCCAGATCAAGTCACTACTACCATACAGCATCTTTAATATATCATTCTGACCTATGACATTTCTTCTGCAACTGAGTAGAAACCAAACAAAGAAAAGCTTTCATTTTTGGATCCAAACCAGACTCTAACTACAGAGCATAGTTTTAGAAATGAGTATTTGACTCCACCCCCCTCACCATGCGAAGGTTCAGACATTCAAGAACCTGCTTTTGTCCCATTTACAACAAGCTCGTGCCCACATGCAAAAACACATACAGTGAGAAATAGATACTTCCTTAATTGCAATAACATTACAGTATTTGTTATTGTGAAACATATCCCCGGATTTAAAAAGTTTTGGCAGGAGATTGTGACTGTATTATCATTTTGTTGGAACTATCTGAAATTCAAACAATGCTTTTCAAGTAGCATAAAATAGAGTGCTTTTTCCCCCAGCTCACTTCCAAAATTCTATATTTTTATGTTTTTCCACTTGTTGCCCAAAAGAGCCAAACACCCTGTAAGGCATTTCACAGCAGCTGTCACTCATTAGCAAAAGAGAAGTCACACTAATGCACCAGCAGTAGCAGCATTGGCAGAAGGATTTGCACTCTTACACCACTGGAGCCTGCTTATTCTGAATCCTTGGAACCACACATTTTTCTATGTGTTGTAGAAGATAAACAGTGAGGAAAAGGGCTGAAAAAGTTTTCTCCGCTTTTGCAATATCATGAACATAGATAAGCTCAACTGGGTGACTGGGACTCAGGAAATACAACTTGACCTGGCAGAGCTCTGCTGTAGACTCCATGGTGGAATTGAAAAAGAGGAAGACAAACTAAGTGCCTCGACCTCTATGGAGCTCAGGAATCAACTTTAACCCAAATAAAAGCACTAGTTTTAACTAAATTATTTTGGCAACTTAGGCTGAGCAAATGGTTCCAATAAAAATCCAGCTCTCTTTAAACCTCTGTTGCTTTTGGAAGAAGGAGAAGCAAAAGATTTAGATTAAATCACAACATCCAAACCTGAACTCAAAAGGGGGTTTGCACACCGCTGCTGGCAAGGCTGAAACAGTTTTTTTACTATTGCACGTGGCAATATTTAGTATAATATTACACTATTATCCTTCACTGTTGCCAAGAGTAACAATTAAAGTATGTTTTTTCATAGATGAATTACTCTGATCAGACTGAGTTCCTTAAGGAATTGTATCATAATTTTGTTGATGGCAAGATCCATATTTCTTCCAGGGCATGTTCTTAACAAGGGAAGGGGTGGAAGATTTTTTCTAAATTAACTAAAGCAAAGGCAGTCACAAGAAACAATCTGTCTTTCTTCTATGCATGCTGGAGAAGAAAGAAAAAAAAATGAGGAGAAAGAGAGAGACAGGCTTACTTCTTTAGAAATAAGAACTGAAAGGGTGAAAACAACAAAAACTTGGAAGAACCTCTCACTCAACAAAAGGTCAGCAAGAGCTGGTAGTTGAAAGTGGGTCAGCATGCCTTTTCAGTGGGCTGTTTTGCTGGGCTGCATGGCAACACTGTCCCTCACTATAGTCCCTTGCAGTGTTTCTCCATTGCAGAACACACAGAAGGAGCTCACAGATGTCATTACTGGTTGCAAGATCTCTGTTTTTTTGTTTGTTTGTTTTGTTGTTTGTTTTTTTCTGTCTTACATTCATAAAAAGAAGGATTAATTCATGAAAAGCACTTGAGCCAGCCAGTGATTTGCTAAAGCAATGCCCATTATTTGTTTAATTTTCTGGCAAGTAAACAGCATTCATAAATGCATGTCAATAGCATTGGAAGCCAGGAAAGGGGAAGAATTTTTTCTTGGTAATTTTTTTATTATTGTTTTGCTCTCAACCAGCATGCGTCTTTACTCAGGAACTTATTACCTAACAGACTCAAAAGAAAAAAGACTTGAATACTCATTTTGGAATATTCTCTGGTCTAGTCAATTGTATATACTATTTGTCACTAGGTAGAGATACAAAATGGCCAATTTCACTTTAAAATCAGATTTATTTTTTATAACTAAAACAGTTAATTGATTATATGGAAAAATACTAGAGAACATCTGTTTTTATGAAGATACCAAAATAGTTGGTCTGTTTTTGCTATGGCAGATCGGTATGCAAAGGCTCCTTGTTGTGTCTATTGTTTGCTCAACAACAGAGCATGTAAATACATTCATGAAAAGGGAATGCTATGTTAATGCCAACTTGTCTCTAGGTTGAAAAATACAGAATGAAACACTGCAATTTTAAGAACAATGATCAAATCATCTGAACAATTCTTTATAAGTAAGTGAAGCTCCAAATACTGTCAGATACTGTCTCTGGGCAAACAGACCATTTGGAGTGAAGGAATAGTATCACTTTGCAGGGAGGTTTTTAGAGAACATCCTTCACTCTTCCAGGCTTTAAAGTATGGGTAATAACACTTCGGTACAGTGAAATAAAATGCTACTGAAAGATAAAGGTAAATCAAAACTGTAGCCACTTTTCTTTCATTTCAGACCATTCCCTGGCCCAGTGGAATTATTCTTCCCACAGAAGCTGAGAGTCATCTCCTGTGCCAGGGAGTGAGAGACTAGCAGAGCTAGTCATCCGTTTTGATTAAACAAAGTATCTGCTGCTTTAGGAAAGAAGTGGTCACTTAATGATTTATGGCCTTTTAATATAATTGTTTAATTATATTTTTTCATAAAATTGGTGATCATTCTTATTGTGAGCAGGGTACTACCAGTTCTGGGAATGAGGAAGAGATGAGACTATCTGTGTCAGATTTAAATTGCTGTAGGATGACAAGTAAACAGGCACAAATTCAGATTTGTGTGAGAAAGTCTTCACAACAGCATGCACATTTCAGAGAAGACAAGCTATTCATAAACACCCTGCTGCATATTTTAAATAATTTCTAAATTATATTTTGAAATCATTGTTAGAAGCTGTTGTAAAATGTTTGAAAAATAGCAAGCATTTCATGAACTGTTGTCAACCAATCAAAGCTGTTCATCTGTCAAAAGGCCTTCAGTCTAACACCTGCTAGCTGACATTTACACACGGCATTAGTTGCCAGTATCAACTCCTACCCAGCCATAATGCCCATACACATAATGCATGGAGCATGCGGAACATGGGCTTTGAGTTTGGCTGTTGTAAGATCCCAGTTTGGGGTAGTTGGGCAATCTGACAACAAACACAGGAAATTGCATTGGTCTTACTTTGTAGGAGTGAAGAAGACTATATCCTGTGCAAGCTAGACTAATGATTTTTTTTTAATCTTTCAAAAGAGAAAGCTGGTATTTTCAGGTAGACAGATTAGAATGCTGTCAGTAAATTACTTGCTCAACCTGTTGAGGAACATGGGCAAATGCAAACTCTCTCATATGTGACTTGTTTCTCTTGCTCTCCCAGGGCTGTGCTGGCTCAGGGCACTGTTTCCTCGCCAAGAATACCCTTAGCACCCTGTCTTCGGACCACCTGCTCCTCTCCAGAGACCCATGGCTTCATTACCAAGCCATGACACAGACCTATTTCTGCAAATGTCCACCTCCCAGGGAATCCTGTTAAGTCAGATTTTGCATCTAAATGCATTAGTCCTTGAAAAAAGCTCCAATCCAGTAGTGTCTCTAAACTTCTAGTTCTCTAAACTACTGGTGTGATGATAACAACATCAGAAGAATCTGACTTCTAGAGTCCTATTTACCACAGGATAAGCCACAGGATTTTAATACTGTGGGAATTATATTTAAAAGGAAACAAACATATAACATACCATTTACAAATGGTTCCACAAACCAGAACCTTGAGTAGGCAGCTGAGAGCAAGAGTTCTGGAAAAGCAAATGGATGTTTGGAAAGACAATCCAGCTGTATCTTACATGTGCATGACCTAGTCTTCAGTATATGTGAATGTAAAGTCTGAGAGAAATGTTGGCACTCACCTGCATAGGTAGGCATTAGAATTGTATTAGCTGAACTGATTACATTCATCTGAATGTTTTTGGCCTTGCAGCCTCTGCTTGGAGGTTGTTTGTAATAAGGACACCATTTAGTTTAGCAACAGTGAACTAAAATTAATAGCTAGTCTAACAGTGAGCACGAGTGCCACCATATCACCCCAGCACTGACAGAACATGTGTGATAGGAAAAGGTCTGTGTGCTCAGGAATCTCACAGCCATCTTTAAATATGACAGGAATCACGGGGTCAATACCATAAAGTTTATCATGGCTTCTTACAGAGACCATTGCTGTAGTTAGAGAAAATACTGTAGGTGGGACTTGGAATGAAGACAGTTGAGGAAAAGGAGCATAAAAATGTTTGTTTTTTTTTTTTTACAGCAAGTTTAAAATTATTCTGGCTTTTTATTTTATGGTCACTGCAACTTTTCAAGATGGCTTTTGTTTCCTTTCCACGTACAACAGTTCAGTTGGCAGCTACAAATAATGTTTTTTTAAATGTAGTATTAAAATTACATTAGGAATTTTTCAGTATTTCATATGTTAAACCCAAACAAATAGCTGTGTATCTGAACTATGCTGGTCTTGAGTGAAACCTAAAAGACCTCTTTGGGATTTGGGAAAGGTAGCTGGAAAATATATTGGATTCTGCAGCCTAGATCAGGGTTGTTGCATATATTATTTTTTCCCTAGCACAAATTGAGATCCACCCAATTTTGCTTTCAGTTGAAAGATGTGTAAGATCAGGAATACATCTGTATAGTTCCAGAGATGGAGATGTACAAAATAGGAGAGGGAATCTCACAGAGAAGCCAGGGAGGTGTCATTACTTCTCCCAGCCTCAAACTCTTCTTTGTCAAAGCTTCTCATTACTCATCCATTCTGAAGCACTCTGTTCCCTGCTGGCTCTGAAAACCAAGGAAAGGAACTGTGAATTTAAAATAGAGTATAAGCAGAAACTTCAGGCCTGTGCTGGGATACATAAAGAAAAAGTAGATTGACATTTTGTGTTACAGTTGGTTGCTTTCCTGGAATCATGTATCTCAAGTCCAATTTACACCTATTTTAAAATGTAAATGAAATGGTTCTAAAAGAGGAGTAACAGCAGGCAAAAGGCAAAATTAGGCTTTACATTTCTGTTATAATAGCACTCAGAATTGTCACCAATCCACGATCAGCTCAATAGACAAAGAATTTTAAAAGATAGTGCCTCTGCTGAACAACTGACAGACTTGATGTCCATCTGTCTTAGATACAAAGCACGCACAATTACTATACTCTGCAACTGCTAGTATTCCAGACATTACAAAGTGGACTGACAGCACTAACAGGATGTATACCATGGGAATTATAACCTTGGACATTATTTTCTTTCAGCGAGTTCAACTCAGACATTTAACAAAACACTGCAAAGGATTGAGGGACATGGAGGAAGGGGAGAATGGAGGAACAAAGTCTTCCCCTATGGACTCATATCCTAAGAGTCTGCCACTTAATTCGAAATGTAGATTTCCGTTTTGCAATATTAAGAAAGAAGAGACAGGATCTATGAATTCAAAAAGTGAATGATAAACTGATAAAATTCTCCAAAGCAGAACGCTTTACTTATAGACAATGAAGACTGCATTTTAAAAGAAAAGCCCTAAAAGTTATATGCAGTTGCATGAACCGTTTATATGATAATTGTTGAAGCAGGACATTTGTAAGAATGTTCTAGGCAAAAATCCAGCTGTGCTTGTATTACATCCATGGCAGTGGTGAATATCTTCTGCGTTGGGTAGTTCTGTCTTTTTTTAAAAACAACACCTGGCATTGGGAACACCAAAGCTCTTCATTGCTGTTGCATTGCTTCAGTGCACTGCAGTAACTATAAAACTGGCAGCTGTTTATTATCAGAGTGTGTCTACTTCCGTGGGTTTAGGATTCAGGCCAGTTAGGAAGCAGTTCACACCATCTGTTACCCAGTCTTTTAAGCATCTAGAGCATCTTACTACAATCTAGAACATGTAGTAGTAGTAATAGGGAAAGATAAGTGCCACCACAGGACAACTCAGATCAGTTGGATGCCTGAAGCTGTATATAACTGTAGCACTATTATGCTCGGGAAAAATCAGCCCATTGGGGTGTTGCTTTTAACTCAGTGGATGCAGAAATTCACCCACAAGGTCTATTACCAGTGCTACTGATCCATCCATTTGTGTAAACTTGGTTTATTGTTTAACTTCCTTTTGCTTCAGGTTATTGATCAGAACCTACTGCATAGCTCTACAGGGACAGTGTGCAGTCTTCTTAGCAAATTAGTATTTCCTCTGCTTTGGGGTGAGGTTGGTGTAGTTCTGCTTATAAAAATCACCATCATCGTTATTAAATAATTTGCAAAATACTTCATTAAAACTCTTTACATTTGTGTATATCCTTCCTCTGCTGATATCTGCTGCAACCCTATACTCAGTCAGGAGTTAGAGTCTAAATGTCCCTCTGGAGTACCGACACTTCTGAACAGACACAGCCGCTGCACAAGACAGAACAAGAAGGATGTTCTGCACCATGTGTCCAATACACCTGATAGCACAGAAATGCTGTCTTTGTGTCTCCTGCTAACAGTCTGTCAGAACTTCCTCTTAGAGTGTCTTTACTTCATGTGTCATCATCTGTTCTGACAAGCAGCCTAGCATAGGGGCTCTTACCAAAATGTGTTTTTATTGTTTGATAGGGTAAAATGACATTTGGCTGCTTTTATTATGTTATTGGGGAATCCTACATGTACCTCTGAGGGTAAATTTGCTCCTAATAGAGGAAATGAATATATTTTCCTAAAAAGTATTCCATGGTGCAGTCACAAACTAGCTTGTTTTGTTTAAAGAAAGCTTGCAAGCTGTCAAGTTTTGCAAATGGTTCTTTGTGCTTTTCAGAAAAACACAACATAAGAAAAGACCGTCACTGCGTTGGAAAAATATAGCTTATATTGCTGTAGGTGCTCCTTAGCCAACTTTATTTCGGCAAACTTTTTTTCCCCTTCTAAAAGCACATAATCCTTGGATTTACTCTATTCACATAAGCTGGCTCATTTTAGGCAATATAAATGAATGTCTTCAGTAGAGGCTTTATGATTTACAACCAAATGCTGCTTCAGAGAAGCAGCAGCTTGTCTGTCTTAGCCATCCCCAGCAAGCAGTAGTCAGTTTCTCTCTTCTATCACAACCCTGCTCCTTTAGAGGCAGAGAAGTAAACCAGTCTCCCTGGTCACTCTACTGAGGTTTTCAGCAAAGCGCATTGTTACTTTGACACTCTGGAAGATGTCCCCATGTGCAGGGCATAGTAGATGCCTTGTGCTCTGAGGACTGCATTGACATAGTTTAATCATACCTAAACAAGCTCTGAGAAGTGAATCAGATGCTTGCCCAGGCCTCGCTGCAGGCAGGTGAGAACCTGGCATGGTGATGCGGGGTACACGGGTGCTCAGTGCTGACCGTTGACTGTGAGATGACTGAATCCCAAGACTAGACTGTGGTGCCCCAAAAGCGCCTTTTGCTCTTAGTCCTCTTTGTCAACCAGTGACTATGCTTAATAACCATACATGTTTTAAATTCCTGAAGCAGATAAATACTGCCAGAGTGTGAATGCAAATGTGATCTTGGATTTAATTCCTTGATGCTTGAAGGTTGTGTATTTTAGGGCTATTTTTTAAGTGTCTGTAAAGCTGACTGCAGGAGGTTTAGCTTCTACTAGCTGTCCCGCTAGTGTTCCTGGGAGGTTCATATTTTATTTTATCAGTGAATAGGAGCTTTCAATCAGACAGAAAAACTGTGAAATCTAGAGGACTGATTTTTTTTTTTTTTTTTGGTCAAATCAGTTGTCAAGTCAATCTACAGTTAGTATATTATTGGAGGAATTATTTGTACCAATACAAAAATCAGTAATTGACATAAACACAACTGGAAGATTAATCAAAGTATTCTGCTGTCATCTTTCTAGATACAGAGACACCTCAGTTTCTCATTGCGCATCTTTGTAGCTGCCAATTTTAAGACAAATTTATTGGATGATTTTCCATCTTTTAAATCTTCCTCTAGTGTGATGGCAAGATTAAGAACTCAATTTTCTTCCGTCCCTGCTGAGTCTTTAAAGATACCTGGATTTAAGGGAATCATATGGGAAAGGAGGACTGGGTTTGTTATTTGTTTTGTCTTTTAGTAGAAAAATTTGAGGTTTCGTTCAGTATAAAATATAAAATTTCAAATCTTGTACTTAATATAAAAAGCATGAGGGATTTGATTTTACAACAAAAAAAATAAAAAAGAACGTCCTTGCACAGTTGTGTTAATGGCTTGTAAAGCAGTTATGTGTTTCAGAAATCACATCCAGTTATCACAGATTACTGGTCATAGGTTGACACAAAACAGGGAATTTTGAGTTAAGGATATGGCTGAAACAAGATGAATTCTCATTCAAGATCAATGCTCTCTTAGTTAAGACAAGTCAAAACAAAATGAAAATAGTTTAAGCAGTATGCCATCGTAGCGTTTCTCCTTTTTTGTCCCTTAGTTTTCTTCAGATTGTCTTTTCTGTTTGCAATTTGAACCATTCTAATATACTAAGCAAATGACAGAAACTTAAAGTAATATAGAAGTAGAGCTTTATATTTGCAAATAAACTATCAAACATAAAAGACATACTAGTGTAGGTTGACTTGAAGTATTTATATGATGAAAGTAAGATGAGAGTTTCACGTCTTCTAGTCTTACTAGGCAACATTTAAGAAAACCAAAGTATAAGGGGCATTTTAGACTCTTATTTTGTTGGCTTTGTTTTGGATGAGACTGAAACAAGATCGTAAGGTAGCATAAATGAACAGATCATAATAATTTACATACCAAACAGATAAATATAGTTTAGGACAGCTGCGTATTCCTCATTTGAAAAACTGAAGTTATTGACATTCGGAATGCTTAAGTACTTGATGTGCGTGTACAAAATGTTTATATTTCCAGTGCTGCTTTCACAGTATAGAAAATTAAACACCAAAAATATAGTGGGGAGAAAATATTCTGCAGTGTTTTACATCAGATGAGCAAAATAACAAGGGAGGCTTAGCATCTAAGCTACCGATGAGACATCTTGATGACAGGCAATGAAACTGCAGCCTAACAAATCAAGGTTAGCTGCACTGAAGCACTGGAAGTGCTGTGTTATCAGTGTCTGCGCCCAGGTTTTCTGGAGTCTGCAAGATGCTGCGTTATGATTTATCAGCTCCAGTCATTCATATTTCTCTTAGTCAAGTCAAGTGGGATATACATTCTGCCTTTAGATTTGGAAGTAGGTTTGCATCTTCTTTGTACATACATAAGAAAGTTATTGAATTTTCAATAGCAGATTCAGACAAAAACAAAGGGATTATGAAAAAGCTGGGGAAGTCTATCCAGCAGCTGAGTAGGCCTTGATTTCATGCTGCACTCATAGAGGGACTGCTCTAGGGATAAATAAATGGACTTTAGCTCTGGGAAATGCTATTTTCTTTAATGATAAGAAGAGTAAAGAGATCAGCTAAAACTCAATATTTACTTTGTGTTCCAGGAGGCAAGTTTTTCTCTGAAACTAGTCCTGCATC
Source organism: Anseranas semipalmata (assembly GCA_013399115.1). NCBI lineage: Eukaryota > Metazoa > Chordata > Aves > Anseriformes > Anseranatidae > Anseranas > Anseranas semipalmata. Next base: position 347,179 of record VXAA01004465.1, read on the forward strand.
TGTAAAGCTCTGTGTATGCCTGTGATTTTGCAAAAATAGAAATGGGTCAGTTTGCACTGCTGTGTGAGTAGAGAGAGGATTCAAGAACAGTTCTGCCTGATGACACCTTGAACACCAGGAGATCACAGTTCTCAGCCCTCAAGCTCAACAAGAGAAACAGACTGTTTCTTAACCACCATCTTACATTGCACCAGCTTCACATTGCAATTCCATCTCTGAAAGGAAAATATCTGCTTACAGAACAGCCCTGTACTGCCTCTAACATGGTCAATGATTCCTAGCAACAATCAAGCCCAGTACTAAATCACAGCAGTGATAATGTAGAGCGCTTAAGTGCAAAGTCCTAGGGCATTTTGTACTTGCAGTCACCTTATCTCATTCTGCAGTCATCAGTACCTTTCAAATACTGCTTTCCTATCTGTGTTAATAGAAGTGAGCTCAGTACCATTTGCATACAAATCAATGGCTGTTCCAGATGCTTCCCAGAAGACATTTATGACCCTTTGCGGACCTTCGAGGTCATTTTTTTCCCTCTGGGAGAGGCACCCTGGCATTGAATTCACAGCAGTACCAGCATATCCCAGATGAAGGGGTTCAATTTGAAGGCAATAGGAGACAAAATCTGCTTTTTTCTCTGAGACACAGGGGATCAACTACTTTTGTTAGCTCTGTGACGGTTTCTTAAATTGCTATTATTTGGTCTTTCAAAATGATGGGCCTCTCCTGATACCTGCAGCTGCTAACCAACCCACTGGATCAAGGGCTTTGAAGTGCAAACTTTGCAGACAGCCAAATGTCAGCTGTCTGGAAGCTTACGCGGTGGAAGGCTTTAGGAGCACCCCTGACTGTCAGGATGTTTTGATTTGAATGGGAAAGCCTTTCAAGAAAAAAATGTACTTCTGTTTCAACTGTGAAAAAAAAAGCCAGCAGGTGCAGAACTTCTAACTCCCACCTCCGTTCTCACACAAGAGAGTTTAGGCATTGAATGTCATAATTGTCATGGACAATTAACACAACTCTATAACTTTGGGTGCTAAATTTTTCTCCTGAATGAAAAATGAACACAACTTTCTTGAAAGCAATTTTAAGGGTAGGAAAGGTAGAAAGTTCACTCTCTGGATTTTGTTTGTATTTTTTAATGTGCCTATCAAGGCTAAAATTCTGTGGGGGTTGCTAGCTTAAAAGAGACTTAAAATTTCAGTCAGAAGCTCACTGCCTGCCATGGTGGCATTGTTAGGTACTCTTCTGCCCTTATTTCTGGGTGAGCAAAGGTGAGTTGAGGAGAAATTTGGCTCTCCTTTCAGGTCAACATATGGGTTATACACACAGTGACTTACAGCAGTACAGACTTCCTGAGCACTGACCCAATGTGGGTTGCTTGCTTTCAGGAATTAAAAATGCATTTTCTATGGTCTAGCTCAAAAGATCCTTCCATTCATGAAAATTTAATCCCTCGCTGTCTAAATGTAGTACTATACAAAGGAACTGTGTACAGTTACAGACCACAAGTTAACACTCTTGCTCCTCCCATTGTTCTTCGGAGCAGACAATGATTATTAATTAAAATTTTAAATAGCAAAGCAATGGATGCGGTGTAAGAACAGACAAATGACTTAATAAATAAACATGCTCTGATCAGCAGATGCAGTTTTTGCAAGATGATGTCTACGAGCAAGGAGATTTCCATCTCAGAAACCCTCTTCACAGCACAGTTTCTCCATCTAAGCCTTCCTTGCCCTTTTTCTGGATGCCTCCACCCACGTGTAAAAATAGGACAACTCTTTCCCTGTCCATTTGTTTGTGGAATATATTAAAGAGAATTCAGAAGTCTAAAGGATGGCTGAATTTAATTATTTTCATATATTTTAGTCCTTGCGTTTCATTTCTGAAAACGGTACCTGCCCCATTTAGCAGAAGATCTATGTTCAGTTCTCTCCAAATGAACATTTCCATGCTATTTGCACTTCAGTTTGGGGCTGAGGGGAAAGGAGATGGGAAGAAAAAACAGTTCATTACACAGTTGTTGCGCCTTGCAGGATTTTCCATAGAGGAGCCCTCTTTGGTTGGCAGTTCCAGACAGTATTAGATACTGCCATATTTGGAAGATGGGATCCTTAAGCACTGATTATTTTTATGCTTTGAACTGTTTCTTGTTTGACAAGGTTGGGGTTTTTTTGGACAGAGTCCTGTGAATTCTGGTTTGGCAATAAATGGAGGCTGCTTTCAGAAACCCTCTGCAAAGTGCAGTTGGAAAGACTTGCACCATGCTTTGTCACATTACTGATTAAAATAGTGCTTATGATTTTCTGAGGGTTTTTTTGGTAGCACTGTCTGTGATCACAGGTAAAACTGATGTATTAACACAGTGTTGTGATCTAAACTCCTTCCTCTGGTAGCTTTTTTCTTTCACCTCCTCCCATCAGGACTTTGCCAAGGGCACCAATTTGTCACAATAAATCAGAAGGGTTAGCAGCTCTTTCTAATTCATCAGCATGCATTTACAAGCTTCCATTTGATTGGACCAGTAACAAAATAATATGAAAAGGAAAGGAAAGGAAAGGAAAGGAAAGGAAAGGAAAGGAAAGGAAAGGAAAGGAAAGGAAAGGAAAGGAAAGGAAAGGAAAGGAAAGGAAAAAAGAAACAAAGAACACAGCTGATTCAGTAACTGAAACTTCTTAGTCTTTGTGAGCTGCTGGAATGCTTGAAACAGTTACATCATGTTAGGTACTCTTAAAATTAGCAAGAAGCTAAAGATAGAGGATGGGTGCAAATCTACAGGAAATATCCCATCTTGTAGGTTGCTGAATATTTGACAGTAAAAAGCTGATGGTTTAAAGCCTTCTGCCTCTTTTAGTAGAAGGCATTAAAGGCATTGAGTTTCTTGCAGGGGGACCATTGTTGGCTCTCCATAGCATGAAAGGCAGGTAGAGGTGAGGTAGTAATATCCAGGAATGAGTGTTAACAGAGTGCTAACCTTCAGGCATGGATGCTCACCACCACTGTGTGTGCAGTGCATGCAGTATGTAATATCAGAGGTCAGCAGCAATGTTAACAGCTCTGTCCAGCAGTAACTTCACTGTCTTTCATTTGCAGATGTAAAAAGGAGGTGGAGGAAGGAATCTCCTTGACACAGGCTCTGCATAAGAACCATATTATCTTTAAAACACTGGACTTCAAATGACATGCTTTTCACCTTCATCATGCAGGCAGTTTTAGGGATAGGATGGATCTAGCTGGTTGGCTGGACAGTGGGAGGCATACTGCATACAGGAATAGGAAAGCATCCACACACTGCTTATGCACAGGGAAGTAAAGAGCATATAAAGCAGCTGTAAAAGACAGTCTGTTCCTTCTTAAATCTATTGTACCAGTTACCTTCAATATTTACATGCATGCATGTGCTTGGTATTTGAGTAACAGAAATAACCCTCCTCTGGTTCTTTACACCTTTTAACATTATGTTATATAAGAGACCTGGGCTGAATTAAGGCACAAGGACAAAGGGCAATATGAGCCAATTATACTACCTGGCATTCTGTAGTTCTGGTACACGCTCGTTGTGGTAAGGCAGTGTAATTCATGCTGGTCATTTGTTGGTTCTGTAATAAAGCAGTGAACAGATTCAGTGAACAAATTAGACAGCCATTACTGTTCCAGGCAAGGATATTTTTGAGCTTCTTGTGAAGGCATGGAATAAGTGGAAAAGAAGCAGTTCCTCTTAGGATCTGACTCTCTGGAATTAGTCTATGATGAAAATCAAGGTTTTATGCTATAATTGCAACTGTTCTGTTTGTGTCTTGCAGTGAGCCACCTCTATGGATTTGGACTGATGGATGCTGAAGCAATGGTGATAGAGGCAGAAAAGTGGACAACGGTCCCTCCACAGCATGTGTGTGTGGAGAACACGGATCGGCAAATCAAGTAATACCCGCTGCCAAAACTCTTGCTGGCATAAACTTGTGGAAAGAAATTGGGTATAATTTACCCCTCCCTTGCACTGTGTTTAATGTGTCATTTTGAAAGCTACACTGGTGAACTCTTTCACCTTCACAGATGTCAGGTCATTTGCCTGTAAATGTTGCTCCCCACAGTGATTGGAAAAAGGCCCTAATCTAAAGAATGCCCCAGAAGTTGAAGGTACAAAACAAGCCAGGTTGTATGTTCATCGATACTGATATGGAAGTAGAAGAATGTCTAAGTAGAATGTCCAATTGAGTGCACTGCAGTCAACTTTATAAGATGAATACAAACTTATCAGTCAGGTCTGACAGGAAAATATTCTTTTCATTAAAACCTTACATGATAGTATATCTCTGAAACAGTCTCAAGAGAGTCTGGCTAGCGGCTATGCCTAAATTGTTCTCTGCTTGCTAGGATAGGGTTTCTATAGAACCAGGCTTAAGAGCAAAATTCTGTATGTGCACTCTGTGACTACAGAGAGAACATCAGTCACATTTCAAGGCACATTTCCGAAGCATTAAGGTCACGGAGGATATTTTCTGTTTGATAGATATACTTGACAGCCTTGACCCATAACTGCTATAGTCTGCAAGGACACCATGCCAATTTAAACCAGCTGAGTCAGATGCTGGTCGCCCACTGTTTGCTACAGTTAACATGTAATACTTGCTGTTACATAAGCAAGGACTATGGCTATGCCAGGCGTTTCCTGGGGCTTAACAAGCAGCTGTGATCCCATGACAATCCCAACAATTCTCAGCTGGCCACTAATCCACAAAAATGCTCTGTCCCAAAGGCTTATTGCTTTTACAGGTTTTTCACAATCCTCTTTCAGCATGTGGACATATCAATATAGCCCTCAACAGAAAGCCAGGTAGTTGCCAGGAGCTGCAGTAAAATAGTTACGCTGTGGTGATAGTTTCTGCTGGGAAGTAAGTGTTAAAACTGAAGACGTTCGCTACTAAGCAAAAGTGATCGGGTTGTCTTATTTTACAGAATAAGCAAGAAATGCTGATGTTATTTTATATGCTTACATTATAGAACAATACGACCTGACAGCGTTGTCCGTTCAATTTACAAAGCCACTGGCTGTTCAGATAATCCTAACCACCACGTGATCTACTTGGAGCACGTTGTTGTGCGCATCACTATTACTCACCCTCGACGTGGAGACTTGGCAATTTACCTAACTTCTCCTTCCGGAACTAGGTCACAGCTCTTGGCCAACAGGTATAGTATGACAACGCAACTTCACAGTCCAGTCAGCATGCAGAGCCTGCACTGTGTTTCGAGCATCAGCAAAGAATAGTCACGTCATTACAGTAGGTTTGCTGACAGACACAGGCTAATCATTTTTTCAGAGAGAGATGTAGAAAATAAAGTGCAAATTAACTCAAAGACGTCAATCTCTGTCTTTATCAGTAGAAGAGTAAGCTGTAAATCTGTTGAGGATCATCATCTTTAAAACAAAGATTAGTCAATTTTCATAGTCCTGTGTGGCTCACCAATTATTAGATGGATGGGAAATTTGAAGAAAATAGCAACAGGCTGAGTGTTACAGAAAGAAACTGAAGCTGAATGGAAGTGTGCTTCTACATACTATTGGCACTTATTTTTCATGTCTCTCCTTTCTTATCCTTTTTTCACTAGTAATAAAAAATCAGACAGAATAGTAATTCTCTACTACTATTTTCTTTAAGCTTTGTGAATATGGTTATGACTCCTGGTGTTGCCAATTTCCATCCTATTCTTCAGGACTTTTAATGAATTGGGTCTTGCCTGCTTTCCAGACATTCACATCTGTATCATCCCAGCCAGATTTGCCAATACAGTGACTATCAAGCCCTGGAAAATTGCATGTCTTCGTGCCCCTCAGCAGTAGAATGACCTATCTTTCCTCTTGAGAGGAAGGAGCTATTTTGGAAACAGGTGGAGCTCCGATGGATTTGGTTCTGATTCAGATGTAAACCAACATTTTCATTAGAGATGAGGTTAATTTAAAAGAAAAGATGTACTGAAAATGTTTTTGAAGCTATAGACATTAATGCATCAAATGGAGAGCAAGTTGTACCAGAATTTTGGGGCCCTCTGGAATATCTCCTGTGTTTCATTTTGGGTGCCATCAGTGCCTTGCTGATAGAACACATGGGCATAAACATCTACATATCTCCCTGCTACAGTGAACAAAGAACTTGCCCTTTGCTAACTGTGACAAGGCAGATTTCTACCCTCTAAACAGTTCTGAATTAGGCTTTTGTTTTCTATTTGAACAAATTCCTCTTTAATTTTCTATTCTATTTTTCATGCAACCATTCTTCCGTGCTTCAAAATGAGAAGGTCTAAAACTCCTCCACCTAGGTATCCAAACAAAACAATCTCGTGTAAACCCAGTGGTCTTAACACAGCTAACTTTTGGCTTTAGGCATTCATGTCTTGCAGTTGACTCACAGCAAGTGGGAGATAAAGACATTCCAGCATTCACAGTTCACCTCTGGTGATGACTGGTATGTGGAATAGGTACAAAGTTTAATTCAATCAGTCTCTGTAACCCATGCACCTTAGAAAGTAATTTTCGATACCTGTGGTAGAGAGAATGCAGAAGTATATATTAAAATACAGTAATGTTCTGCTGTTTCTTATCCTGTATTATCAGAAGGCTAACCAGAAAACAAAGAAACCTGAAAGGCCTTTTAGGGATTCACCATTTTGAAAAACTAAATTATTGATGACAGAGCAAATACTCGTACAGTCACACCAGGAATTCCTTTCCCATGCAAGATTCAGAGGTATACTGACTTATCAGTCACATATGGATGAAACAAACTCACAGATCTAGAGTACTAATATTAAGGAATAAATGTATTTTGCAAATTCTAGGTCTGAAATACCTAGAGACTTCACAAGCCCTTTCTTTTGGTGAAGTGGTGGATATGGGCACAGTACTTTTCAAAACAATGTTTGAAGGCTTGTTTTATTTGGTCTTGCTGTAAGAAGTCTTACAGCTTAGTGGTCTTGCAATTAGTATACTGAGTGCTGCTGGGTGTATATGTACATTTATGCATTATGTTATAAAATGAAATTCAGAGCAGAAGTGTTGTTATTTGCTGACGTGAGAATGTATTTAATTTTGAGGCATTTGATTATTGAAGTGTTAATCATGAGGGCATCAGAATAAAGGCATTCAAGTACAAGTAGCACGTAGGGATGTATTAGCAAAAAGCAGTCTGGTGTTTTTTTTCTAGAGGCAAAGGTCCCAGAGGCTGCTGTACATTGCTACTACCTGACTGAGACGCTTTTCTCAGACATACAAGACCTTTTAATGCACATGTACATGATTAATAGCAGCAATACCAGCTGTTTTTACTGAACCCAGGGAAAACCTCATTGCTTTACCATTACTCATCTGGGTTTAATTTGAAACAGTTTGCTGGTAAAATGTCTTAAAGTGCAAAAGGTATATTTTACACATGTGCACTTCTTCTCCACCAATTCTGGGAGAAGAGTCATTGAGTAGTTTCTGGTGCATTGACGAGCAGGTCCCTCAAGGCAATATCTGGCCTTTTTTCTGCATATTTTATCCTTAATGTTGGCATCCCCTGAAATGACTTCAGTAAGAAAACTTGTTAGTCAGAGGCGATGTGGATTCCTCTGCAGGCATTTGGTGGATTACACTGTCACTGGCTTGAGCCTCATGTGCATTCTTCAAAAACTGCATTACAGGGAACATCTGCTTTGTTGTTTGGAAAGTACTAAACATGATTACATTGGATGTACTGCAACAGAGCAAAATACAGGCTTGGAAAGTGCTGGCTGCTGTGAGGATGAGGCTACAGTTAAGTCCAAAGGGGAACAGTATCCCCTTTCTGAAAACAATTGGCCATTGGATTTGGCAGCATCGTTTTCTGAGTGTTTTTGAGACATACTAAGATCAGTACAAACAGACACTCAGTACAGGGGGCCATGGAGGAGAAGCTAAATAGAAAAAGGATAGAAGAAGCAAACTTGGGGCTCGTTTGTCTCCCACTGAAGTTATGGTTTGTTTAATTCTTGCCCTTTAAATTTAAAGCAGCTGCTGCCATTCGAACTGCGTAACTGAAATTTTTTAGCCACGTGGTGGCAAGTTTCCAGGCCACTGGCTTCTTATGCTTATATGGCACTGACATTAATAATACCTCTGTTCAACAACAAAGGGAAGTATTTTCATGACCATCTTTTTCCTATAATGAAACCTTAGATAATCAGTAAATTTTGATAATACCCCTCTCCACAGAAAACTCTTAGATCAAAAGTGAGGTATTCTCATCTAATCTTGCTTGCTAGATCACTTCATAAAAATTCTTGGTGATTAGAAGTAGAGGAAACCTTTCTCTATAGGAGGACATTTTGATTTCTGGACCAGTCCATCTTACATCTTTACTGCAGTTTACACATTAGACTCTAATATCAAAAACATTTTATGTATCCAAATATGAAGAAAAGGATAGGGCCAACTTTCACACTGAGTCTCACTGTTACAGTAACTGAAAGCGACATTCTGGTGATATTATTAAATCCAAGATGAGCAAACAATAATCCTTTACTTTGTAGTATGTCCATGGGATGAAGCACTTCTCAGAAAACTGTTTCTTGCAACTCTTACCTGCTATATTTTATTTCATTCAGGTTGTTTACATCTTTTAGTTTAGTATAGTTTTGATTAGACATCCTACTAACTTTCTACCACCCATTCTTTGAACTCTTGCAATTGCAACATTGATACATCTGAAAAATGATTGGAATGTTTCTTTTGTTATACCCTGCCAGTATTAACATTAGGGTGAAGAGCTCAGGGAATACTAGAGACCCAACATCAATAAATTTAAAACAAACAAACAAACAAATAAACAAAAAAAAAAACAGATAAGCTTTTTTTATATCGAAGAGGAAAAAATTACTGTTGATTTGTCCACCTCTGCAGGAAAGACTAATGGGGTTTATGTGCAAAAGAGTAAATGAATGCATCTAAGTGACACTATCCTCCATATAACTCTAAAATCTATCCTGGAACATGCTCAAAGGTAAATGTGGAAGAAGAATGAAGTGCAATATATCTGAGATTTAGAATGACACGCGCCTTTCTTTCGTGACTGACAGTAGTAAAGAATTAATCAGAGGGTTCTGCAGATTAGGCATGTATTGGCTTATAGAATTCAGTATTTCTAGGTCAGTTATAGCAGAAAATTAGAACCCATAATTAAAATTTTGAAACAATTTTCTGTAGTAGAAGTGGGAGTGAGAACAAATGGATAAGCACATATTTAGGATCCAGTTAAATGTCTTAGCTTTTGAGTTTTGTATTAAACAAAAAAGAGAAGCAGTGTAAGACATACGAGAGGAAGAACACGTAGGGTTTATACATTTACACCAGCTACTATGGTGAGAATGAATGAATCTTTTCCTAGCCGTATGAAAACTAGGCACATCTCAATCTTACTACAACAGCAGTTATTGCACGGAGTTTCACTTGGAACAGGTTGGATTGTATGGAGTCAGTCTACCCTGATGCCCTTACCCTAATCAGTTATCCCTTTCAACCTACCTGACTCACCAGGATAGGAAAAGTCCATATATGGCACCAAGTTCATTCATGCTCTTTCGTTAGCATTCTGCTCACTCTGTTTACAGTGAGGTTTCTGAAGACCTATGTATTAGTAAGAAAGCACACAGCTTTTTAGAAGACATCTGTAAGCATCAGCCACACAGCTGGCTGAATAGTACAGCGTGTGGAGCTCAGCAACACGACAGGTCTTTAAGTCATGACAGAGCATTTCATGCTGATATGTGTAATCCCTAGGGACAAGCCCTCCATAGTTAAAGATGATGGTTGCTGTTCTCTCCGCTACCTCAGACTGGCAGGCATTGTACCCTATTGTTCATGCTACTCTTCTCCAAACAAGTTTTTCCTGAAAGCTCAGACAGAGGACTCCATTGCTTCAAAAAGTTAACTGCAATAACCAAATGTGAAGTGTAAATTTAAGGGGAAAAAAAGAAAAAAAAAAAAGATGCATATGCATACATTTTAAATAAATCTTCTTTGGGTACATCCAGAAGTTTTAAGTTATCTTCCCTGACACAAGTAGGTGAGAGAGCTTCTGAGGTACCTGTGTGCCCTCTGATCATTTCTTTGTTTTCCTGACTAGTTAAATGCAGGTGGGAAGTACTGCCTGGCTGAATGCTTTGGTTAAGTTTGGGCTGTCTGCAGTTCTTCAGGGGTTACATCTCCCAGGGGACAGGTGGTTGAGCCCTATGGAGAAGAGCTGCTTCAAGGAGAACAGCTGACCAAAGCGTCACAGGTGTACAGCTCAGAAAGACTCTGTACTTCTTTCAAGATATAAGCTCACTTTAAGTGTTGTGGCCGATTAGACCAGTAGACAAGGACTGCTTCACCTGTCAGGCTGCCAGTTTAGTAGGCTGGAGCCCATCATAAACACAGACTGCTGTTACAGAGAAGAAAATAGCCTTGTTTTGCCAGCTACTCCACTACTTGCAGTCCCAGCCATCAGCCAGTGCAGGGTATATGTTTCCCGGCTCTCGTTCTGGTCAGTTGAATATACATAGTATGGCTGTCAGTCAGATGCAGCTGCACATTCTGGGATTGGAAAAAGACCTGGATAATAAAAACTGACTCCTTTATGCATTTACCTTTTATTGTTTTTGATGGGTGATTGTGGTGTCACCAAATGGATCTTCCACCCTAACTGCTTTTTCTCACACAAAGGGGTTTGTTTCACAACTTAAAACATCTACTTTCTGTGCATTTTGGAGCTTAGAGATTCTTTGCTAAGTAACTGAAACTTTTTTTTTTTTTTTACGCTGATAGATTTAACTGAGAGACTGGCCTTGTGTTCCTAATTGTGGAATCTCCTAAAAGTGGCTAATTGTCTTCCATTAGGTCTAAAATTTGATTACAAATGAATATTTCTGGTTGAAGTTATATACTTAAGTAGAAAGGTAATGCAATTTCTAGGCTGAGCTGGTGGTAGTAGAAGAGGCCAAGACTCTTAAATTTATTTTAAGGAGATAAGTATTTTACTGTATGCTCTGTAAAATACATGTTCTCATATAGACCTACATATGGTGTGTTATGAGTGTGTCAAAAAAAATCTGAGAAAAAAAGAGTCATTATCTTTCAATGCAATGCTATTCACCATATGCAGCAGCGCAAAATTAGTTTCTCTGTAGACAGTCATGTCTGCATCCCATCACATCCAACCTAACTTGAACGTGCTTTACTGAGAAAGGTCACCTGGGTACAACAGATCTGTTGTTCTATTGTGGTTATGTCAACAGATAAGTTATAAAGAATCAAATGCTGGCACTCACTTTGGTACTTAAAAACATGTTACATGGATGAGTGCAGGTGTTGCAGATGTATATGAGTGTGGTCATAAAAATTATTGGATTATTCTAAGCATCTTGTTTAACTAAAAATCTTAATCTACAATAACCAGGAACAGTCAACTAACAATTCATGAGACCGCATACTAGTAATTTACTAGTCCATGAGAAGCTATGTATAAGTGTGTCCTTGCTATGAATTCTGACTTGGCATCAATCTGACAAATAACAAAATCAATTAACCATCTGGACTGGCTCCAGGATCCTTAAAAGAAGCTGTTCCATATGTATTTCTTTCTGAATATGGAAAAATACACCTGAACGTTTTTGTAACTATTTCAATCATTTCGCCCTTTCATTTAACACCATTGAAAGGGAAATTCAGGATCTTTGATTTGAGAGTTTAGTGCATGAGCAGAGCAACACAAAAACACTTGGACCATTGAGTTTACACAACTTGCACTTGCAGATAACCTCAGAATCAGTATTTCTACTTTTTTTATCTGTTCTTTTGATCTGTCTGTAGCTTTTTGACTCATTTGCAGACTCATTTGTAGAAACAAAACTCATACATGAAAAGATTTTAGTTTAAACCTTACTTCATAAAATTCAAATCTTTCCCAAAAAAGTTTAGGGAAGTATTCTTTCCAAAAACTAGTCCACTGTCTATGAAGTAATATTACTGTTTTTTCCCAGTTTGTATGTATGGATATATGAAAGCTTACATTTTCAGCCATAGCATATTTTAGGTAGAAGTGGTTTTTTTTATACATTAGATAGAGTCATAAGGGATTTTTGTCTCTTTTTCCCCAAATGACTTAAAGGAGTGATGCAATATTGAAATGAAAATCCAATAGCATTTTAAAATATTAGAAGTTGACATGCAGACAACTTTAAATACAAAATACTATGGGAAATATTGAACTAATTACAGTAAACAGTGCTTTTATATGTATGAATAGAAGCCAAATGAATATAGAATTTATAATATAATTGTGCAGTATTTACATAATACTATATAATTTTGTTACAATGTCAAAGAGGGATATTGATGCCTTGACTGTTTAATAGTGTGTTCAGAAACAAATAATTAGTTACCAGCAAAGCACCATATGACAATTTGACTAACTGTTGGAAATAACCTACATAATGACTTAAATTGAACATACCCACATGCAGACTCTGGGTAGTAACTGGGTAATCATTTCTACCCTTTCAGTAAATGATGTGTGCTGTGTGTTTGTGAAATTTGCTGTATTCAAGCAACTGAATTAACAGTGACATGAAACAGACCAATTCTGATGGCATAACATATACATATGTATATAATATTTATGTACCGAACTACATGAGAAGAAAATCTCACCCACTTATCAGTGAAAATGAAGTCTAATTTTAAAGGTATATCTAGATTTCAGTGTAATGTTATCAACACTAATAAAAATGAGTACTATTTGTAGGCAACCATTCAAGCCAGGAAAAGGTTGCACAAGTGAGAGAGTGAAAATCAGCTATATGCTGAGTCCGATAAAGTGATTCATACATACAGGTCCATACAGGACCTATTGAAGTGAGCAGTGGATATGTAGACCCATGACAGATTTGGCCCCATGTTTTTGACTGACCAAAGTTTTCAGCCAAAAGTACAGTATTTTATTCATATCCAGTCTGAATGTTTTTTACAAGAACTTGACACATACAGTGCTACAAAAGTATCTTACTTTCCTAATGTTTGCCTGCTCAACTTCACCACCTTCTGAGACTAAAACTCGAAATGTGCTTAGAAAAGAACAATAAAGAAACAAGTGAGTGTAAAACATCATAGCATTTTTGTAGTCCGATACTAGATTTTTCTGCATTCTATGGAAAAGGTTTCAAATCCATTGTATTTTCTACTGTAGAGATCATTTTTAATGAGAAGTATTTAAACATTACTGTCACCAGTGAAATTTCCACATGTAAGGACCAAGGTAAAATATTGACAAATACATATACATAAATATATATGCACATATATACAGATATTTCTTTCAAAGGTGAGCAGTGACATTTTATTAAAGGCAACAGCTTCCATTAGAGTGCACATCCCATCAATAGCTTTTGGGGTACCAAGAAAGCACACTGTGAGCACTGAATAAAAGTGCAAATTCTCCTGTGTCTTTCCAAAGTTTCAGTAATAAATTCCAATTTTAGGCAATAAAATATCTGCCCAGTCCTCCTCCTTCCTCCACCAGATCAACATCACATTGCAGATTCTGAACTGGGCCCCTGTACTAGAAATTATTGTAATCTGGGCCTGAGCTCCAACCTCTTCACCCAAGACCTAAGTAATTAAAATATAGCAATATTGTTAAATGAAACCATCAGATGACATTAGTCTCTCAGTTTTACCCAAACTCTATCCTGTCACGTGTTTGAAGAGGGTGATAGCTTGGTCATTTGAGGTTTGAGACCAATGTCTCCGTTACATTTGAATTCCTCACAAGGAGTCACATATATTGAATTGTTAATATTGTCTTGGTCAGTCAATAGCTTTTATTGTTTTTAAATCTCTTTCAAATATTCCAAACCAAAGCCAAAAATAAATGTTACAGAAATTTTCCAACTTACAAGTTGCTTATATTTACATCACACTGTTAAAGCAGCGGACATGCACTTTTCCCAAGAGACATGTATCCTATTAAATCACATTTGTGATTGTTTTGTAGTGAATTCTTTTTCCATTCGATTTCACATTATAACAGATGATGACATGTAAAGAATCTCCTCCACCAAAAAAGTAAGGAAACTAGAACGTACTTGAAATATGTGTGGGAAAACCATTGTGAGTAATGTTATGTAAAGGCACGGATAAAAAAGTGGGCTAATTAACATATTATTCAAGAATTTGCAGACTTGGAGGCTTAGCACAAATAAAATGGTTCACTTAAAATAATGTCACGATTTATTCTAGGCTATTTGATCATTCCATGGAAGGATTCAAAAACTGGGAGTTTATGACTACTCATTGCTGGAGTGAAAAAGCAGCAGGTGACTGGATCTTGGAAATCTGTGACACTCCATCTCAGCTGAGAAATTTCAAGACCCCAGGTATGACTGTAGTCTTTATTTGGGCTCAGTGAATTCAGAAGAATGCTTGCAGTTGGTAATACTACCTTGACTGCTTTCCACCTTTTATTTATACCTGCAACATCTGACAGCGTGTAGATGAGTGTGAAAGCAGAGCTGTGAAGAGCATTATACTTAATTTAAGTTATAAATGCAGTCTTCGTTTTTAATGTTGCTGTTATTTGCCATTTAAGATGTGGTACTCTTGTATTTGGAACTTCGTTATGGTTTCCATAGAAAATTTCATCTTCTCAAGGGTAAAATGCCCTCTTTCTTGCCTTCAGACATGTTGCCTCAAAGTATAAAAAGAGGTTTTGACCATTTAGAGCTAGATCATACCAGATATGAATTCTTCAAGCAGAGAAAGACTCCTGTACCATCTGACAAGTTACAAGAGTCAGAGCTTTAAAGAAAACCAAATCTCTACTAGGTGCATTTTTCAAGAAAAAATGATAAAAAACTGCATGAAACTGCAAATGCCAGATTTGAAAGAAGTTATAGTATCTCCTATACAGGCATCTGTTTTCTTGGATGTTGGTTTTATTTTTTTTTTCAGACAGGTCTTCAACATAAGCTAGAGCAGCTCAGAGGTATTCGACTGTATTCATAGCACCAGTGTCTCCAACAAGTGGTTGATACAGGGCCGAAGGAGTTATTTCCATATTGTTTGCCTTTGCTTTGTATTTTTTATCCTTCCCATAAGAAAAAGAGTGGCATTTATCAGTGTTTACATAACTAGAAAATCCCACTATACAGGAGAAAGAAATTCGTGGCTCGCTATGCTAGTAGGTTTCATCATGCTCTTGTGTGTGGGTAATGTGCCCAGACCTCGCATTTGTCTACTTACTAGCTACACTCTTAGTAAGAATTTTTGAGTCTACAGACGTTCTTTTGTTTTTAATTCCCACTGCACAGTTCAGTTTCATTCACATATTTCAGCATAAGCACTTTGAAAGAAATGGAGACTGGGGGAAGAGTTTTCAAAGAGACCCACAGGACTAAATGATTACTTCTGTTTGCCGGTTTTGAGAAATGAGTATATAGTTCCCTTTGGACCTACTGAAAATTTCAACCTTAGAAACCATTGTGAAATAGATACATTGTATACAGACAAAAATTGCACTGTTTATGCATGAATACTGAGTGTAGTCCTTCCTTTAGAGCCTCACATCAAAGTAGGTGGAAACCCTTTAATAAAAACAAAGGGAAAATATCACTTAAGCAAGTAATCTAGAGTAAAACATGTTAGAGAGATAAATACTACTAATATATTGGAATTTTTGTGTCCCCAAATCTACATTTACAGTTACACTGACTGGACAGCATGTCACAAAGTTATCATATTACATTGGAAGTGACAAATCTGGTTGATTACTGCTTTCTGATAGCTAAAAAATAATTTTAAGAATTCAACTATGAAATATTATATTTAGGACTACAATAACATTAGCAATATAATTAGTTTATAATTCAGTGAACTACAAGGTACATTACATCTCAGCTATGTGAACTTAAAAATCATTCAGGATTTTCTAACTGATTTCCTAAAAATCAGTTCTGAATTTTAAGACATATATGTTAACTTAAAGTACTTGAAGCCATAAAAATGTTCTTTGTACATAAAGAAACACTGACTAAAATGTGAACTGAAGTGCTTAAAAGCTCTGTGTTTTAAAATAAGAAAGACTAGCATGATAGGACACATGCATGTATTTGTCTTTTCTAAAAGAATGTTAATTGTGTCAATTCTGCTTTGTCCAAGAAATGCCCATTAATATTTCTGCAACCAGATAAGGAGATGAAATATATTTTCTTGGTTGAAATTTAGTTTGTTGAATTATTCATACTGAACTGAAGGCTATGTGCAGTTCACCTGTTCAAGGTAAACATGCCTCTCTTAGAGGAGTTAGTAGTGCTGGGAGGGCAGCTCGTCCAGGCTCTCCTGCAGCTTGGAAACTCAGTAAGACTATTTCCACTGTGACTTAGAGAAAGCCAGGGCACAGGAGGAATTCTAATATAGGAACATGGCATTGTCCAGTCTTAGAATCATAGAATCATAGAATCATAGAATATCCCGAGTTGGAAGGGACCCATAAGGATCATCGAGTCCAACTCCTGGCCCTGCACAGGTCTACCCAAAATTTTAGACGATGTGACTAAGTGCACAGTCCAAACGCCTCTTAAATTCAGACAGGCTTGGTGCAGTGACTACTTCACTGGGGAGCCTGTTCCAGTGTGCAAAACAACCTTCTTCCTGTTCCAAGTGGAGTATAGGCCAAATTCAGCTGTTTTTTTTTTTTNTTTTTTTTTTTTTTTTTTTTTTTTTTTTGTACAAAAGTAAACCTTCTCATTTCAATATTATGACAAAATGGAAGTGGTGATTGTCTATCTAAAAAATCTAAGACACAGATCAGCCTCACCCAACTATGGCTGAAATCAAGGGAATTGAATGAGAATTTTAGTTCTTTAGTTCTGCTCTTCATTAGCTGAAATTATGTTCTGTTTAATGCAGCAGATGATCAGATAGGCGATCTCTCTGCTCTTTAAAAAAGTCTCTCTGCCTGTCTGGCCACCAAATCAAATTCTCTTATTGCCTGCCTAAGTCGTCTGCATAACCTGATTTTTTTCTGGGGGGGATGCTAAACCAGCAGTCATAACCCAGTTTTTCTGAAACCTGGTACTGAATATGAGGCACATAAGTCCCTACTGTTAATCAGTGTTATTTTCAAAATCGCTGAGCAGCAAACAACTTCTTATTAAAGTTCATGATAACTCTAGGATGGTCAGTATCATCTAAATGTCAATTGTACACTCAAGAGTTTAACTATAAGCATAGCATTTTGAAAATCCCAATTATCATCCTCTAGAGCTCTGAAAGGAAATAACAACATTGTCAGTACTTACAAGTCCTACGAGGAGCGGTTGAGGGAGCTGGGGTTGTTTAGTCTGGAGAAGAGGAGGCTCAGGGGCGACCTGATCGCTCTCTACAGGTACCTTAAAGGAGGCTGTAGCGAGGGGGGGATTGTTCTCTTCTCCTATGTGTCAAGTGATAGGACGAGGGGGAATGGGCTGAAGTTGCGACAGGGGAGGTTTAGGTTAGATATTAGGAAAAATTTCTTTACTGAAAGGGTTGTGAGCCATTGGAACAGGCTGCCCAGGGAAGTGGTCGACTCACCATCCCTGGATGTATTTAAAAGACATTTGGATGCAGAGCTTGGAGACATGGTCTAGTGGAGGGCTTGTTAGTGTTAGGTCTTAGGTTGGACTAGGTGATCTTGAAGGTCTCTTCCAACCAAAAGATTCTGTGATTCTGTGATTCTGTGATTCAATATTCACTTCATTGTATCTGCTCTGATCATTACTCACCATGGCTTTACGGTGGTAAAAGGTTCTTAGGAAAGTGGCATTAATTGCACATTAAGAAAACAGAGCAAAATTTTCAGTACCCTAAAAGCGGTACTCATTAAATATATTTGGAAAAGTAGACAGACTACACAGAACAGAACCATACCAGGTTTTTTTTGTACGTCCAGAGAATTTTCAGTGCTTTTGAATTTGATAGAGGAGAGGTATCAAACAGCAACTACATAATTAATTGTAATTATTTACTGAGAAGGAGACAGACAAAAAATCAATGATTTTCAACTCCATCTTGCACTAGTATTCCTGAAGCAGACGGGAACCTCTCTGGCTTGAAGAACAAGTTAGGGTAGCTCTTTATCTTTGTGTGTACTGGAACCCCCTGGTTTATCCAACAGGTATCTTTTACAGCCCTTTTATGTCACCAAGACAGTCTAAAGAGACCAGCTACATTTCCAGCCTTAGACCTTAAAGCCTGTTCCTGCACACTCCTCTTTTATATGAGTCATTGCATAGGTCTTACTGATGTATTGATTTCTATACTTTATGCATACTTTTCTCAGTGCTACAGTGGCTAATCATATGGAACTGATTTCTTTTGTTCTGTGAGGAATAAAGTCTAAAGATCCAACTCTGGAAGAAAAGGGACAACAGGGCTAGGGGATGTGGAGAAGGTAGACCTTCCCAGCCAAGCATGGTGGAGGAAGCTGATATGCTCAAGGAATCTTACTGGAGAGTTTATTCTTTATTTTCTTTTTACCTCAGTGTGAAATACTGCTTTAAACTGCTTAGGTTTTTACATCCATTTGGATTTCACAAGATGCAGTCTGGTTGTGAGTTTAGATCCTGGTTCATTGAATACTCTTTGGTAATACGTCACCCAGCTTTCTAGATTTGTGCTTGCCTCATAGTGAAAGTTGTCCTATAACACTTACATTCAGAAAGTTTTGAAAGTGTCTGCCATATATTCATAGTGGCTAAACTTAGCTTTTTGGTCATGTTAGGGTTAGTCTCCACACTGAGCAGAATGTGAAGTAAACAAACGGTGCTTAAATACAATTTATGGTGCCTCCCCAGTTTATCACTGTAGCCTGCAGTTTATCACATTGATATCACCATCATGCCTGTTTCTTGTTTCTTTGTGTGCATGTGTTTGTTTAGCTATTGAAAGGTCTTATAATTAAGAGCTGCAGTTTTCCTGTAATCAAATTGAGAACAAAGAGCCAACATGTCATCATATCCCTGCATGGGCAAGGTAATGCCACATCTGTTACCCGTAAAGAAATGCAGGGTCCAGTTCATAAAAGTAGTGCATGTGATTTCTGCATTTAATTCTGTAGAGTTTATAGAGGTGGACATGTGCTTGCTGTGAAACACTGTGATATACCCTTTCTCCTGTACATACAAAGTGGAACCTCTGTTACGTACTAAATACAAGCAGGGTAAGGGATTATTCTAGCCAAACTAAATGATGGAAGCAGCCAAAAATGGGCAAAGAAAGATTTTGGCTTAAATGTGCACACTTTGTTTATTCATTATACAAGCGTGTGTATATGTATATATAATTATTTATTGAAATATTTTCATTGTGCAAATTAAACCTGCCTTGAGGCAGACTTCATTTATTTGCTGGCAAGTCACATGAATTTTTTCCCTCTTTATTTACTGAACCATTCTTAAAAGGCAGCTAATCTCTTGAGAGACCCTGCGTTATTCCCCTTCCTGCTCTTTTGCATTAGATATATATTGAAGGCTCCAATTCTTCCTGCAGGTATGTTAGTACAAGCCCTTTCATATGTGTAAGGTCCAGACAAAACAATACACTGTGCCTGAGAAGCATCAGTGCCTGTGGTTATTTTTAGTGGGTCCTTGCAAATATTTTCTTCTAGTATTCAGTGTTTTTACCAGTGTTCTGGAAGAAAAATAAAATCAACACTTGGAAACTTTAGTGATCATTGGAGAATAATAATGACAAGGAAGAAAAGATTAGAGTAACGAAGCAAAACACACGCTTTTCGATTGCATCCAATGTATTATGGTCAATATGCTGTGGAAGTGGGTTAAAACACAGAAAGGACAGAGACTGTATATAGAGAAGCCGTATTTTTGAAAAGGCTGTGAAGATGACTGCATGTCCTCTTAAACATGAGCTCCCTGTGTGACTCCTTTGCTAAAAAGAAAAGTGCCTTTAAGAACCCCACTGAATCACTGTAAAGAACGTTGAGAGGTAGCCTGATCCCCATGTGTCTATACAGGCAGAAAATAGGCGATTTGGGTATTTTTAATCTAATGGGGACTAAAGAGCCAAATGGTTGTGAGCTAGAGCTGGGATAAGACAAACTGAAAATAAGGTGTATACAGTTTGACAGACAGGGTCATTAGCCAGTAGTCATTACCCGGCAGCAGGTGTGGTAGATGCTTGATCAGTTAATTTTTAAAATCAGGTTCAAATGTCTCTTTAAAAGTAATGCTTTATTTCAGCTACAAAAATGTGGAAGTTACTCTATGAAATGTTTATGTGAAATACCCTTTACTATAGTTTCTTCCTAAAAAAAAAATGAGTATAGAACAGAGGTTTCATATGAAGCGTAGAAATTTCTATCACATAAGGATTAAATTGAGTTGGCAAGAGACAATGAGATAACAGAGATTCCTATCTTTCACCCCAATATAAACCATTTAAAATAATTGGGTTATTATCTGCAAGATAGATTACATTCCTCAGTGAAAGGAGATTCCTCAGCATAGAGTAATCTTGACAAATTAAAGAGTTGGTCAATCACCAACCACATAAAATTTAACAAGAGCAAGTGCCTGATTCTGCACCTGGGAGAGGTCAACCCTGGCTGTACGTACAGACCAGGGCAGGAAAAGCTTGAAAGCAGCCCTGTAGAAAGGGATCTGGAGGTTTTGGTCAACAGGAAGTTGAATATGAGCCAGCAGTGTGCCCTGGCAACCAAAAGGGCCAACTCTGTCCTGGGGTGCATCAGGCATGGCATTGCTAGCTGGTCAAGGGAAGGAATTGTCCCGTTCTGCTCTGCTCTGGTGTGGCCTCTCCTCGAGTTCTGTGTGCAGTTTTGGGCACTACAATATAAGAAAGACATAAAACTATTAGAGAGTGTCCAAAGGAGGACAACCAACAAAGATGGGAAAGGGTCTACAGGGCAAGACATATGAGGAGTGGCTGAGGTCACTTGGTTTGTTCAGCCCAGAGAAGAGGAGACTGAGGGGAGGCCTCATGGCGGCTTGCAGCTTCCTCACGAGGGGAGCGGAGGGACAGGCGCTGATCTCTGCTCTCTGGTGACAGCGACAGGACCCGAGGGAACGGCATGGAGCTGTGACAGGGGAGGTTCAGGCTGGGTGTTAGGAAAAGGTTCTTCACTGAGAGGGTGGTTGGGCACTGGGACAGGCTCCCCAGGGAAGTGGTCATGGCACCGAGCCTGCTGGAGTTCAGGAAGCATTTGGACAGTGCTCTCAGATGTAGGGTTTGATTTTTAGGTAGTCCTGTGTAGAGCCAGGAGTTGAACTTAATGATACTCGTGGGTCTCTTCCAGCTCGGGATATTCTATGAAATATCTGGTTTTGCTTATTGTTACTTACTGTATGAAGGATGAATGTAAAAGCAAAGAGATAATATATTGTCTTGGTCATGTCAATGAAGTATCCCAAATGACATTGGTAAAAAGGCAGAAAAATATCTTTTAAAGGTCAAAGTAATTTGCTTGCACAGATTGAGAAGGTCAAAGTGAAGAATATGCAAACTCAGATTATTGAGTATAAATATTGAGTTTAAAACGAAAGAATATAAATGCTGCTTGAATTTAATTTTATATGAAGTACATTAAGTGATTTTCTTGATAAGAGACATACCTGGATTACATTTTTTGAAAACAAAGGTTCAAAGGCAAGAGTATTTTAACCACAGGACAGCCTCCAAAAATAGAATCTTTCAAATTCAGAAAAAAATATTCCCTGTTCCCCTATTCACTATCTCTTCTGAGTCCTTTGCCCTTTTGGGGAATTAATTCACTGGGGAGTGTAGACATGGAGGTAAAGTGTGGATATTCACATTGCATTCACTTTGCATCATGACAGCTTGGATTGATGACTCAGTATAGATTCGTCTTTATATTCTTCCACAAAAAAAAAAAAAAAACAAGCAAAAAAACAAACAAACAAAAAACTTAGAAGTACTTTAATACTTCAGGCAGGAAAACATTTTTTCTTTTTTCATTCAAGTACCGGGAGAATAAAATATTAATAACAAACTCAGAAAATGCAGTGATGTATCTGCAAAATAACTAGGCCAAACAAATAAGAAATTATGCTTGTTTGGGTGGGGAAGTTGATGTTCTACCATGGAGATTTTAAAAGAATTTGTTTCCTGTTCACGGAGATATATCCCATAAGCCAGTGAAAAGTACTCCTGAGTAATGAACAAAATGTAAACCCTTTCTTAAGTCAGAATTCTGAATACAACTAGTTAGCTAAGAGATCTCAAATATTAATAACTGGATAATTAATGAAATTAAGTGAAATCTATAGCCAAAAAAAAAAAAAAAATCTTGTTGAATACCATTCTGTGATTCTGTGATATAGATTTTCCAAATAGCTGTATGGCCTGAGTTCTTTGTTTATGGTTTATATTGAGTTCAACCTACGCAAACTTTTAGTAGACTTACAAGAGAGGAGAGTGCAAAAAAAAAAACACCGTGTAAAATCTGATTGAAGAAAGTATGCTTTCTTAGTTTATACTGAAGCAGAGATTGCACTGTGTATGTTAAACTAAGGAAACTGATTTCAAAAGCAGTCTTCCATAGCTACTCAGAGATCATGTTCACAAGTGATATGTTTTGTAAGACAGAGAAAGTAAGAAATGGTTTCTAAAACTAGTTTTTAAATACTTCTAGGCAAATTGAAAGAGTGGTCCCTAGTACTGTATGGAACATCCATCCAGCCATACTCACCAAGAAATGATTTTCCAAAAGTGGAAAGAGTGCGCTCCAGTCCAGTTGAAGATCCTACAGAAGATTATGGAACAGATGACTATTCAGGTGCGTACATTCACTTACTCTGTGCATTTACTGACCTAAGACTCTGCATATATAAAATTATTTCTTTCATTGTACTTCATATTGTCGATATCTGGTCAGACATTGCTAAGACTCCTGGATTACTTACTCAGTATGTGCTCTCTTCTATGTTTTGTGTCTCTCAGTCTTTTTGCATTGATTGAAGACTAGGATTCTGGCCCCACAGCAGGGTCTTTGGCCTTTCATGTCTGGGAAACAATTAGATGGTACCAAAAGTTACCAGAAAAATAAAATAGCCAAACAGAAATACAATCAATACTTTGAGCCTTTCGTGGATTTTCTCTGACTAGAAGAATAAGGTTATATTTATATTTCATCTGTTTAGTTAGAAATGCAGTGGCAAAACTGATAATAATTATGTGCAGGATTTATGGTATTTATAAATGGGAAAATTAATATAGAAGGCTAGAACACTGTGCTGACAGAATGTTTTGCAAAAATAGGGTTTCATCAGGATGATCTTCTCAGGGTATGGAAGTAGTGGGTGTTCAGTGAATTGGTTTCTTAATTTAAGATCAGAACTATTTGTTTCATAGTTTAAAGTTATATATATATACATTTCATCCTTATGAGTTTTATACAGTTTTATATTTTTAAGCTACAGTTAGCGTGCTATGAAGAATGCACTGCTTTTCATATAAATATATGTATATATACATATGCACACACATATATATGAAGAACATTGTTTTCTACATCTACGTGTGTTGTTTCTTGTTGATCCCCATAGAAGTTTTTCAATCTTTTCATTAGACTTTAGCAGATTCAGATTTTTGGTGCTACAGAACAGGTCAAATTGGCAGTTTCCTACACGTAATCCAACAATGTCAAGAGCATTATGTAGATAGTTAGGTCTGATGAATCTTAAGTATAGCTCCTACGAGCCAACAGCAGGACAATGTTCAATTTAGAAGTTTCATTAGAGTCTTCTGCCACAGCATGTCAGACACACAGTCCCTTTTTTTGATTGAGAACTGCTGAACTCCTTGTTTTGATAGGTGATGAAACACTACTATCTCTGCTGTAAAGGTCACTAACTTCTTAGCTCTTGTTTTATGAAGCAAACTCACTGTAGTTCAACTTTACCTGGTATTAAGAGAAATTTCAAGGTGGCTGGCAAACTCAGGCATTTCATTCAGCAGAGAGCAATGATCCCAACACAGTTATGAGTTCACCCATGTGCCCTCATCCCCTACACAAAGGCAGGATTTGACAGTTCTCTCTTCCCTTAGCTGGAAGGAACTATTTGAAAACTATAAACATGAGTGTGGGTGAGACGGAGGACTTGCAAACAAGTGTTAGCTAAGGCTTTCGCAGCATGTAGCAGAACAGAGTGAGATGAGTCTGGTCCCTGGTAGCTGGTTCCCTTGGGCTGTGGCCGCTACAAGGACCACTTGCCCATTTGATAACCAGAATAGCTGCTGATTACATTGACCTGCTTGTGATAAGTGATGTTGCTAATCATTCCTTATTATGAATTCCAGAGGCCTTTGCACATTTCTAAATAAAATTCAGAATGATTTGTTAGTCATTAGGAAAGCATCTGTTTGGATCCAGAAATAGTATCTGGTAGATTCTACAAAGGATGCCTTGCTTGCTAAAAATTATAAATCATTGTGAATAAATATTGAGGCCAGGTGTTTAGATACTAAAAAACTTCTCTTTTCAGTTGAGCCAAATTGGACTTAAGATCAAATAGGAAAACACAATAATTGAATTCTATGTTAAAATACTGTTTTAAGGGGTGCTAAGTACTAAATGAGAAGTTTAAATTCTCTCCCTGTATTTTGGTTTTATTACAGGTCCATGCAATGCAGAATGCAGTAAAGTAGGGTGTGATGGGCCAGGACCAGATCATTGCACTGACTGTCTGCACTACTACTACAAATCCAAGAACAACACACGGTAAGACCGAAAGAAAAATCTTTCTAGATCTGCTTCATAGAATCATAGAATCACAGAATGCCCTGGGTTGGAAGGGACCTCAAGGATCATCTGGTTCCTCCCCCCTTGCCATAGGCAGGGGCGCCACCCACTAGATCAGGTTGCTCAGGGCCTCATCTAACCTGGCCTTGAACACCTCCAGGGATGGGACATCCACAACCTCTCTGGGCAACCTGTTCCAGTGCCTCACTACCCTCTGAGTAAAAAACTTCCTTCTAACCTCTAATCTAAATCTCCCCTCTTTTAGTTTAAAACCATTCCCCCTCGTCCTATCATTATCTACCCGAGTAAAGAGTCCTTCTCCATCCTTTTTATAAGACCCCTTTAAGTATTGAAAGGCTGCAGTGATTCCTCGGTGTGTATCTTAGCTTCCTTTCCTCATCTCTTTGCTGCAATCATGGATTATTGATTTTCCTCTGAATTTGACAAATTTTCTTAGGAGTTGAAAAAAAAACAACCTAGCTAATAAGAATTTCATGTACAGCATTCAAACATGCTTCCCTGAGTATTTCCCCATCTCTTGATTATTTTTTCATAAAAGGCTATATATATGATTGTGATAGCTACTATAGCTTCACCATGATTGAGTTGAACAAGATAGGAAGAGGTATAGATGGTCAAAAATGCTACTGTATGACTGTCTGACAAGGCATTTGCCAGTGAGATAGCATATGCTGTAGGAAAAAAAATGCTGAGACAGACTGATGCAATGCTTTGGAGGGTTACATGATCATTAGAAAACACGTGATCATTACAAAAGCAGCAATGCTGAGAAATACTTCTGCTTTGCAGTCATGGTCCAGGAATGTGGTGGCAGGTTATTTCATTAACGACTCTGCCTTCTCTTCCCTGCTGTCTGCAGGATCTGTGTTTCGACCTGCCCACCTGGTCACTACAATGCAGACAAGAAACGCTGTAAAAAATGCTCACCCAATTGTGAAACCTGTGTTGGAGGCCATACTGACCAGTGCATGACCTGTAAATCTGGCTACTACCTGAATGAAGTAACCAATAGCTGTATTACCAGCTGCCCTGATGGGTTTTACCTGGATAAGAGTTAGTATTTCTTATTGTTTCTTTATTATGGGCTACAGAATTGCTCTGGGGAGGTTGCTGGAATACTTGTAAGCAGGAAAATTGTGTTGAATGCATATATCTCTTATCCTACACCTCTTATTAAATTGTTGCTAAGTGTGATCAACAATCTCCTCAAAAATTAACCTAGGAATCTTCCTTGGTTTTAAAAATCATGCTTAGAGGCAGGGTGTCATTTCTGCTTGTGGGTGGGAGTAACAGTAGCAGAATTAAGGCAGTTCAGGAGCAAAGACAGCTGCAGGACTGAGCAGGTTATCGACATAAGGTATTCCCATTCCCCATTCTCCCAGATTTGAATGCTGTGGCACCACGTAGAAGAGGCGGCTGAGAAATTAACCATGATCACTGAACTGGAGCTCTGAGGAAAATAGGCTTCTTGGGTGTAAAATGTGGTTGCAATTAATGTTTCTGACAGACTTAAGTACCTGCAATGATGTGATGACCCAAGAGCAGTAATTCCCTGCCATGTGAGACACCTAGCTTCCATTTCCTCCTGTGATTGCCACACCTAATTTCTAGCTTTGGGTAGCAAAGATACTTAGATGTATATTCAAAAGTGCTTAAACTGCACTGACTTCAGTTAGCTTTAAACACATGCTTAGAAGGTAAATACGTGCTCAAAGAGCTTTGTTCAACTAGACACCTAACCTTTTGCTATCTGTGTCATGAAGCTATGTGTTCATTTCTGAGGATTAATAAAAGCAGGTACTACTTTAATTTTTCTGTTTGTCACTGTATGAGAACTACAGTGAAGGGAATTCCCTTCAAGATGGGTAGATGAAAATTTAAGATTAAGTGGGAACATCAGGTTTTTCTTCTCAGAGAGGCACTGCATCTCAAAAGAGCAGGTCTGAAGAGAGAAAGAGAGAGACATCTCTTAAAACAGGGAACTCTTGAGATGAGATGGCAGGTGTTACGTAACTTATATCTCAACTTTGTTAAGATCAGAAAAGTTTGTGCAGGTATGTTGTCTTTGAACACCAAATCAGGTAAGACAGGACAAGCTGTTTGCATGGAAGGCGTAAGAAGTAAATTGCAGGATAGTTCTGAAACATATGGCGGTCATTACTGCTTGTCCCCGCTATATGAAAAGATGATTTAAGTCCATATTATAAATAGTGAAATTAAATATAAAATTATTACAAAGATTTTTGAACAACCTCAAAGCATGATATTTCTGTAAGGGCACAACTATAACTTCAAATGTTTATAAATAAATTAAACCATTTGATGTCTGATGGAAAAAGCTAATGACAGGCAGAATTTAGCCATTTTAGTCTAGCTTGCTGCTTCCCTTCCTGATGTCAATCTAGAAAACAGTAAGTCATGTTGTATGTCCATATAATTTTATTAAATATGACTGACCGGGGTTTTCTGGGCTGTTTTTTTTTTTTTTTCCTTTGTAGATAAGATTGTTTGCCGAAAATGTAGTGAAAACTGTAAGACCTGTGTTGAATTCCAAATCTGTACAGAATGCAAACATGGCCTAAGGTAAGGAAATGATGGATGTCACTAAACACAATAGCTGAAGAGGCTTACAAGTCTGTGGATATACAATGAAGAACATCAGATAGCTATTTAATCTTGAGTGGCCCTCATTTCATGTGTTTCATTGCTGTTTAGATTGTAATATAGTATTTTCTTGTGCTACCATGTGCTGGTGTGGCCAACAACTGGTTTTTAGAAGACCTCTCATTTCAGGTAAAATAAAAGTCACAGTCATGTGGAAAGCTGGCTTCTTCACTTTTTTGACCTACAGTGTGGCAGTCAAGGATTATTTTAGAGGTAGAGATGATGAATCATATTAATCTTTCTGATTCATTCCTATGATATTTAGAAACTATTTTCTTATCTTTATTGTGTTTCTTCATACATCCAGTCATTCACTTATCTCAAGTACCTCAGGCTCAATTCTATTACAAAGTAGCGTGCACATTATATTAAACAGCAGTAGATACTTTTATTTCATAGGAGGACTTAATCATTTCTGAAACTGATAGGTAAAACCCACAAAGCATCAGTACTCATTTCAAGCTCCTTTATGAATGAATGACATTTTGATCCAAATAGCTAAGGTCAAAAATCTTACAAAATTTATGAAGGAGTGTATGCTGGCTTTATGCCACAAAAAATTATGAAGTCAGTATTCAGTATCTTTCAGAATCTTTCAGAATATGGTGTTCTGCAAGTGTTTTAACACCAAGCTTTTACATTTTGTCAAAGTGGATTTTTGTCTTTCAGGTAATAAAAGCTAAAAGTTGTTTGTTTCCAGGACATAAAGAGCTGGATTCCTTTACATTTTGTAAAGGAGTTCTTATCTCTGTGTATATATATTGCATTTATATTTTTCAAGTGCCTGCACAATTTTTATTACAAATATATAATTATTTTTTTTTAAGAAAGAGACCCTTTGCAGAGGCAGAGTGATCTAATGGGAAGGAAAGCATGGAACTGGATAAGAACATTGGTCTATTTACACTCTCTGTGAAATATGAGTATCTGCTTCCCTTTTAAAAAGTAATTAAATTTGCAGTCCATGTTAAGAGTTCGGAGAATTTTAACAGATTCAGCATGTCCTTCTGTGTATCTGTGAAATCAAATTAGTAAGGTAGCAGTTCAGAAGTTCCTATAATTGGCAAGTATGTCAGAAGACCACAGATTGCATATTTGTGACCTTATAGGACATAGTCTCTAGAAAAGCTATGTCGCATGTTCTGTTTTTCTCAGGAACTAACTTTATATACTTCCTTGTCCATTAACACAGACAGCAGCTTGTAACACCACTGAAGAAAGCAGACAAGTCTGTTCTGTGTGAGAAAAGAAGGAGAAACAGATGATAAAAATATATATATCAAAAGAACTTATATTTCATGTTTTCTTGGGCAATATTAGCAAGCTCAGACTGGTTTTTGGTAAAGTTTTCAAAGAACACTCTCTGTGTGGGTGTGACAAATAAGTGGAGCCTCACAGGACATGTATTTAATATTCTGTAGTTGTTCAAAACTTGCTGCATTTTCTTGGCAGCACCTTGGGTGGGACTTGGAAGACCTTGATTCAAGTTCTGATCCTGCTATTGGCCCATTAACTAAATTCAGGCAAATGATCAGTTCTCCCATCTGTAAAAACATGATAATGCTACCTGCCTTGTAAAGCACTTTGAGGTGCATGGCTGAGGAAAAATACTAAGAAAGCTGGTGTTACATGTGTTGAATTCCTAATTTATTTTTTTCTAAACTGGGACCATATGCATGCTTCAAAATTTCCAGTGGTGCTGAGCACACAAAACTTTTGTTGGATCCAGTCTGTAAAACAGCATTAGTTCTCACTTAAAGTGATAATCCCCACAGTTGAAGAGCATTTTTAGAGAAAGAGCTCGGTTTGGTGAAAGCTGAGATTCCACACGAGATAGCAAACATAGCAGAGAATTCCTAGCTTTAAAAAAAAAAAGAACAACTGCTGTAGGCAGTTAAAACATGAAAGCGTAAACAACTACTTACAGCATGGAAAGTATGGAAATATGACTCTTTATGTTGTTCCTTTTTCCTCTGTTACTCAGTACTTTGTGCTCCTTCTCAAAAGTACCTGCAGGCAGAATACCTCGGGCTGTAATCTAGACAAATCTCCCACACCATGCAGAACTGCTTGCTATTCAGTTAGATTTCAAAGGAATCTGCTATGGCAGAAAGAGGTGGTGATTTCCTTCTTTGTGAATCTATTCTTGGCCTGTGCTGTAGCATGGTATCAGGAGATGCTGCTGGTCTTTCAAATGAAGCATGAGGTCTTGTTAACAACTCTCTTAGCATTTTTTTTTTAATGCAGTGGTGCTGACCCTGTGCCAAATTACTCATGGGTAATCACGTTTTACATGCTTGAATTTTTAGGACTCTGGCATCATTTGTATTTTTCTGTCCTCTACTACTTGGTAGTATTTACAATGAGTTTGTAAACAGCTTTTGTGTTTCACCATAGTTGAAACTGCATTTCATTCCCACTTGAAGTGACTGCTGTCTCTAAATTTGTACAGATATGACCAGTGAAGGAAACCAGTGAATCCTAATCTATGAGTTGCACTTTCATTACAAGAGAACTACTGTTTTGTGAATGACCTTGTTGTCTTTTGTTGCTGTTATCTGCTCAGTCACTCTGATTTTTTCCTTTTTCCAATAGTTTGCATGGCACCAAATGTGCTATCCGCTGTGAAGATGGAAAATACCACAATGGTAGGGAATGTGAACCATGTCACCGTTCCTGCGCAACATGTGCAGGTACCTCACTGACATTTATCTGCATTGTCTCCTTTCCTCTCTATTTTTAGCTCTGATTTTATCTTTTTATTTTTTAGTATATCATAGTTACAGTATAATGTGCCTGCTGACATGTAATCTCTTAATTCCCCTGATAGTTTCTTAATATATTTTAAATATGGCAGACTTCTTTCAGCTAACATGAAAATCTAATTGAAAGTGTGCATACAGTCTTTTTTTTTTTTTTCCTTTAATAATGCTCATTCTAATTTCCAGTAATGCCTTTCATTTTCTTTCTGTATTGGAGGAATGATTGATAGATTTTGTGGCATCTATAAAACTACCAATATCCATTTCTTTCAGAAAAAGATATGCTGAAATTATGTAATATAGTTTCTTCTAACCATATACCTTTATTGTTGGACGTTACTGTTTGAAAGAAAGTAAGGCAAGTAAAGCATGGTCTCCAAAATTACGATAAGATTTTACTGCAGCTAGAGATGGTGTCTGTTAGGCAATAAGAAGAACTAGCCAGTAATACGGTGTATTTTCTCTCTGTTCTAAGGTGGTGGAGTAGATGCTTGTATAAACTGCACACAGGGCTATTTTATGGAAGATGGAAGATGTGTGCAGTCCTGCAGTACTGGTTTCTACCTTGATCACTCTACTGAAAGTGGATACAAAAGCTGCAAAAGGTATGATCAGTGGCTAATATGTGTCTAATGTTTGGCAGTATATTAGCTATTATTGTGTTGAGAAAGATAATGCTTATGAGAACAGAAAACACTGCTGACTTCAAAAAATAGGAAAAATATCCTGCATACTGAAGTAAAATGTTTTGTTTTGTTTTGTTTTTTGAGTTATATTCATTCAGATCTGAAAGTGTTTTTCTTGTACATATATGTGTCCTTCACTTTAAAAAGCCTATAATGAGAATCTGAGTAGATACGCATGGAAATGTAGAATTTACAAATCTGGCAGAGGATCTATGTTTCTCAATGACAAGCCAGAAAAGTGAAACTAGGATTTTTTAATAGCAGGTTACTTACTATTCATAAGGAGCATTTCAGTTCTTCAGCTGCATAGACACAAACATGACACAAATATATTAACAGACTTGCTGTCCAGCATAGATCATCTGAGTGTACCAGCAGGTGGATAAGCCTTGGAGAAGGTTGTGCTGTGCCAAGAGGGGACATATTTTTCTATTTCATTCTTTGTTAAACAAATACCACTTGTTGCCCTTTGGAATCTATTGTTGACTCACATTGGGTTCTGGGCAGGAAGAGAATCACCATGTGTTACAGTTTTCCAGTTTTCCATGAAAAATAAACAAACAAACAAAAAAACAACAACAGTGAAAGTCTAACAGAGCCAGAAGAGTGATGAAATGACCGGGCAGCAGGTCAGTTTTTCCATGCTATGGCTTCGAGTTCATCCCTTGCTGGCGCATGGATGCACTATCAGTTTAATACTTCCGTTGATTACTTCTGCATAGTTCCTAAATGCTAGAATAATGCAACTATTTAGTAAAAAAAAAAAAAAAGTGAATAAAAAGTGGTTGGAGGAAAGAAGTGGGACTGAATAACGGCGGGAGGTTGTTTTCTTTAATTATTACCATTGTTAAAGCCACTGATACCTCTGGAAACAGCAAACAAGCCCTTTGCAGTGCAGAAGCAGTCTCCTGAGATCTCCTGTATTAGGTGAGGCCATAAGGCCAACCTCTGCCACTGTCTTTCAGATGTGATGCCAGCTGTTTGGATTGCAGTGGTCATGGAGACAGAAACTGTACGATCTGTCCAAGTGGCTATAACCTAGACTCTGGTGTCTGTGTA
This sequence comes from Anseranas semipalmata, assembly GCA_013399115.1. Classification (NCBI taxonomy): domain Eukaryota; kingdom Metazoa; phylum Chordata; class Aves; order Anseriformes; family Anseranatidae; genus Anseranas; species Anseranas semipalmata. Next base: position 379,195 of record VXAA01004465.1, read on the forward strand.
GTGGGAACAGTCTGCAAGGATGGTGAGTGCAATTCTCTGAGAAGATTTGTTTTGCCATTGCTGCTTCTTTTACGTGTGTTGGGTTGCTTTGGTCTCTTTTCATTTGTCATATTCTCAATTTGAGGTCTACATTACTTCTTACTTTTATCAGGTTGATGAAAAGGAGAAAACTACATAAGTGTGTATTAGTAGAATTAGTCACATACACACCTGAATTTTCCTAGGATAGTTTCCCCCCTGCCAGCAACCTACTTTTGCTTCCTTTTCTGTTTTTCAAAAGCCATTGCTTTCAAAAGATTTTTGTATGAGGACCCTAGTGTACTGTCAGTAGAATCACATTTATTTATTTCACTACTTTAAACTGTGAAAATGCTGGTAAGTAAAAAGGATCTTAAGTACCTGTAGTACTACTTGAATTATATGAAACGATAATGAGGAAAAAAAAGAGTAGAGGGCACCCAGTTTGTGATGGAGACTTGAACTTCCTCCAAGTTCTCTGAGGCAACAAAGATATCATTCTTATTGCATATGATTGGCTTAATTATTCACTCATATTCATTCCTTTCAAAAGTCACAATTACAGAGACACTGAGATAACATCACACTTCTCTGAAAATATTACTATATGAATTACTTGTAGATAACAGCCCAAGAAGTGCTATCCAAGAAGAAAATCATACCAGAAGAAAGCCCATTGTTAAGCAGTGTGAAAGATACCGGAAATAAAGTGTAGTAACATATGCATATACATATACATCAGTTTGGTCTTGGTAGGGTAAATCCATCCTCATTTGTCCACATGCAGCTTCAAATGGGTACGTGTGCAGTGGATGCCCTGCCTCAGTCCTGTCTTCCTGCTTCTTTTGAGTGCAGTTGCCATGACAGGGCAACAAGTGGGCATGTGGGCCATGAAGCAATTGCAGTGCACCCTGCTGGATCCCACTGCATGGTGTGTGCTCTCCACGGTCCAGGGTAGCCAAGGAAAGCACAGAAGTCTTTCCTTCCGTTAAGTTACCAAGCGTGGAGGGTCTCATTTCACTGCCTGACAATCAAGCACTGGGTACATGTCTGACTCACTCTGTAGGATTTGCATTTCTGTTGAGAATGTTTATTCTTTTTCCATGGTATAACTGTTTTATTCTTTTGATTCATGCAAATCAAGAACAAATTCCTTTGCTGTAAATATCACTGTTTTCTAATTATTCTCTTTCTAATCTTTTTTTCCTTTTCACAAATGGAAAACAATCATTCCCTGTTGGACCACACAATATCTCTTCCTGAAAAAAAATGCTGTTGACTGAAATTCCTTCTGATGGACCAAATTTCCTACTTGCTACCTGCTCCTGAATGGTCTCTTCAACCAAATCTGCCTGTCTGCCCAATTAAACCTCCCTCCATTGTACACACCATGCTCTCCAAACCTTCAACTTCCCCTTCTTCTCTTGCTGCTGCCCTCCGGAAGCCACGGAAGAGTCCTGGGCCGAGGGAGGATTCTGTATGCTGGTGAAAAAGAACAATCTCTGCCAGCGGAAGGTGCTCCAGCAACTGTGTTGCAGAACATGTACGCACAAGGGGTGACCTGACACCTCCCAGAGTCCTCCTGCTCCTGTAGACTTATAGATTAATCCATATTATTGAAAAAGGAAAAAAGAAAAAAAAAAAAGCCACCTCTCTCTCTCTCTCCCCCCTCTTTGTCCGGGGAGATGGTGAACTGTTTGTTGGAACTTAAATGGAAAAACTACAACACGCCTACCTTTCATAACTGGGTGTTTAGAACTGAGCATCCAGGATCACAGAGTCAGTATTGTGTGACCAAAGCATTTGATGCCAAAATTAACATTTAACTCATGATTTGATTTCCTGTCAACCTTAGGATTATTCCTGTTTTTTGAAGGTCCTTTTTCTTCCCTTTTTTTTCCTGCTTGTTTCCCCTTCAAGATGCTTAAAGAGTGTTTCAAGAATACACACACTAAAACTAAACAATACAACAATGTTTGCATTAGTTTTTTGTGCTATGTGAATCAACAGGGGGAACTTCAGGAAATGAGTCCCTAAGGGAATCAGAAACATTGTCAGCTGCAGGACTAAGTTCTGTCCCTTTTGTACCAGTATTTAAAAAAGAAAAGTGACCATTTCTGCACACATTTCTTTCCTACTTCCTCTGCTGTGTGCTGTTTTTTGTATCACATGCAGTGTGTATATATGTTTTGCCCAAAATGTTTTTTTTGGTCATATAGATCTCATTTTTAGACAGCTAGCTTATTAACAGATATGCTAGGATTTTGATTTTATTTTTTTAAATTGTAAAAGCTATTTCAAATAAACTTAAAAAAAAAAAACATTGTTCCTGTTGTGAACAAGTTCAGAATATGCTACTCTTGGTTTGCATAAGCAAGAGTAATGTATACGTGGAAATCAAAACATTGCTAACATGTAAGGAGTATTCATAAATTATTGTTGTCTTGTAATGTTCACCAAAAAGGGGATATTATCATGCAGATATGTGGGGATATTTCATAGTGCCCATACAGAAATGCCAGTGTGACTGTATGTGACAGAATGTGTTTACAGGACTGGATTTATAATTGAGCATGTAACACTGTGCCAAATACATCTCCAGGAGTAATTACATATAGGGCAATAAATCAACTGTTTTCTTGGTGTAACAATCGTGTCTTGATGGGCCTGAATCTGCTTTTAACTGCTCACAGTACAAATTTCAGCAGGAATAATCCTGTTGAGGCCAATGGAGTTACCTCGTTGTAAAACCATCCTGGGTGGTAAGAGAAGTGGGCCTCTGCCTTCTCTCTTTACCCAGGTACACAGCTGTCAGTACAGATTTCTGTTTAATATATATTCATCAGCTTCACTTAGCGTGCCGTTTGGAAGCCATTCATTTTAGTGAAAAACACTAAATTGAACTTAAAGGATACTGTTTTGGGGGGAAAATACTTAAAACGTGCAAAGTGTCTCTCTATTATCTTTCCAGGACACACAAGTAGAAAATGTATTGCAGGTGTTTAAGCATGTAAATGTTAGAAAATAAAGAGAACATCCTTTTTAAATACCAAAATGATTGTGGAAGTTTTACAAATGAATGGATACAAACCTATAGAGGTAATAGGCCAGCTTTTCCAGAGAGCAGATAAAGTATTACAACCCATGTCTGGTTCTGTATGACAGGGGGCCTGTGAAGCTCCTTTGGTGCCCATCACAGATTTCCTGCTAAACATGAAAAGTTATGAGAATTTAATATGTGCTAGTTTAACTACTAGTCTGTTACTGCCTCATTTCTCAATATAACATTTTTAACTAGAACATAATGCTTTCAAAGTTTAAGTTAATATTATATATATATTATATATAAATATATATTCATAATTGAGATTTAATTATGTAATGGATTGTAAAGAGTTTGTTTGGATACTTACAAATGCCTCTAACACTATTATAGAGAAAAAAAATAATATCTGTGTTTTCTTTAAAAAAAAAAAAACTGACACATTGTTAAATCCAAATTCATTTTTACTGAAAAAATACTGTACATGTGTAAAATGTTCAGTTGTTATTTGTAAAATAGGGTAGTTCTGTTGTAATTGATATCGGCCAAAATCAATGTTATTCCATATTTTATTTTTTCTATTAAATTAACCTAAATTCCTGTTCCTTTGGTCTGGAAAAACATGTTGGTAATCTATATGTAAAATATCTCTGAAGGGCACAAGTAGCTTTATCGTATAGTTACTACATGCGAGTCATTGAAACAAATTGGGAGGGTAGGGGTGTTTAATTTTTTTTGGATTTTTATGTTTTAAGTGATGGAATTTGTGAAAGCAGAAATGTCTGGTTTCTGTGGAGGACACCTTTTGTGTACTAGCAATACAGCCATGTCCAAACACTGATGGGCAACAGTGTTGGCTTCCTCCAACCCATAAGAGTTTGTCTCTTGCGTGCTTGGGCTTAAAAAGTTGCATGCATAAATACCTTTTGACTCAGACAGTTTAGGAGGAAGGTAGTGGTTTTGCAGTCATTCATGGCCATTTGCACAGTGCAATACTGATACCTGTTCATATGCCAATACTCACATTCAGTACACCTCAGGCCACAACTCTGGACTGCTACTTAAGAACAGCAGGCTGTCTGTCCTTTCCATTAAATCGGGAGGGCTCCACGTAGTCTCAACTGTGACCCCTGCAGGATCAGAGCTTCCACTGGCATTAGCTGATGCTTTCATTCATTTCCCACTTAGTCCTACAGCCTGAGTGGAGACCAAAGTGGAAACTCACCCACAGGATTTGTATATTCAGATGAAGCTTTAGGCATGTTCACTAAGGCAATGTAAATAAGTTCCTGAAAAAAAGCTTTTCAGCCATTGGCTTTCAGCCTCAAGTATCTCATTATCACCAACTTGGTTTCAAAATAAGGAGTTAGATCATCAGTCTCCCAGTTTTCCTGTTAATTCTTGGAGCAAGCGTGTGTGGGACGGCGCATGCTCAGCAATAGTTTTGTTAAGCCACACTGGGAAAAAAGGTTGGCCTAATCCTTACACCGATACTCTATGAAGAGCCGCTTCTTTCAGGTCCCACCCCACCTTCATATTCCAACTGGCATGAGAAATTCAATCAATCATAGTGTCAAGATTTCATCTTCTTTGGGTGGGGAAAGAGAGATAGTAAATCCATTACATCTCTGGCCAAACAAGTCTGCCCTAGAGGGCCGTATCTCTAAATGTTGGTCTGTGAAGCCTCACTGAAAAGCAAGCCTAGAACAGAATTCTGGATTGAAAACTAGGACATTCTGGTGTCAGATCAGACTCTTTGAACATTGTTATTTCTTGATGCCTTGACAGCAGTGGCCAGATGCAGAATTAGTAAACACCACTATGGTTAGTCCTTGTACAAGAGGCTCACTGCAGCAATGGGATTGTGATTGAAAGAAGCTAGTTTGTTCCCAGCTGCAGAATTATATTAGGTGATTGATCCTCCCTCTCTGATTCAATGCTGACTATTAAAATTTGACAGTATTTGGACATATCTGGAGTATTCAGTATTTGACACCATGTTATTGGCATGCAGAATAGATATGTACCATGTTAGGAAGACCAGAAGCTGCTAAGCTTGAAGAAATGATACTTTTCTTCCTGTATGAAAGGACACTGGATGATGCCAGTCCAAATCTGTTCATTGATTTCTGCCTTATTTATAACACAAGTCAAAAAACAATGACAGATTTTTAAAGACACTCTTCTAGATAAGGCATGTCACTTCCATGTAAACTATTAGTCTGTTCATGTCTGTTTAGAAGAATCCTTACACAATCATTGATTTAAATGTGAAATGAACACCCAGTTAAACCTCTTCCTTACTAAAAGACTCAAAGACAGTGACAGCTGTGGGTCAAAACAAAGTCTCATGCATCAGCTAACCCTATTTTTAACCAGTAAGAAGGTTAGCATGCCACAGACAAGCAGAATATCTGCAGAAGCCTGTTGTGTGAATGCATCATTTTGTAAGTGAAGAATGCATTTCTCTTTCTGTAAACAGGCCTTATTGCCTTTCTAGCTGCAGCTGTCCATCTCAGCCATACACCAGTGCTGTGGGATCAGCAAATCAGAGACCCACCAGGTTGTGTCAGTGGAAACTGTATGCTCCTGATCAGTAGCTCCTGTGGCTCTTGGCTTAACCCCGTCTGCCTGCACACGAATCTCCACTGGTACATCTTGTCTTTTTCTGGGAGGCTTTGCAACCTCCCTCGCTGTGGAGACCACAGTTTTCTAATAAAGACTTCCCTATGAGACCTTACAGATTACCTCAGTTCCTATTTGAACTGCAAGTTTCCAGTATCCTGGGAAATTCTGAGCAACCCCTGTTACTGAATATATGGTATAATATCAAGGCTGCTGCTTGTTGTCAGGTAGTGGTAAGACTATGACACTATGAGCCTTTAAGATGAGTAAACCTATATGCAGAGATACTATAGCTGACTACAGCAACTTCAGTACTAAACAGAACTTGCAGCTGGTGATGACCAAGTTAATCCTCTTAGCAGCCAAATACAACCATATTGAACATTACCTATATCAGTGGCCACTTTAGGTAACGATCTGCTACTTTAAAAAAAAAATAAAATAATGAACTGAATGACTGTAAGAAGGCCTGTTATAGATTCAAGATTCCTGTAAAGACATTTAAGTGACAGTTTGTATGACTCAATGTTTTCAATCTGCAGTGCAACTCATGGAAGAGTAACTTGTCTTTGATCCATTACCATGCCTTATATTTATATCGCATATGCCATTGTCATGTCATTGGTTAAGAATAAATGAAGAAAAGTTCTGTCATTAAATGTTTGTGCAAAATATTTTAAGCAAGCATTAAAAAAGTTTTTCAACATACAAAGAAATGTCCTAGTCAAGTTCGCATCAAAAAGAAATTGACCCCAACATGAACTTACATGAAATTTTTCAGAATCTGCAATTTCAATATATGAGAAAAAAAGGTTGAAAAAGTATGAGCATTTTGTTTAATAGACCAAAAAAAAATTATTTGTTTGACATAATTTTTATTTATTTGTCTCAAATCATTGTCGGAGATTCCTATTTTGATGAAATTGTTTATCTGATTATTTATTACCATCAGTCATGACAGTGTATTGGGGCTTAAATCCTCCTCTTTAGTCCTATAGCAAGGACTAAAAATTGTAGGTAGCAACACAATGTCCTTCAGACCAAATAAAAGCTATGGACTTTAGGATTGCATCCAACCAGTGGCAGTGCAACCAACACCTGCACTTCTGCTCTTGGTTCCACAATGGTGAGCAAAGAGGATTCAGACTTATTGTGATCTGGGGACTTTCTGCAAAATTTCAGAGCACAGTAATACAGGGTCTCACTACCGAAACTGTTCTGAAACCCCCAGGATAAAGCCTGAGAGATTGCAGGTATGTTCACCTGCTGTGCAAGAATAGCAGACACCACCACAGAAAGCATATTATGGCAAGAAGGCTCTGAACATTTAGAAAACAAACAAACAAACAAACAAAATTTCTAGTAAGCAACAAATGCAGCCTGTCAGTGCCACACCAAAGGCTGCTTTTTGTTACATCTCTTTTTTTCTGAGCAGCTCATGCATTTGTTGCCAAAGATGGGCAAGGCACAGCTTAGAAGAATGCCCCTTATACAATCATTTATTTATCACTGTTTCTCAGTGTTTGAGGATGGATTTGTCGAAGGTCTTCTGGGAAAACAGCATCACTTTTCAAAGCAAAAAATACCATCCCACCACAAAACACAGTAGACATCTTTTCTTTATGGTGTTACGAAATGAGCTGGTGAAGTACCCATTTTGCCAATCAGCCCGGGGAAGAGAAGCTAGAACATTGGCAGGATGTGAATATTTATTTACCCAAGGAGAATTAATGGCTCCATCATGCAAACTCAATAAAAGCACTGAATGCTCAGTAAAGCTTGACAAGTGTGATTTAGCTACAATTCAGATAATAATGCACATCTCTTCCATTTACAATTGTTCCTGGCCTGCCCACTGCCCTGCTCCAGGTGGGTGCAGATGCTCTTTGAGCTGTGGGTCGGAAGGTCTCCAAGTCCCCACACATTGCATTGCTGTCAGCCCTAGTGCTTGTGACCATGCTCATGTGCCAATGATGTGCATTGTCACAGGATCAAAAGACAAAAATGACTCACAGTATTAATTCCCAAAATAAAGGCCCTTTTCTTACTCCAAGAGCAAGGCCATACGGAAGGCGTGTAGATGCTGCTCTTGCTGGGTCTGCCTCCAGCACTGCCTCCCCGAACATTTTCAATCCCAAGGGAATCAAAACACTCCTGTAGCCAAATGTTGCTACAAAGCCTCTCTCCAGCTGTACCTGAATCAGAGAAGCTGTATAATTTGCCCATTTCTGCACCCTCAACAGGGAATATCTAGTCATTAAAGGGAACATCCTGGACCATGTTTGCTTGGGAAATCATCAAAAGTGATTGCCTTGGCTATTCCTGAAGTGCTTATAGTGGAGATTAGGAATCAGGGGAGATTTTAAGCATGGGGAGGTCACCAGTGCAAGGCTACTGAATTGGCTGAAGACTTAAAGATAGGAATAAAACTCAGTCCTTTATACCTTTCATTAAAAGACTTAATTTTATCTGCAGTTTACTCTGAAGGAGATAAACTTTATCTTTGGGGCAGATTTCTTCTAGGTTTTAATATATTTTCATCTCTGCAAATTAAACAGAAATTGCATTTGATTAGCAGTATGAATCTCTGCTGTTATGTCTTGTTGGGGAAACCGTTTGCCTACTAAAATCTGTCCAGTTATTTTAGCAGATTTGCATTCATATCTTGATTAAATTTAGGATCTCCACTACAGGGGTCACTCTGTTTAAGGTGGACACTACCACTGAAATACAGCCCTGAGACATTCATCTCTTCCCACCATAGGCTTATGTCTATCTGCAGAAATCCTGTGGCAGGGAAGGCTTTGCTTATAACTATATTATACAGCTTGCTGTATAATATAAGAGACAGACACTGTGCTGCTATGGTTGCCTCTAGAGTATGACGTGTTTTCTTCCAGCATTGAAAGATCCTGTCTTTGATGTACTCCAGGTGCAAGTAACACCACCTTTACTCAACACATACAGTCAGTCTCTACCTTTCTTTTGCATATTTCACAGGATACTGTCTGGATCTCCAACTCACTGTTATCAGCAAGATGAGATAAATTTTGGTGAGATTTGGATGTCTCCATTCCACTGTCCCTTTGGAAATTCCTGGCTACTGAGCTTCACAAAAAAATAGGAAGCTTGACAAGACCAGGCAGAGAAATCCCCAGTTGGGAAGCTCTAGAAATGGAGAGGTTAAACAGATTTTTTACCACTGTCATTCTGAAATTTTGAGAGACAGCCATAGTATTTTCCCCTCCTTCAAAAAGTGATAAGGGTACAGAGCAAAGGGGTCAAAGGATTAGCAATATGGACTGGGATTGTCCACTCCCCTTCCCACTTTCTCATGGGGCTGCAGGTGAGCAGCAGAAAACCCCTGCCAGGCTCTGACCTTTGTGCTTACACAGTTAAGGGTGAAACCCTGATCCTGGCCAGCTTTCACTTCCAGGCATCCACATTATTAGCACAAACAGGGGTTTAAAGTTGATTTTTAAAACATTGAAAATGTCTTTCTGGAGTCTATTTAGGCCTGCCCAGTACCCCTGAGGGCTCTGTCTCTTCAATGGGCTTCTAACAACCATTGCATAAATACTACATAGAAATGAGGGAAGAAACACACACAAACACACACACACACACAAATAAAGAAAGAAAAAGAGGAAAAAATCCCTTTGTGTCAGCAAAAAGGGCAGCTTTGATTGATGTAAATATTTTTATTCAGTAAGGAAAAGAATAGAGGGCTGTGCAAAATAGTGTAGTTGATAAAGGCAGTTGCATCTCTCTGGCCTGTCATGATTAAAGTTAACCTGAGGCTCTGTGTGATCTCAGCTAATCCAGAGACAAAAGGGTCTTTCATCCTAAAATCATTATATCACACTCAGCTCCACACACTGCTGTTTGTGGAAGATATCCTCAGCCCTTTCCAAGGTTCTGCCTCATCCCATGGCACAAGGGGGCTGCAGTGACTGAGGAGCCAGCATCCTAACCTCAGCCTTCATGTTCATCACTTTTGAAGAGAAGACTTTCATCCCAAAGCCCTCTCAACACCTTGGATCATGTCACCTCCAAGTTATGTTTATGAAGGGTCTCTCCTTTGTCCCTCCTGCTAACCCAGACAGGGGGACAGGGATGTCATCACTGTGAAATGACTGAGTGGAGACTAATAACTAACAGGATGCTGAAAGCTGAAGCTAGACAAATCAGAATTGGAAAGCAGGCTCAAGTTTTGTAAGTCTAGCCAAAATTTGGAGGGGAAAGGAAATGCCACAGTTTCTGTGCCCGAAAATTTTCAAGGCGAAGACAGGATTTCTTTCAAGGAGCAGTAACGTATCAAAAATTAAGGTTTTGGGCTAAGCTGAGGAGTAATTCCAAGAGGAATCCTCAGGGTGAATTTTAATGGCTTGTTACACACAGGTTAGCCTAAATCCTTCATGGACTTAAGCTTCATGGATAAACTTTTCTTTATCAAAACTCCAGGAGCTGGTCCCTCCTGCCAGCTGAAAGAAAATGTATCAGGGCCAAACACGGGAAAAGCAGAACTCTTCCAAATACTGAATTCTCTAGCTTCTCACTGCTGATCAGTGAAAAACAATTCCAATGAGTGTTTCTTTATCTACTATGTGAAACTTTTGTGACCTGTAAGATTGCATACAAAAGCCCAAGAAAAAAGTCTATATACAGGTTCCCATGAAAGTAAACAAGCAAAAGGAGGAAACAAGGTTTTTTTTTTTTTTTTTTTTTTTTTTTTTTGGTTGATTGGTTACAAAGCAATGTCACTAGCAATACTAAAGAAGTTAACCTGTGAACATTTTTAAATTAGATAGAGTGATGTTTTTATTAAGAAAGGTGGGGAATTAACATGTGACTTGCAGTCACTAAGTCTCATGGGGGCTACAAGAGAAGATTGATTTATGACTGCCAGCACATTAAATTCTGTATATCTCCAGGCTTGACTTACAAGGATATTCACACCCTCATCAGCTGGTCTCCTGAAACACAATGTGCCATCAATGAATGGTAGATTTTGGAGAGCAAGAGGGAAATAGTGACAAGATAAGGGCCAAGCACTGCTTACGCAAAGACATAGCAACTTCCTCAAAACTGTGATGATGCTCTAGTCTGGGACTCAAGAGAGACAGGTTTTGGTTTGCTATTACACCCTTAACCTGATGAGCTTACCGCAATTCATTATTTTTCTGCCTCCTTAACAGGCGATAATTGTTCTTACCTCATTTTAAAATGCACCTATCAACTGATAGGAACTTGGTGTGAATATAGGCTGTTGTATGCAGTTAAAGGCATAGCCTACAACCTGACATTACCCTGATGAAGAGACACTTCTAATTGGGGACACAGGAAATTGTACATGAAAGACTTCCAATTATAAGGCATTATGTCTGTTAATAACACTTTATTCCTTTATTTTTTAAACAAGGTGACAAATGTTTTTTAAAAAGGTGACAAGGTAGCAGAAGTGACAAACAAGTGAAAAATAAATCTAGGAAGATCCAAAGTAACTGACTGGTATTGCTCGAATTAAGGCATAGCTGGGATGCTTTGCCAATGATATTCTCCAGTTGTGTACATTGGACAGATAAAGAATTTTAATACAGAAGAAAGGAAAAAAAAGATAGTCAAGGTTTTGTAAATGGTATTATCTAGCAAGATCTGTAAAGAAATACATAGTGCACAAGAAATCTGGCAAACAGTTAAACCGCCCTGTGGAGTAGTTTAAAATTCTTCTCTAAAGCTGCATTTCTGTCTTAACTCCCGAATATCTACCCCCCCCCCACAAAAAAAAAAAAATAAAAATAAAAAAATAAAAATAAAAAAGCTATTCTGTTAACATTTATTGGCAGATCTACAGATCTACAGATTTAGATGTGACTTGCAATTCAGAAGGCCTAATGTGTAAGCAATTTCTGATGCACATTCTTAAAATTGTATGCTTTGAAATGTTTCAACTGAGACAATAAAGTCAGCAGAGAGCTGGTCTTCCTGGCACTCTTCCAGGGCAGCTGAAATGAATTACAGCACTTCCAATGAAAGAAGTAATGAAGAAATAACAGAAACCTTTTAAAACTCAGCACTTTTACCTTGTGGGAAGGGTATCAAAGGGGATAGCCAAGGTATGTGAATTAGTATCTCAGGTCCCACAGATAAACATACATGCAGTGGGGGCAAATAAAGTGAAGGTAGGGGGACTGAAGAAACAAAATACTTTTACTATACTTATCAGAAAATAATAGCAGAGAAGCAATTATTTAACAACATTGCACGGACAAATTTCCTAGTTATGTAAAGCCAGTGCTACAAAGCAACAAGCCACCAAACCTGCAAGAGGAAGACTTTCCCAATACTGCATTTTTTCATCGTTGTGCATTGTCTAGCAAAAAGCATGTAAGAGAGAAACCAAGACTGAGGAATTTCATGATTTTTCTGTTGTAATAAGTATCAAATTATATTTTAAAATCTCATAAAGACATTTGAGATCGTGGGATTCCATGTTACACCCTCTGAATACAAATCAGAAAGAGTCAAGAGTCCTACACTAAGAAAAACTGACAATGGCCTGAAGATATATTAGACAGCAGACCACAGCCTTTTTTCTGGGAGGGGAGATTATGAATACTTTGTACTGTGATAGTACAAGACTTCTCTTGCTGTCTCTCTCTTTCTGACGTTGTATCATTATCCTTTTGACTGGAGCAGTTAAAAATTTGCAGTGTCGGTGGCTCCTGTTAGCTGCAGAAATAATAAAGTTTATCTGTTTGTTTGATGCACACATTTACATACAAAAAAATAAAAAATAAAAATACAGAGGTTTCTGTTTCTCTCATCTCACCAACAGACTGCTCGTTTGCTCCTAGCTCTGAAATTCTTCCTGCTTAACAATGATACCAGACCAGCCTGTTGTTCTTATGGGTCCATCACTGGCTTTTGGATCATTTTTGACCTTTATTCCTTTCTCCAGGAGACACACAAACCTTTACAAAATTAAAATTACACCTGTAACTACAGTTTGGGCACCTCAGCTTTGGCCCAAGGTTGGCTGGATGTTCCTGTTTTTGTATGCTTTGCTTTTGTAACTATACCACTCCCACCCCCTTAAGCACGATGAGTACTATCCTAGCTCATATCTTGTACCAGGGACTTCAACTATTATGAATTTTGTTAACACACATTAACATGGGATAGAAAAGGCAAGGGGCAGAGAGCATAATTAAAGGTTTTTAGACAATGTTTCTTTCCAACACTGCTTTATTCAGCAACACTTGCTCAGACAACGCTCTTGCTCTTCAATGCAAGGAACTCATTGCAACTGTGATCCAAAACCAAGTCACTACGTATTTGTACTCTGAATCCTAAAATTCACTGCACGCACCAGATCTGTATTTCCCAGCAGCGACACAAGTGAAAAGAGTTTCTAGATATGAGAGCCACAGAAATTGCAAGGTTTATGTATTATACAGGACTCTCTGTCCAACCTCTTTCATTATTTAGGAATGAAGAAACAGACGGTTCTATCAACTATGTAGACTCAATTAGAATAAATTTTGCCATAACAAACTGGCATAAAACACCCAATCGTGGGTTTTATAAAACTGCTTGATAAACCCATTTAATGTCCCCACACTATGTTCCACACAGGTCTAGTATTCATGCTAATTACTGAATGAATATCTCTGCTCTGAGAGTTATGAAAAATGCAGCTTACCAGTTTGTAACAGTATTTCAAAGAATATTCATTAAATAAACAGCAGACTTTGCACTTCAGCACCATAGTAATGTTATGGTATCCATGATCTTGAAGTGTTTGTATCTATATCTCAGATTTTAGGCAACCATTCATATAATACAAGTATTTTTTTCTCAAGTACAAGTGGACACTTGGGCAACAAATTTTCATTCAGTTTAAATAAGAGCCATGGTCTTTTAGAAATGGAGTATTGCAGTAGTAGCATGAGAGGGAGACGAATGTGGTACAGCTAGAGGTTTTGGGAGCACCAACATGTCTCTGACTAATGGAGGCTTACTCAAGTTCTTCTCCACACATAACATAAGTCACACCAATGAGACTATATCCTTAATGTTGCAGCTTGTAATCAGGAGTGCATTGCAGCTGCAGCAAGGAAAATTAGGTAATGAATGCTCCGACGTAACAGTGTTATTGATGCAAAAGTAATAGCTTCAACCTGAACAACACCATCTGTCATGTTCATATGGAAAATAAAAATAAAAATAAAAACAAACAAACAAATAAATTAGTACTACAAACTACTAACTCTGAATATCCTGGTACCCCAAGGGAGCAAATATTTGTTTTCTTGATACCTCAGGGAAATGTGCTCATTTCAATAATTCAAAACACATTTAATCCCTTTTACTCATTAAGTTCACCAAAATGGGTTGATCCTTTTTTTTAATTATTATTATTTTTAATGTAAGATGTTGATCTGAAATAAACAATCTTTTTTTCCTACCAGAGGAATATCTTGACAATTCTCAAGAATGTCAGTTGTGTAAAGCATCCTGTCAGAAGTGCACTGGACCTGAGCCTGACAACTGCATCAGCTGCCCAAGCACAAGGTAGGTGTCTCCTAGCACCATGCAACACAAAGACTTCATATTTGCACTATCTTGCAGAGTCAAATGAAGAGACAATTGAAGATTCTGGCAAACAAAACCAGGGAGAAGACAAGCATGTGAACAAAACAGTTGGCTACACATGCATTCAGCATTTAACCAGATGATTCCCACAGATACAGAAAAATTTATTTTAAAAAATGTGAAATAGTCTTCCTTTCATTGTCATCCATTCAAAATCATAACTGTTGAAGTCACAAGAGTGACAAATTCAAGCAGCAAGAATCTAGGTGATCTGCAGTTTTACACAGCTATGAAGCTTGGCACGAGAAGTGAATATGGACACTGAAGCTAGCAATCAACAAATTGTGGAGATGCTCATAGCACCTGAATATATGCCCCTAATTGTGGCTTATTTTTCTAACCTCCCATGAGGAGTGAGCCAATCTAGAACAAAGCTTTGCCACAGGAGATCACTGCAGAACAAAAGCTTAAGTTTAAATGCTCTCCCACCTAATCCAGGATCTTGTTGTTGCTAAACTCATGTCCTGTCAGTAGCTCTGTTCTCACACCAATAACTCTGGTTCCCTTGTGTTGCAGCCAGCTGACCTTTAAGTGGTATGAAATCGAAATCTGGTCCTGTAAGGCACAGAAAAACAATCCTCAAGCAATGCTACAATTTACAGTGCAAATGTCTATGCTATGGCCATACTATAAAGGACACACCAGGCCCAGTGGAGTCCAAACAAATTCAGAGCTGAGCAAGCAGTATGGATTTAATGTGTATTAAGTTGGACATGGCATTAGGACAGGATTTGGGGCAGAATTTTGGGCTGAGGACTGGATTTCTCCAACTCACAATTGCATTAAATTAGATTGTCCGTGTTTGTCTGTAATGTGTTTTGTGAGTTTTGCACAGACAGGTAAAACAAAGAAGGTGCAGAACAAAATAGTTACAATGCCATTGGGTGAAGCCACTAGATGTTTGCAGCAATGAAATCTCTGTGACCTTTTGGAAGGGTGCTGCTGTCTCCCCAGTAACAAATCCTCCAATAATTTTCAATTTTTGTATCTAAGATTTCCAAGGGCTCTCTGTGCTCTTTCTGTACGTTAGGAAAAGCTGTTAGAAAAAGTCCTATTGGACAGTCACTATTAAAAGAAACCATAATAATGGAAAATCTCAACCAGAAGCTAAAGAATAAATCCTTCCAACTGACATTATTTGTTATGTGCTTGAAATAGACCACTTGAACTGAAACAGGATCCTAAATCTTGTATCTCTTTAGAGCCTTAGATGGTGTCTATTGAAGACAGTAATGAGTGGCCATTAGATAATACAGACTAAAATTCAGCAATCCTGCTTTCCTACAGGGGAACACCTGTCCTCTTTGAAAAGGATGAAAAGGTTTGGTGTGGAGGGTAATTACTGAAAACCCCATGAAAATTAAGACACTGAATAATCCCTGTTCTTTGTGAAAATTCAGCAGTGGATGTCTCATTAATTCATAATAAAGATCACTGTTAGATGATTTGCTTGTTTGAAAATTCAAAATGCTGTTACCTGTTTTACAAAAATTATGTAGTAGTAGTATAGTTCTTATATATGGTATAGTATAGTGGTATAGTATAGTCCAGCCAAACAGCAGTTTTCATAACATTCCTCTTCCCTCTGTTTTACTATTTCAGCTATAAAGTGTAGTGACAAGGTCTCACCTGGTGGTGTCTATCATTGGGGGTAACATAACAAAAAGCAAGAAGAATGTACTTTGCCACTATACAAGTTTTTTTTTTGTGAGGATGTCTATCATTACACCCAGCACATGTGACAGAATACAGTAATACTTGCACATCATATAAGCATAGCCCAGCTAGCTCCAGTGCTTCCATCATGGTGTCCCATTTGCACAGAAACCAACCAGTGTGGGCTGCAGTCCACATGAAGAGCTGAATACTGGTCTTCAACAATACAGATAGAGTTCTATGAGCTACCGTCTGCATAGGACTGTCTTACTGTCAGACTCCAGAGAAGAGAGACATCCTTACTGAATATTCCATCTAGCCATACAAGCTTCTCCCTGTTTCCCTGCAGCAGCCAGCCTTCAGCCTCACAAGTCTTTTTAATCAGTTCCCAAGTGTTTCTTAGACACTGTGTGCTGCATGCACTTCAAGAAGGCTGTTTGCATGATAACATATTTTCCATATCCACACTTCATAAGCCTAGGCATTTCCAGTCATGGTAAATTCAAAACGGTTTCAAAGACAATTTGACAAAATTGTTTTTAAACTTTGCAGATGTTTTTCTCCCCTTCTTTCAGAATAAATCTGACAATGACCATAGCAACTCAAGTTTATGAAGGCATATTGCAGACATTTTCAATACCACTGGCTGCCTCCAAGAAAGCACACACTATCTTTGTGTCGTGGAGAACCTATTGTTCCCTAAGTGTCCAGAAAAGCTGATGGTCTCGAAATCTGTACTAAGATCCTGAATTGTGCTCAGTATCTCTAGAAATTGAGTCCCAAGTCCTCATAAACCAAATTGGTCAAGGACAAAAGCAGTTGAGAGAGGGAGATAACAAGTCTCTCCTCTCTAATTTTCTGAATATTGAAAAAACTTTCCAATTCTAGCCAACTTGTTTTATACTCTTTTAATAGTCATATCTGTATTGATGCTTTTCTCCTTTTCATCCAAACAGAATAAAACCATTAGTCACTAATTAGTGGTGAAAAATTGACCAGAAATTTTCATTGCATGTAAGGATTCTGTTGCAGATATTTTGTTACACAGCAGAAGGACAACATTTATTAGCAAAACTCCTAAGTATTTGCAGATATGCAAGTCTAAAAGACAGCTCCTAAACACCAAGCTTCAGATAGGTGTTTGATTTCTTATACAGTCATTGCACTGAAGCCACAGTACTGTTCACAGCAAGCCTTTGAAGTAACAGATAGATCATTACTTCACAGAGAAAGACCTGGTCTTGTTTTCCTTCTAACTGACAGAGAAAGACCTAGTCTTGCTTTCCTTCTAACTGACATTAAGTGACCACTTCAGAGATTGTAGTAGAAGGACATTTAGGTATAGGACCAAAGGGTGATTTTTCTTGGAAAATAATCCAACTTGTCTCTGAAGTCCAGGTTCTACACATGGTTGACTTTCTGCTCAGCAAAAGCTATGAATAAGATCAGGGAAATGAAGGAATGAAGCACAAAGACTCTTGTCATTAGCATGGAGGAAGGATATCTTGGTTTTTTTTTTTTTTTTCAGTACTTTTTAAATTTAAAGAACAAGTTGTTGTTGAATTTGTAATTATGCCTCTCTGTGTCTCAAAAGATTCTTTGACGATGGTAGCTGTGTTATGCAATGTCCCAGAGGAAAGTTTGAATTCAAAAGGCAATGTCATCTGTGCCATCATACCTGCCTGGACTGCAGTGGAAGTGAACCTAACAAATGCACCGCTTGTGGAACAGGTGAGAAAGATTTCTTCTTGCAGCTTTCCCCCTTGCTCAGCATCCAAGTTTCCTTTCCCTCTGCTCTCAGAGCCAGTTGTAAGAGCCAATAAAATAAGCAGTACTTTTGCTACTGATCTGCCTCATAATTGTGTTTTAACATTGAAGGGTATTGGAGCTCAACTGCTTTTTAAAAAGTGTAAGAAAACACAGCTCTGCATTGTCCTTGCATCTTTATGTGTTCCCCTTTGTACATTTTGAATAGAAACTATGGTAATAGAAACAGAAACAGTAACAAGTAAAATAAACACGGAAAACCTTCGCAACCTGCCTCTAGAACAGAAAGCACCATACCTTCCTCTCCCAGTCTCTACACAGTGTGTGCTGCCCTGAAATGGAAGAAACTTGCTGCACAAGCAGGCAGAGAATCCAGGGTGCTTTCCAAAACATCTGTCTGGGGAAGACTGGGAAGCACACATGGTGGCTTCCACCCCTGTGCCCCTACAGCTGGACAAATAGGGCCTGCAAAGAGAAGATTACCACTAACACACATGGAAACTTGTCTTTTTGACACATTTTTACAGAGTTTAGGTTGAAACAGAGCATAATGTATATAACTATGTGGTTGTTCCAAAAAGCCACTCTTCTCCTTGTGAAGCTCCAGCACAGTCTGCAGCATAAAAATGATTCCCTCACCTCTCTAATGCCTGATGCCTGAAGCACTTATCTTGGAAATGAGTATTTAGAATTTAACTTTCTATTTACTTAACAAAAATTATTTTTTGTGTGTGTGTGAGCTGTTTCTAATGACTTACAATGAATTCACAGCCATTTTCCTTTTTAGTGCTTCCTCCAGTTCAGTCTGAGTCCTAATTTGCCCAGTCTTTATTTAGTAGTAAGTGTCCAGATTACAAGAAAACACTAGCATAACTGGCATTAATTAGTCACACCAGTGAGACTTATGTTCTCATTTTGGGAACTGTGACAGTGACTGAGTAGATAAAGTTTCAAATTGTGCTTTAGGTCCAACATGAGGGAGCGGTTTGTATAATTTTTGCCCAAGTCTCCCCCTGCAGTGGACAGCAATATAAATTTCTGTGTTTCTGTATCAAGAAGTGGAGACACCAATGAGAGTCTCACCCTGAGGAAGCTGGAAAAGATCACTCTGAAGATTCATACATTAAAAGTAAAAGGAACAAATTCTGAATTGTTTTTCTCTGGCACAACAACTATTCAGTAATATAGCTGCTTTCTCTGCAGCTTCAGAAATAAATTATGATAAGCAAATGCTTAGGGGGCTCTATAGATAAGTAATAAAATACACTTAGCACTATAACATACGCAATTTATACTGTAGGGTAACACATTAGAGAATTCCCCATGTTGCAGCACATGGCACATGGAGTTATAAGAGTTTCCACAGGTTTCATTGAGAAGTCAGTTCCCATACACCATAGAATGCTATTGATCTGATAGCAAACAGATGCATACTTGCTATTCAGATCGAAATCTAAACATTTCCAGAGCTTAGTTGTGACTAGGATGAGGATTATAGTTTAATCTGTTATGGAAACATACGGATCCTTTTGAAAGGTGTTGTTTGCAGCTTTGCTCTCATAATGGTGATTTTACATCTACTTGTACACTACAGTACAAATACTTCTATGGTCACTGCAAGGAAGATCTGAGATCATGAAACTTCTGTACATTTTAGTTCATCTGGTGTAAAACGGAACAAATCTTGCAGTCAGTGTTCAATATTAATTCACATCAAGTGAATTCATCAAGTGAATCAATTGAAGCACTGGTGGATTAATAATGCCTCTTCTTCTGTCAAAATGTCCTCTGTTGCTGACATCTTTTGCCTGTTTGTTTGCCACACAGATAGAAGAGGGATGGAGCGTTTTCTGTACCATGGGGAGTGCAGAGAGAGCTGTCCTCCAGGTCACTACCATTCAGAGCACACCTGTGTGCCCTGCTCTGGTCACTGTGAGGTTTGCCTGGACTCCAAACGCTGCAAAAGATGTTTCAGAGGATATTACCTTACTCAAAACATATGTCAGAAGCACAGTTGTAGAAAAGGTAAGCATCCTTCAGTGCTTAGATTTTATATATTAGAACAGATATTCTATTCAAACTGTTACAGAAAAGCAGTTAAGCATTTTGGTTCCTGTTCTGAAACACATAATCACACCTGATACTGAGCTCCTTAAACTCCAGCTCTGATTCTCTTCTACTGTTATGTTAATGCAAAATAGGAATATTCTCCTCAAATTGAGCGGGGTTACACAAATGAGAAAAGAAATTGCTGTGTATCTTTCTCCTTTCTGGATTTGCATAAAGTGTATTTACAAGAGCCTTGCTGAGTGCTTTCAAATGTTGGCCTTCCATTATCTAGAATTAACCCTAAATTAGTGACTTTCAAAACACAGGTGAAGTGGAAGATCCTGACTCTGAAGATTGCATACCTTGTTCAGAAGGATGCCAGAACTGCCAGTCGGGTAAGTAGTCCCGTTACAAACCTTTCTCCTTATTCTTCAGTTAAGATGTAGTTATTCCTCCTCCTTCTCTTGCCATTGGCCTGTGAGCAATTAACCACTGCTGCATTCTCTCACTGGCTAAATTGTTTTTTCCCAACGTGTTTATTTTTTAACATCAATTCTAAATTCTATCACAGCATAAATAAGAATAAGGTTTTGTATTAATTTAGCTATTTAACTTTGCAGCGCATATTACTTTCTTCTTTCTACCAGACCTCTGCTCTGTCATATTATAAAACTAACACCTCTGGTGACCAGCCATTTTGTAAAAGTGCAATCAAGCCTAACGTTTTCCTCTGACTCTACCTGTAGCATCCTATATTGCTGAATGAACAGCTGGCAGGTTCAGGTTTTAACATGATTGCAACTACACTGTGGTCCTTTTTTGTATGGTGTGATACCCAGCTTCATGTCAGGTGTGTGATTGACTGTGGGGAGGAAAAAAAGAAGAAAAGTTAAGGGAAAGAGTCTATTTCAGTACCAATTTTTGTTGCTGTTATCAAATGGTACTTTCCTAGGCTATGTTAATATTTTTGGTGCTCTTCATGACACTTGTGGCATAAAATGCTTTTTATCTCTCCTGCAACAATTTACTGCCAATCCTGGGTTTGAGTTAGTGTGGAACACCCTATGAATAGCAACCTCTCTTAAAAACAGTTATTGGTAGTAACTCAGGGGCTGATTTTATTTGTACATGAGCTTGATAAGTCTGCATAAGGAAACTGCAAAACCTTTCACAGGCAGTTGGAGTACAGAAAAAGGAGCTGCACTCATTTGCCTCTATCCTGAGAAGTTTATCTCCTAAGCCCTCACCTAAATATTGGTCATAACGTTCATCAGTCATATTTACATATTTATTCTCGGGTTCTTGCACTCAAAGTTCTGATTAAAAGAATATATATATACAAAAAAAAAACTGCTTTTCAAAAGCTTCAAAGATCAACAGAACGGATACAAGTAAAACAAAGGCTGAGTTAACATCCAGTGCTAAGTGAAGTCAGAAGTATTAGGATGCCAGAGCCTGGTAAGGGGCATGCTGTTAAGGAAACTCCTTGGCAGTTACGATGCATATATTATTGAGAGTTTAAACAGGTTGGTTTAATGTTAGCTCTCTTTGGAACAGAAACACAGCAGTGATATAAAAGCAAGATCCCAAACAGATTTTGCAAATTACCATGTGTTCCTGAAATAAAGCATGACCTATAAACTTCAAGTTTAAAATGAATCAGGTAGAGATGCTGTTTGCTCGTGTTTCTGCTCTTAATAGTCAATGAGATTTCTGGCATATCAATACCAATTATCAGATAAGATGAGGACAGTAATAGCTTTCTCATGTCTTATCAGAAAATTGATACATTTAAAGACTTCTGTAAAAAGAAACAGCTGAACTGTTTGTCTCTTAGAAAACAAAAATGGATTATTTTGAAAGCTGTAAAGAAATTACACTGCCATAAAAATAATTAAAAATAGTAAAATTTCAAGTTGGGAAAACATGGAATGTGATACATTTATTTTCACATCTTTATGGCCTTTCTGTACAATCTCTTCTTAAAATTAAGAGAATGCTGCATGATTTTGAAGTCTCACTTTATCTTCCATTGAGCAGCACTGAGGAATTTAATCTCAGTAAGAACTGTAGAGCAGGAGTAGGAAAAACATTCCAATGCAATGAACATTTCTACTAGAAGTACAGCAGGAAGCTCTGGGGAATGCTTTAATTAAAAAGAGAGAGAGACAGACAGACAGACAGACAGACAGAGAAAGGAAGCTAAATGTAATAATCACAGCAATTGGAATCAAAATTATATCGTTCACAGACTGAAAAGTAATTATTCATATACAAGTGCAAATCCATTTCATGCATACTTATGTATCTGCAAAAGTCTCAAGACCATTCTCTCACAAAAAAATCGTCAGGAACCTGCTCTTTCTCAAGTGCTTTGAGATCCTTTGATACATACTATAAGAGATAAAAATAATTACCTTCTTCAGTTTATGCTGAGTGCAGGATCACTTACAGAAACTGTATGAATTAAAAAAGGAATATCAGACCACAGTAACATCACATTGTCAATGGAGCAGCAAAATGCCAGTGATTCGCTTACTGTCTACAAAACACAAAGGTTAATTGATTTTATTTCTTTTTTGTAGAAACACATCTAGTTTTAAGGAGGGATAGATATGCTTATTAAGATAACTGAATTGCCTTCAGTAACCTGAAGGACAATTAATTTTTGGCCAAATTTTTTTTCACATAGCACCAGGGAAAATGTTGAACTGCTGCCTTCAATTTTGGACAATGTTGTCTGGCTTTGTGCAGGCAAGTGCACAAGCATAAGATCTACTCCGTTTTGTCATGTTGCCAGGTGCCAGCAGAACAGAACACTCAGTGGATGTGGGTTGTGTGAGAAATTTCTCTTCTTGATGAACAGCAACCCTATGGACAGATTAGGACATAGGTACCACACCTTTATATTGGTTTGATACTTTAAACCACATGTCAGACATTCTAGAGAAGAATGCAAAACCCACCATGTAAGTTACAGTGCAGGTCAGTGTTCACCAGCAGTAAGGATTCTGAGGTAGAGGATGAACAGTATTTGTAATACTGTCTGGGATCCTCAGGTAACTATGTAAAAATCCATCTGTGTTCTTCCAAGTTAGTACACAGTTTGGTTTCAGAACTACAGTGTGGCTATAAATCTTTACTGTGTCTACACTGCAGGTCTAAGAGTGAAGATAGGGACTGTCAGAGAGACCAAATCTAGTACATGTAGTTTAAATACAGATGACGCTTTCTTTTAAATTCAGAGGATACTTCTCTTTCTGATTCAGTTCATTAATTCGGAGGCTGCTCATATTTTAAGGAGATAAAGAATCTTTAAAACTGACAGACACAATTCTGCTTGCAGACACTGTCAAGTCCTGGAATACATTACCAGAAAATTGCCTTAGGTGACACTAACCCCCGAAGGATCAATGGCTTTGTACACAGTGCCAAAACAATGGCTATGCACAGCAGGGTTCACCTCCCTGCCATCTTCTGCCCACATGCTCCTGAACACATCTGACTGTGCTTGCTTCCCTGATAGTCCAACTGCCACGCTCAAACACATCACATCACATGAGATCCAAAAGGTAGACTCTTGCACAGGCATTGAAATCAGAAATGAGAGCCAAAGACAAGTGAAGTCTTAAGGGTGATTTCAAGATTTGGTATGTTTAAACCTAAATTTGTACAAGTAGCATTTGAATATATTCTTACTGCTGTGCAAGCAAACACAAACACAAAATTGGACAAAGAGTCTCAGAAAATGTGCTGAATAAATTTCAAGTCCACACTTTCAAGATTATGTTTATGACTTTGGTACATCAGGTCTGATAGCCTATTTTGGGACACTCTGAACCTACTTTCTGGACCTGTAGTGAGCTATTGCTCCTCCTCATTCAGATAGATCCACAGGAACTGCAGGTCTTCATCACCTCTGACCATCAAGACAGGATTAAATTTAAATGACTTGTCTTCTAGTGGGCACCAGAAAATACCGTGATGTCTATAAAATTAAATCCAGTTTCCTCAACAGACACATCATTTGAGAAAGAAGGTTCTGCTGAGGCAATGTCATTAAGGACGAGAGTTTTCTATGTGCTGTTGCAGCAGCTACACTCCACCCTTCAGCACAGGTTCTCTCACTCCCGTATTTAGATCACTTCAGAATGTTGCCCATGTCTTCTCCAGACTTTTAAAACTGTAATGAGCTTCAGGAACTTTCTTCAGAGTCAACCTTACCTTTTTAAAAAAAGTAGTCAGCTATAAGCCCACTCAGGACAAGAGAAAAAGACTAAGGTAAAACTGCAGAATTGGGTCCATTTAATGTAATTATTTTAAGAGAATTACAGAGTCAGTACAGTGCAAGAACATAGCAATCCTGGCTGTTATTTACTGTGCCTAAAATACAACACATGGAGCAGAGGGTTTTCTCAACCACTTTCAGTTCTCTTTCTAATGATAAAAATTGTGTTCGCCATTTTGCACCTGCATAATGTATAGGCACAAAATATGAGTACTTATGAAGATGACAAGTGATGAACTTCCTTGCTATGCAATATCTGCTGACTTGTGTACGTACACTTCACAAGCAGAAACATCCACACCACTAACCAATAATGCTAAAAGTGAGCACCTAGTTTATTGTGGAGCTAAATATTTGCAACACACAGAGCTCAAGTGTATCATTGATAAATTCAGAGCAAGCAACTGAAGGATAGTTCTTCCTCTCAGGAGGGACTGCGAAAGTCGGGGTTTGACTCAATTTGTTTGCTTTTCTGACAGTGTCCTCCCATGGAGACACATATTCCTGATTCAATTACTGCTCAGCTATTTGCTGATTCACTTCCACTCACCTCACCCAACTTGTGAAAGTATAACATGTTATGATATGAATACTTCTCAAGGTTTTCTGGAGATTACCTCATCTCTGTGTAACAAAACACCATGTATTCCATCACCTTGTGACCCCTCCAGGTTTCCACAGAGAGAAGCACAAAGTGGCTCTTGCAACCTCTGCACCAGGACTGTTTTCAAAGGCTAACATAGAATAAAGTGCTCCTCAGTGAGGGTGTAGAGTGGTGCAGATAAGGATGTTCAGAATAGCCACCACACTTTTCTCTTTCCAAGATACCTAGCAAAAAAATGTAAACAGCAAGAAACCACAAGGAGCCAGAACCCTGAGAATAAAAGCCTGCAAAACAGGCATTTAGGCCCAAGTGTGACTCTTCATTTTAACAAGGTAAAGCCTCAGCAACTCTCAAAGGTCATCCAGAACCTAAATATTTTTTTTGGTCTGGGCTACAAAGGAACTAACATACATCTGTAAAGGCAGGAAGTGAGACAGAAGGACATGCAAATGTTCCACAAGATCCATAATACAGACTAAGATGTGGGAAAAATATAGACTGTAAGATGCCGTGAGTGACAGAAAAGGTACCTGGAGAAGATTTAGAGAACATATGAGACAGCTAAAGTGTAGCACTGTGAATAGACCGAGGCTTACAGGTATAGATTGGGATTCTGGCAGTTGTGCTCATGATTAATGAGTGAAAAGTGATCTGGTTCCCATAGCAACATAAGTAGCACAAAGGAAAACTTCATTTCTTCAAACCTTCCCTGGTGATGAATAGACCTTGGCTTTCCAAATACCAGAGAAAATTATGATAAGGATTCTTTCTTATCTCGGAGTAAATCTTCCTCAAGAGGTTAATCTTGCAGGATGGGT
Source organism: Anseranas semipalmata (assembly GCA_013399115.1). Lineage (NCBI taxonomy): Eukaryota > Metazoa > Chordata > Aves > Anseriformes > Anseranatidae > Anseranas > Anseranas semipalmata. The sequence goes on from VXAA01004465.1 coordinate 404,721, forward strand.
TTTAGATTTGCAGATAATAGGATTCATTTCCACAGGCTTCTGGAGTGAGAATATGCAATCTGTGCAAAAAGAATGCCCAACAATATTTGGAACAGTTCTTTGATTTTCAGTACTGACATTTTAGTATAAGCAGAACATTACATTAAAGGATGTTGTCTTTCCCAGAGTATAGGTAGAAGGTAATTTCCTTGCACACTGAAGATATAAGATGTGTATATTAAAAATATATATATATATAAAAACCTGTCCTTGAAATTTTTATTTCTCTGAGGAACAACAACAAAACAAAACAAAACAAAACAAAACAAAATCTTCTGTGGCAAAATCGAGGCTTGGGGATCAATGGAATAACTTAAGATATAAGACTGAACCACAAGTTTTGTGAACACAGGCAGGCATCCTGCTTGGTTTCTTAATAGTTGCACAGATGATGCCTCTATAAATAGTAAGAGCATTGTCTTGGTTACTGGATTTTGACAAACACCCCCACCTCAATTCCTTGAATAAGATTACTTCAGTGACTGAAAAGCAGAATTGTGATCTCTGATTATCAAAGGCTCAAAACTTAGTCTTCAGGAACCTATCAATTTTCTTGAACCATCTCATTATGCTGAGGTTACGATGAAGTTCCTTATACTATGTGTTTGTAACATGTTTGTAGTCTGTTTGGCTGTTTAAGGCATTAATTCTCCAAATTTTAGTTTAGAGTTATGTACAGCAATAGCAGCATGGAAGAACAATACTGGTATTAGACCGAAAGTTCATCTAGCTCTGTAGCCACTGGTGAAACAATAAATGTACTCCTAAAATTACAAAGACAAAGAACATATATATTGCTAGTCCTTCAACAATTTGAAGATCGGGAGCTTTGTGAATCAAATCAGTAAAGAATTGTTAGCTGCTGAATCACTCTGCTGGAATAACTGAAGAACAAATATATTAAAACAAATAAAAACTAACCATTTCAAGCAACTCTACCTCAATATGTACTTGTTTCAATTACCTGGGTTTGCACAATGTCTTGACCTTTCAAATAAAGAATTGTATTTAAAGAAAAAAATATTGACTGGAGCAGTGCAAATCTTGGATTATCCCCATACAGAAGAGATGTTTCCCATATGATTCCTGTCTGCATACAAATTTTTTGTTAATGGGTGATCAATGGAATCCAGCTGTTCAAATTAGTGGCAAAACCCGCACTGATGTCTGTGGTGCAAAGTTAGGACCTTTGGCCCACAGTCTGCATTCCTGCCTGTGGGAGAGCACTCTTGGGGTAATGCTATTCACCCAGAAAAATTACCTGTGTAGTAAGAAACTATTCAAAGATAAGTGACTGTATTGGTCTGTTCCAAAAATGCACCTCAACACACAGAAAGTTCGTTTTTTTGTAATACATAGCTTTCATACTGCTTAAAATCATCCCATCATAGATGGAGAAGATGGTCAGTAGAGTAAAAGAGCAAAATATAACTTATTAGCTGAGTGATAGAATAAACTCTAAGACAAATAAACCAAACACCCTCACTTAATTGTTAGATATTACTGCTTACATCCTAATTTCATTTCTGTTGAAGTACACTTACCTTTTGTTTTAATATGAATAAGAATGAACCACTTGTTCTTCTTTGTAGCCCTGTAAGCAATAACTTCTCTGGTTGGTATCATGTTTTGGAGCTTCATTTGAGGTGTAAATCTCACTACAGCTTTGGTCCACTACATCTGCTGACAGGCTGGAGCGCTCCAACCAAACATATATATTTTTAAACTAATTTGTTAAATTTTCTTTTCCTTAAACTTTCACATCACTTTCCCTCAGTGAAATCTCTCCCAAAATATGATGCATTTATCAATGAACATACAAACAAATGTTGATGTATTTATCAACATTTCTCTTCAGTCATATAAACCTTGGAGCTATTTCTTGGAATGCATGTTATAATGGTAATCTTTGCTTTCATTTCATCTTATCTGCAGTTCATTACTATTGAAACTACAGCGTATTAAAATACTCAATATGCCTTTTTCCCTTTATTTTGTCGATGAAATACAGTAACAGCAAATGATGTTATTTCTCTTTTAGATAATTGAGATTAGAGCTGTGATTTTTTTCAGTTAACCAGATTTGTAACAACAAGAATAACACTCAAAACATTTTCTGCTTTTATTTTTCTTATTTTCATACTAATTAAAGGTAGCTTTAACTTTAAACAAAAAGTTACAAAAAAAAATAAATAGAGGTAAGTTTAGTAAAAGGATGGGGTTTTTTTGAAGACATGAAGATGAAAAGTATTTTTTCTTCTTTGCCTTAAAAATGAACATATTTTTAATTCATTAAATATCTTGACTGAACCAAAGTTATAGTTTTTGGCCAAAGCAAATACTGATGACATTTTTTCCCTATATAAATCTAACAGACAACACAATCCAGCTTTCTCCCTGGTTAAAATTCTCATTCTCATCTTGCTTCCTCTTCCTGGTAATATGACTTGTCAAAATAAATTATATGTCAGAATTGAGAACAAAGAAGACAAAGCAGATTTACTGGCAAAACTCCTAAAAAGAAAAAGGGATGAAAAAAAAATAAAAACAGCAAAAAAAGAAAACAGACAAACAAACAAACAAATAACTTTTTCACACAAAATGAAAGATTCGAATCACAATTCTATGTTCCAGAACAGAAATATCATTCATTTTCAAGGCTTACTGAAATCTGAATTTTCTTCTGGGCCTATGTCTAGTCCAAATCCCATTGTGGTTGGATTGTACATTTGAGTTATTTTAATTGAGAAGCTATAAAACTAAAGCAAAATGGTCTAAAGGTAGTTAAAATGTATAATTACGCTTGTTGGTTATATATTACCATTTATAGGTTTTTTTTTTTTACATTGTTGTAAATTATTGTTCAGAGGAATGTAAAAGGCAGATAAAATCTAGCAGTAACTGTTGAAATTAAACAATTACTGCAGGCTGGCCCTTAAAGGAATGCTGCAATGGAATATAAAATCATTTTCAGTTATTACATTTAATTAAACTGGAAAAGAAAGGTAAGCCAGGCATCAAGTCCCAGGCACAGAATATCCTCAGCTTCTCATGAGTGCAAAAAGGAGTTGAGTGTATTCAGCACATTCTAGGCTCATAGCTAAGCCAACAAATACTTCAAAAATATTAATTAAAAAAAAAAAAAAAAGAAGATCATAAATGAATCAGGAAACTAAAATAAAAGTTATAGTCCAAATACAGATACTGCAAAATGTACCCATGCTCTTAGTTTCAACTCCCAGCTTTATTGTATACAACAGATAAAGTTAAGTATGCATACCAGTCATTGCAAGATCTGGATCTAGACAAGATACTTTGAGTAAAGTCTACTCAAAAGTACAGTAGGCTAGCCACACAACGTTTCCAGAATTAGGATCTGTGTAAATATTTTGAACACTCAGATACAGTGAAACAGTGACAGGGATTTTCAAAATGCTCTGGAGCTCGTTTTTAATATGGATTTATGTAGTAAATATTTCACTAAGCCTCTAAGGTAATACTACAAAAAATCACCTGCAGTGTTCCTCTATACATTCAAACAAAAATACCCTTCCAGCACAATAATGTTATGCTTGTAACACGAATGCCCATACTCCTAGCAGAGTAGGAAAAAGGAAAAGGAAAAAAAAAGGAAAAGGAAAAGGAAAAGGAAAAGGAAAAGGAAAAGGAAAAGGAAAAGGAAAAGGAAAAGGAAAAGGAGACAGAGAAAGGGAAAGAGAAAAAAAGAGAAAGAGAAAGAAGAAAAAGAAAAAGAAAAAGAAAAAGAAAAAGAAAGTTCTGTTCAAACCAGAGAGCTTCAAGAGAAAGTAAGAATCTTTGTCCTTTGACCAGTATTTAATCTTTGCATGTCCCTTTTCTGAATCATAACAAAGCTCTACTCCAAATGTGTTGTACTCATGGAGGGTGGGGTGCAGAGGAGGGTACAGGACAATCACTTTATTACAGAAAAGGAAAGGAACCAAATTACTTTTTCTATGAACTCTCGATGATCTTTGCTTATCTGCAAATAAGCTTAAGCTGCAATAAAAGCAGAAAGTCACAGAAGATTCTGGTTGTGTCTGAGGCCACATATTTTAAAATTGGTTGAATCCTGTTTCTAGTGTTATCAAGATTACTTTTGTTTCTGTCTTCAAAGAGTGAGTTAGACTCAACACAGTGGAAATCAATGCAAAGGAAAACTATTACATATAGATAAAATATTAGCAGTTCTCATGACAAGAAATCTTTTGGAGTGTGATATATCAATCAACCCACTTCATGCCACAGAAATCTAGTTGTTTAATGGGCAAGTGAACTCTCAATGAGTATAGGATGAACACGCTGACTTCAGCCCCAGCAGGTATTTATTACTGTTAGTCCAAGAAATTATTGTGGCAGATTTTAAAGGAGACACTGCTGAAGAACTGCTTGGAAATGTCCTTAAAATTCCCTAGATTAGTTCATTTTTAAAATTTGTTTCCAAGATTTTGGAAACATAACATGTATTAAATATCAAATTTGTTATTGCAGGAATAGTTGCATATTTAACTTTCTCTCTGCTTGCTTTCAGATAGCTTCCCTCCTTGCATTCCTTTCTAAACTATGTTCATTATTCCTTAACAGTTTAAACGCAGAAACTAAGACTGAACATAAAAGGTGGTAGATCTTCCATTTAGTGGGTATGTCTATAAGAGAAAGTAAGAGCTGATAAATAATAAGTAGACAAATTGGCAAATGGACTTAGGTTCCGCGGCTGCATGTTTAAATACCAGAGTAGACTCTGGGATGGTCTTTATATAAGTGAGACACATAGCAAGAACAAAGTTCCCTGACACCGTAACCTCAATTGCACTCACAATGACAGAGAAAAAACATATCTTAAAGCATACATATTTTCAGAAGGATCACAGTTTCTAATCAGAAAGCCAGATGTTTGCCCCCTGCAATCCTTCACTGTTTAAAAGTTTATTGGATAATAAATCAAAAACTGTAAAATTTCTTCAGTCAGTTTTAGCTCCTGACTATGTACTGGAATCAGAAAAGAGACAGACATGTATAACTTTATACAAAGCTATCAGCAGCAATAAGCAAACAAATTCCTGATACCTGCCACAGTTAGATTGGCATTAGCACTCCATGAGTGTTGCTTCACCATCTGAATAGCCTACCACACTTGAGGCCCATGGGTCACACAGTACTTCCACTCAGAAACAATCTAGGAACTTCAGTTGTCAGACTTCAGAAAATTCAGAACTTGGTTTTGTCATCAGAAAGGTCAACAAAAAAAAATCTTTTTCCATTTCTACTGGAAACTTAAATGAGACAAAATTTTCATCATGTTTGCTTTGCTTATATAACTTCTTGAAATTTTCACATTGCAAATTTATTAAAGAATTCGAACTTCCTCTAAAGCCTTAGATTTGAAGAAAGACTCAGCACATTCACAAGTGAAATGCAGAAAACTAGCTGTTCCTGTGACATTTGTGGCTTTCTAATAGGATGTTTGTTATCAGCACTTTTGTCTATTTTTGTATGTGAGCAGCAGAGTGCAAGAAGGCCCTAAGTGATTAGGCACCTTCTAGATGTTTGTGATACTTCTTTTTTCCCCCTCTCAACAATATGCATTCCAGTGTCAGTCTTAACAAACTATTTTTACTCATTCTTTCCTAGATACTTTCTCTTAGATCCTAAAACAGACTGAAATACAATGGTCTTTACTTAATGACCTCTTAATAATACATTTTTCCAACCTTTTTGCAGGGGACAACCAGTCATTTTGTCTTTGTTTGTAATTACAGCTGATATCTGTCTCTAATTGAGGTATACAGGTAGTCAACCATACAGACAAAAACTGAGACAACAGGTAGGAAAGAATAATGTCATCAGAACCTCCCACAGGCAAAAGGCAGAAGAGTCCTTTCTTCATCAAAGCCAGAAAGTTCATGGAGAGTTAGTTAATAAACCTGTAAGCAACCTCAGCAATTTTAACAATGTCTTTTTGATGCATACTTTACTCTTTCCATCAACAAAACGTAAGAACTGTATGTGCCAATACCAGAATAATTTTCAAAAGGTAGTTGGAGTACTGATGCAGTCCTCTACACACTAATTTATCATACCACCTGCGTAGTCATAAGCATGACTCCTAGCAATGTTAAATAAACACTGTAGGGAAAAAAAAAAAAAAGTCTCAGAAAGTGTCCTTAAAAAAGAAAAATTAGTATCCTATAAAAAGAATCCCTGGACAAACCAAATGTATTTTATCTGGAAGTGAAGGAGGACTTCATAGAAAATATTTTCATATTTTAAGAGTATTTCCTGTCTTAACATAAAATTTAATTCAAATAACACTAGATTAGGTGATTGCTGTTTCTGATTGTGCTCTAAACAGTAAAAAGAATATTTTCACAGATCTGCAACATTTCTGGGAAAAACTTTACACCTCATAAATAAATTGCTAGAACTACTTACAAAACCAAATGCAAGTTGCCTAATAAGTTTGCGTGTGTAAAGTGTGATTTATTGTAGACTCAATTCAAACAAACTCAGTGAAAATTTCGTCTTATGAGTACTATTAATATCAAAAATAATTTATAGACATTTCATAGTAGAACAGTTTATAAATACATTTTCCTAGGTTGTTCCATTTCCTTCCACTCTGCTCCCTTTGGGATACTTCAGTAAGGTAAAAGAAATTGAAAGCCAACAGAAGATAATGGAAGGTTATGGAAAATACTCTTCCCTTCATGTGGGCATAAAGCCATATCCATCATTGTAACAGTTTTAAGAAGTTGTACAGCACTTTTTTTGTTCATTCAACAAAATTTTTGAATGCAAAAATTAATTTTCTGATGAGAAAGTTTACTGAAAAGCCTTGCCTCCCCATAATATAGAAAGGTGTTGGTCTAGCTCGGGATTTTTGAGATTAAATGGTTACTTACATATTTTTGAAAAGTTTGTTTTTAGAGGTGCCAATAAATAAACAAATAGATTGAAACTACAAATTTGAATACTTCACATTCTCCTTGTGTTACAAGGTAGACTTTTTGTCCAGCTTGAGCTCCTGGGAAGATTCTGCTTTTCAGAACAACACTTCCTAATCACTCAGCACCCTCTAGGTAACTTGTGCTGAAGACTCAAAAATAACCAGTCACTGGAAAAAAAAAAACGCAGTCCAGGACTTACTTGCGGAAAAGCCTACCTCCAAAAAAAAAGCAGAGATTCAGAGAGAATAATGTTCTAGTTATGAGTATAGTGATTTTAATGTAAGAAATTTTAACATAAAAATGTTGTCATAATGTTGCCTTTTAGTATTCCGATTCTAACTCTGAATATGATTTACATAATTTCACATTTTTAATTTTAGATGACCCAAGAATCTGCACAGCGTGTGTTCAGAACTACTACATGTGAGTATAGCTCTTCATACCTGTATATTTTTCTGATTTAAAAATGTGTGCTTAACCACATAAATCCATGCCAGTTATGTTGTTCCACTTCTATTAAGTATTGCTTCTCTGGGAACAGTAAATTTGAAAAAAGCTTTGGAAATGATGAAAAACTAGCCAATCGTACACTGTCAAGATCATTTGAACCTTATGGACTGGTTTGATCTTTGTATATATAACAAGAATTATATTGAACAGAAAGTGTATACAAGTTAATTAGTGCCTCTGGGTTTGGAACTAGTATGTTCTTAGTATATAGTGCCCAGTTCTGCTATTTGCAGTTCAGTAGGCACTTAAAAATCTAAGGAGGTTAAGCAAAGAAGAAAAAAAATAGATGAATTGAAAGTTTAACTAAAATGGGGGGAAGGAATAAGAAAGAGACAGTAGAAGAAAGATGGTTAAGAGAGATCTCTGTAACAATTACTATGACAAAAGAAAATGTTGGTGAAAAGGTTGCCCAATCCAGCTGTAGCATTGGATTATACATTTACACAAGTGGTCAGCTCTTTTCAGCCACAATATAGTGATTTCTAATTAAACAAGCATTCATTTTTGTGCATACATTTAAAAAAAATCAAATTAATTATACTTAAGAATGTTGATATTGGGAAACATGACTTGTTAATGTTGAAGAGCTAAACACAAATACACTTTGAATCCTTCATTAGAGGAATAATTTCTGTTCATTAGGATGATAACAGAGCCTTGCCATTACCATATATAGAAACAGCCAGAAAACAAACTCAATGACCTCAAAAGAAACTTACCAGTTATGTTCTACTTTATCTTATAGGTATAAGCAACATTGCTATAAATACTGCCCAGAAAATACCTACAGAGATGAAAGTTCCCTGCAGTGTAAAGAGTGTCCTAGCAACTGTGATAGCTGTGACAAGGACAAGTGTGACTTGTGTAAGGAAGGCTTTTATCTCTCAGGTAAGCAAAGTAACAACTATGACATATACATGGAAGTATTTTAGATGTTTTCCCTAGTGAAAGACTCTGGACTCAACTTCTCAAATTCACAAATCTCTCCTATGGCAGACAGCAGAGGCTTGGGGGATTTAACACGTTGCAGAGTCAGGTCCTTTACGTTAACATAAAATGCCATTTGGTTCAAAGACTTCAAATATGTGACAACAAATTCCCACTGGTTTGGGGGGATTTTTTTCTAGTTTTTTTAATGCATTTCCACTCTTTTGGGCAAATAAAAAAAAAATCTATTTGATTCAGACTATGTGAAAAGAGAGGCTTTTATCTTGCAGAAAAACACAGAAATATTTCCTTATTATTTGTAGGTCTAGTTTTATTTTTACCTTAAGGTCTACATAAAGTAATGAGCCTTAAACACTTTCAATGTAGTTTAGTTAAACCACAAAGTTTCACATCAAATTCACACAAGACTCAGAATCTCTGAGCTTTATTAGGAAGCCATGAATCAGGCAGCTCTGGCTCAGACATGGTGCCAAATATGAACCACACGAAATTTTGTGGTTACAGTGTACTGTCTACTTCATGTGCCCAATAGTGGAGTAAAAAAGCATCACATTCATGGAAAACTCTGTTTCACAACCTGAGGTGGTCTAGTGGCCTATTTTTCTTCTAATTGAAATTGAAGGAAACACAAAAACACATCAGTGTAACAACTTCTAGGGACTTTGCTGCAGCATGCAGACCCTTAAGCTGAATCAGACTTACCTGAGTTTAGCTTTATATTCACCAGAAACTGGAGATTCAACCAATCCTCAAAACGCGAAAGTATCTAACAAATTTAGGGAACTTCTGGACTTAGGTTTTATAAGACTAATAGAAAAAAAG